>OX596279.1:36977247-37376747 GCA_951394225.1 Harpalus rufipes
TACACAAAACTCTCTGGTTACACAGTTCAGCTCAAATGTATGCAACTGACAGATAAATGTCACTGTCAAAAAAATAATCATTTCAGATTAATAACCCTAACATTTTCAAAAGAAAATTGTAAATAGAACAAGAGTTACATGGAAAGGAACTTAACATAATTTCAAATTAATAACAATATTTTAAAATGAAAATTGTAAATAGAACAATAGTTAAATGGAAAGGAACTTAGCATACATAATTTCTAGTATTAGTAACTATGCAGTTATGTATTTAAATAAGAAAATAATTATATTATCACAGCATATAACCCATTGCTGAATGTGCTAATACACAGAATGTACACAGATTTCGGCAATGAAGATGACATATTTGTATCGTGCGGGCGTTTACCATGCGTCACCTCACGGGTACTCATTTTTGGCGTGGAGAGTGCATCACAGGGGTTAGTTATGTGCCATTTAAAATTTGAAATATTTGATAGTAGGAATTGAATCCGGTTCCCCAGATTCTCCACCAGACACTCAGGCACGCGGCCATGAGACCCCATAGGTATATGTATTTAAATTAATAAAAATTAAATGGCGAGAGGTTATGTGTTGGCCAATCAGATTTTTTGTTTATATATTTTAACGTGCAGAGTACTCGCGACTGGTTTGCGTAGTTAAGAAAACAATTTTAAAACGGGATTTAAAAATGTTTTATACAGTAAATATAGAAGTACATATACAGGGTTCTAAAAAAGGTTAAAATCAATTCAGAGCATATAGTACTGACCAACATGGGTCCGATCTTCAATAGTTTCCGAAATAGAAGGTAGTGAAATTTTTTTACCTCTGCTATCTCGAAAACTATAAGAGATACAACTTCATTTATGAGACTTTTTGTTTACCTTTCAGTAGTCTTATTATAAATACTTGTTTTTCAAAAAAAAAAAAAATAATAACGACGTTAAATATTATGGCGACCACCCATATTTAATTTTCAAATAACTTCGTAACATCGTAACTATTAGAAATTGAGAAAAATGTTTCATATAATATGTTACTGTTTTTTATAGTCTATTTACTGACGACAAAATTTTGTTATATCACTATCTCTGTCAGTATTTCTTTGATTCTAATACAAAATGACCTCTTTCTTGGAAATAAGTAAAGATCTAGTTGATTAAACTTTTTTTACTCACTTTGGTCAGTATTATACTCGTATACCATCAAAAAATAAAAAATATCCTTTTCTAACAACCTGAATAAGAAAAGCACAAAATTGTATATTATAAAATTACATATTTTTATTTTATTAGCTCAATACATTTTCTGCTGAAATGTTTAAACGAATGTGTTATCTAATTAAGCAGCTACGAGTCTATTAATATTTAAATAGGATTTGATTTAGGCGGCTAAAACAAATCGAAATTAAAATTTTCTGTTTGTCCTTCATTCATCACGTTATTAATAAAGATGTAAATAATGAATTTTAACGCACGGTCGCTCCAATTACTTGTGTAGCATACGAGTAAATTAATTAGGTGGCTTTGGCGACACGACGATAGTAAAAATTTGTTAATCCTTCTGCCATGTTCCAGTATCCAATATCCCATATACGAGGGGGTAACCGAAAATAATTAAAATTGTTGTCTAATCGTTATAAACAATCTTGGAATTTATGCCAACAAATTTTGATTGAAAATTGGAAGATGAATAGTGTCGCAATAGAATTCGTTTCGCGTTTGCGTTCCAACGATCAGAGAGCCAACCATTTGGGTGTGTACCAAACCAGGTTTTAAAAGAACAAGCAGAAATCAATTCGAATTTTTTGTAAGCTCTCCTAAGCATTGCTGCTGTTTTCCCTAATAGGAAACAGAACTTGATGTTAAGAAGTTGCTTTTTAATGTCCGCTATTATAAAATCGCCGATGTCAAACAGCGCTTACGAAAAAAATCACACCGCCGGGTCCGGGTCAGATGTTTCCGCAAAGATTACGCTTGGGCAACAGATCTGAAAGGGTTAGGGTACCTATATACTCAGGGTATGGCCATGACGTGGCTCGCGTTTCGTCGGCCATTAGAGGGCCACTGTCATATTCGTTGTTGTTGCGCAAATTATTACTTATTTTCGTGGCTACTTGTTTTATTTTAATGCAAAACACATTTAAATATACTTCTAATATTTATTTAAAGTGTAAGTAAAACTTTTATTTTATTTATATGTGTATTTTCTTGAGATACTCACTACGATGACTGGCAATATTGAAAACACATAAAAATTACCAATATTAAGCACAAACATTTAAATTTTTAAAAGGTAAGTTTAAAATATATACTTATTATGTAAATAATGACCACAGTTATTAAATTTGATGTGATAAAAATAACCTATATCCTATGCGCTACATAACCTCTAAATCTATGTCATAATAATAATTGTGTATCTCTTAAATAAATGCATTTTTATTACCTTTTTAGATTCATAGTGTGATTATTTAATATTCCTGTATACTATAATATCACATTTCTTACAAATAAATAGGGAAATGAATTATCAATATGTTTGACATTGGCTCGCTTATGGCGGCGATCTTGCCCCATGGCCATACCCTGTATATAAAGGTACCCTAGAAAGGGTGTCTCTAGAGAGACACCAAGCGGAAGAAGTCGCAACTAACGCCCTGCCACACGCCAGAAAACAATTCTCGTTACATTTGGGTACCCCCCTTGTAGGTGGATCCATACCATGACCTAACTCATCGGATCTGAATCGGTTGGATTTCTATTTCGTGGGCTATTTAAAAAAATCTGATGTGGCTAGCACAATACCTTCCGTCATTCCTGTGTATTATGTACAAATTCCATACACAAATTTCCTTGCAAAAGATCCTATATTTCCAGTAAAATTATATCATAAACAAACTATGCAAATTGCAACTTGATACAGACATCTTCTTCTTTAGCTTTTCCTATTCGTTAAGGGTCACTATTTTTCTTCTTGTTCCACTCATTTCTGTTTTGCGTGTCGTTCCTTTTCTCTCAAGTCTTCCGCAATACATTCCATCTTATTTTTGCTCTTCTTCTGTTTCTTCTACCTTCTACTATTAAGCTATTCATTCTTCTTCCAATATATTCTTCATCTCTCCTCAAGAAATGTTCAAAAAAATGTAATCGTCTCTCTTGTATCTTTCTAGAAATTTCTATCACTACTATTAAGCTATTCATTCTTCTTCCAATATATTCTTCATCTCTCCTCAAGAAATGTTCAAAAAAATGTAATCGTCTCTCTTGTATCTTTCTAGAAATTTCTATCACTCGAGCCATTTCCCTTAACCTTTAATTTGTTACCATATTTTTCCGTGTCTTCCCCAACATCAACATTCTGATATCTGTCACATTCATTTTCGTTTCATAGACACTGACATCTGTCAATTTGAATTATCTGAATATATTAGCAGTTTCCATGGTTAGCATAGCTGGCTGATTTATGAAATTTAATATCTTTATAATTCTTTAACTCTATATCTAGGTATTGAATATGAAGTATAAAATGCAATCCAGTCGTATAGAGAATAATATATTCTTTAAAATATAAAAAAAACATTAAATGTCGATAAATGATATTTAACTGTTTTTTTTTTCAAGAAAAACTGTTAAAAGTTGCAAATGATACTTCCGGTGGACCAAGTATAACCAAAATCTAATCATGTCTGCATATAGATCTAAACTTGAGGAATACGAAAAAATTATAATTTTTGGAATTGTGGTATTGGAATTACGCGATCCGAAACGATCGTCACATACATACTCTCTCTTTCACACAGAGACAAACACACACATACAGACATTATCGTATAAATAGTAAATTCGTATTCTAGAGACCCCAAAACGTGTTTTTTTACCCAAGACAATACCTTCTTTACCTAAAGTGGTGGAAGTTAAAAAAAGTTTACTGTGAGTCCTGAAAATATGGCTTGTATTCATGCTGCTCTACCGTTAATAGACAAAGTTAAATGTAATATCTGTTTTTTATTGATAACGATTAACGAAGGACAATCAGAAATTGTTCTACTCTTTAATTTTTATTTGTGTTAGTCTCCTATCAGTATGGGCGTCCTTTTGAGACACTATACGCTGTCCAAGAAGTAATTATATTTATAGCAAACAATAATAAGTGTAATCGCCACACTTTGTTGAGAAACAAATAAAAGTAATTTAATAAATTAATCTACCTTCTTGTACGTACAAACTAGTTATAAGATAATTTTAGCAGATTTACGCATCTGTGCTATAAGCAAAACAACCTCCTACTGCTAACCAGCAACCACCAACATGTTCCATCTGTGACCGCAGTGGCGCTCCAGTCAATTTGAACTCGCAGACACATAAATTACTATCTGACTGACTGAGGTCGGGCGGTTTGGTAACAGTTAGTAGTTACGTCACCGCTGCCGTAACATATTACGTAGCCAGGAAATGGTTTTGGAAAATTGGTCTCCGCGTAGGGCCAGGGCCTGTGGTGGGGTAACTTACACAGCGGGATTTGCATAGCAGAAATGCGGTGTTCGAATCACGATGTAATATATTTACCGTGAATGAACTGTGCTTCAAAAGGTGGAACAGGATTATTTAATTTTTAACACATCTAGTTGACCTATGCAACCCGATAATCTATAGTATATCTATAAAATAAATATTTCATCACGGCATATTACCCATTGCTGGGCGTGCCAATCTGCTTTGTACAGATATCGGTAATGATGGAATATTTGTACCGTAAACAAAATACATTTATTAAATTAAAATATTTATTTAAGCTTCAAAGGAATGTATATCTTAACTTTCGAGGATTTAAACATTCCATGTTGCTTATATTTTTCGCGCGAATTAAGTTCATATATTTATAAAATACGACCTGTTTCATATTTATAAAAAAAAATCTGATGTGGCCAGCACAATACCTTCCGTCAATCCTGTGTATTATGTACAAATTCCATACATAAATTTTCTTGCAAAAGATTATAAATTTTTGGAATTATGTGATTCCCTTTCTCGGCAACTGAATTCCATACTCCTGATAACAAACAAACCACATGAAATAAGAAAATTATGAAATTTTGATTGAAAAATTATAACACTTGTCAGTTATGGACATAATTAATTGCTGTTATTTTGACACGGGTCAAAGTCATGTTACTGCACGCGCCCCATACATAAATTTTCTTGCAAAAGATCCTATATTTCCAGTAAAATTATTTCATTAACAAACTATGCAAATTGCACTTGACACTGACATCTTCTTCTTTAGTTTTTCCAATTCGTTAGGGGGTCGCTATTTTTTATTTTCTTCTTCCACTCATTTTTGTTTTGCGTATCATCCTCATTCAGTTCCTTTTCTCTCAAGTCTTCTACAATACAGTCTTTTCGTCTTATATTTGATCTTCCTATGTTTCTTCCACCTTCTATTAATATATTCATCTCTCCTCATGACATGTTCAAACCAATATGTAATCGTCTCTCTTATATCTAGAAACTTCTAACACTAGAGTTACTTCCCTTATTCTTTCATTGATTTCATTTTATTGATACTGACATCTGTCAATTTGAATTACCTGAATATATTAGCAGTTTCCATGGTTAAGTTAGCATAGCTGGCTGAATTATGAAATTTATATAAAATTTATTATCGTTATTCTTCTTTAACTCTATATCTGTTGAATATCAAATATAAAATGCAATCACATCGTATAGACAATAATATATTCTTTAAGTTATAATAACATTTAACTGATTTTTTCAAGAAAAACTGCTAAAATCTTCAAATGAGGGTACTTCCGGTTGACCAATTATAACCAAAATCTAAACAGGTCTGCACATGGTTGTAAGGAAGAGGAATACGCAAGAATTGTAATTTTTGGAATTCTAGTATTGGAGATATCGTGCCCGAAAACGCGGTCACACACACACACACACACATACACACACACGCACACACGAACACACACATACAGACATCATCGTAAAAATAGTAAAATCGTATTGTAAAGACCCTAAAACGTGCTTATTGAATGAAAACTCACCACCGAATTTTTTGACCAAAGACAATACCTTCCTTACCTAGAGGTGACGGAAGGTAAAAATCATATATTATTATTTTTTTCAAAGTTACCTATATGTTTGTTTTCCCAAAACCGCCAAGAAACTTGCATTTTCATGACTATCTTGAGTCTTGAAAGTTCACATTTACAGTATTAGGTACGAAAAAATTTACCTGCCTCTTTTGAGTACTGTAATGGAAAATTTCACCATGGATACATGATCTGATATTATTGATTCTTTTTATTACCTAACATCATTGTTATTATTTTCCTTGGAATGTAAGGGAAATTATTTAATTTCGTCGTCAAGGAAAAATAGTAAACTCACCATTTGCATGTTAAGTAGGTAACTATGGGTGAAATACATACTTACTATAGTCAAATTTTTTGACTCTGTCGGGTACAGTAATAAAACTAAAAATGAACTATAAATATCGCAATTATGATAAAGCGGCATATCCTTTACTTTCTGTAGTGTAATACTGTTTGGCATCGGCCCATATTTTTGAGCCGCTCTATTCATCCATTGAATTAAACGTCTACCAGGTATGTATAGGAAAATAGTCTTACAGTCCTTTAACATAAATGAATAGAGCGGCTCAAAAATATGGGCCGAAGCCAAACAGTATTACACTACAGAAAGTAAAGGATATGCCGCTTTATCATAATTGGGATATTTATAGTTCATTTATAGTTTTATTACTGTACCCGACAGAGTCAAAAAATTTGACTATATTTAAGTTCATTTTATAAAAAAGACAAAGACTGATAAACACATGTGTTATGTAATACACCACTAACATAATATCTTTTATCTAATTAGGAAGTACTTGTTTTAGTTACATGTATCTAAATTTCTTAATAGACGATGTAATATTTGGATTAATTTAATATTTAAATCGCAATTTTGATAGCCATTTGCATCAATACGTTTTACTATTTAAATTACTTCGTGAAATGTATTTGTTTTGAAAGTTTAATTAATTTATTGAAGCATAAATGAGTATTAATTGCATCATCTTTATATTTTTATTATAATAGCTTTATGAACTTTGTGATGTGCGCGGTCGGTTGTTTTTTACCTTCCGTCACCTCTAGGTAAGGAAGGTATTGTCTTTGGTCAAAAAATTCGGTGGTGAGTTTTCATTGAATAAGCACGTTTTAGGGTCTTTACAAAATACGATTTTACTATTTTTACGATGATGTCTGTGTGTGTGTGTGTGTTCGGGTGTGCGTGTGTGTGTGTGTGTGTGTATGTGTGTGTGTATGTGTGTGTGTGTGTGTGTGACCGCGTTTTCGGGCACGATATCTCCAATACCAGAATTCCAAAAATTACAATTCTTGCGCATTCCTCTTCCTTACAACCATATGCAGACCTGTTTAGATTTTGGTTATAATTGGTCAACCGGAAGTACCCTCATTTGAAGATTTTAACAGTTTTTCTTGAAAAAATTAGTTAAATATTATTATAACATAAAGAATATATTATTGTCTATACGATTTGATTGCATTTTATATTTGATATTCAACAGATATAGAGTTAAAGAAGAATAACGATAATAAATTTTATATAAATTTCATAATTCAGCCAGCTATGCTAACTTAACCATGGAAACTGCTAATATATTCAGGTAATTCAAATTGACAGATGTCAGTATCAATAAAATGTAAATCAATGAAAGAATAAGGGAAGTAACTCTAGTGTTAGAAGTTTCTAGATATAAGAGAGACGATTACATATTGGTTTGAACATGTCATGAGGAGAGATGAATATATTAATAGAAGGTGGAAGAAACATAGGAAGACCAAATATAAGATGAAAAGACTGTAATGTAGAAGACTTGAGAGAAAAGGAACTGAATGAGGACGACACGCAAAACAAAAATGAGTGGAAGAAGAAAATAAAAAATAGCGACCCCCTAACGAATTGGAAAAACTAAAGAAGAAGAAGAAGTGTCAAGTGCAATTTGCATAGTTTGTTAATGAAATAACTTTACTGGAAATATAGGATCTTTTGCAAGAAAATTTATGTATGGGGCGCGTGCAGTAATATGACTTTGACCCGTGTCAAAATGACAGCAATTAATTATGTCCATAACTGACAAGTGTTATAATTTTTCAATCAAAATTTCATAATTTTCTTATTTCATGTGGTTTGTTTGTTATCAGGAGTATGGAATTCAGTTGCCGAGAAAGGGAATCACATAATACCAAAAATTTATAATCTTTTGCAAGAAAATTTATGTATGGAATTTGTACATAATACACAGAATTGACGGAAGGTATTGTGCTGGCCACATCAGATTTTACTTTTAGTCACCTATATGTAAGGAAGGTATGGTCTGGTCAATGCTGAGTTTTTAATGAATAAGCTCGTTTCAGAGCCCCTAGAATACGAATTTACTGTGTTTTACGATGATGTCTGTATGTGGGTGTATGTGTGTGCCAGTGTGTGTGTGTGTAACAAAAATTTCTTTTCCAATAACTCCTAATTTGAAGATCTTGAAAAAACACTGTTAAATATAATTTTTTCACCTTTTATGTTATTGTAATGTTTATCTATTTATTTGCGTGAAGTGTAAAACTCAGAGAAATATTATTAATTAAAATAATATGTTTATTACACGATAAATAATAGGATAAATATTAAAAAGATAATAAAAATAACTAACACTATGATTAATTAATTATGAACACTAATTTAAGACTAAGAATATTATTAAATGCTTAAACGCTAAGATTATTTATATAACCAATATTTATTTCACTACATTTATTTATATCACCCACTGTTCATTGCTTGTCGCTTCTATATATCACACTATGTCTCCGCTGTCCTTCGGACGGTATTTATATAGTCCAGTGTCCTTCTGGAACTCTTCGACGCGACCATCACCGTATACAAAGGATCACACCACCGGATGTAATTAAACAGTCTGAACGTGGGGGGTTTTCCCCCGCCGCCGGGAATTACGTCATCGCTCGGGAATATTCATCACACACACACACACACACACACACACACACACACACACACACACACACACACACACACACACACACCACACACACACACACACACACACACACACCACACAGACACACACACACAGACACACAGACACACACACACACACACACACACACAGACACACACACAGACACACATTACTAGTTATACGTGTACGTATCTGACGATTTGTTTTTTTAATATTTTTCCAAAATATGTATTTACCTTTTTGCGTAGTAGTTTTTCTGTTGTTTGTAATGTGTAAGTATTTGTTTCAAATTTTTATTATTCTATTCATTTTTGTCATATGCATTGTACCTTATTTGTATATTTTTGTATTTTGTAGTCTCTACCAGACTTTGAAAATGATCATGTAAAAAATGATCGAAACCGGTCAATCGTATTAAAAAAGAACAGTGGAATAAGACATTTATTTAAAAAAAAACCTTTTCCCAAATATTTTTATTTTATTTTAACAACCAATTGTTATTTCTTATAAATCGTTTTATATTTGAATATGAGTGACTTTTTTTTAATGTGTGATGCAATTATGCTTACTCTGCGATTATAGTGGCATAAGGCACCGTGGCTTAATTTAAACCCGAATATATTATCTTATGTATAAGTGCATATAATAGTAGTTTATATATCAAGGGAGTAAAGTTCGTCATTATTTGTCGAGAGCGAAGTTTGAATCCTGAGGGCGTAGCCCGAGGGATGCAATCGCTTGAGACAAATAATGACACTTTACTCCCGTGTTATATACAACATTTTATATACAAACGGAAAAATCGTTTTTTAACAAAAGAGACTATCAATAACAGCATGTAAAACTAGTAAGAATGAAGCACATTCCTATAAACGAAAACAAACTATTTAATTTTTAATTTTTTTACTTCAGACGTTTGCTTTTTTCATCAAAATAAGCAAGCAGAACATTTTCACTGTAGTTGGTTACACATTTCTCCTTACACCAAGCACTGATTTCCTCCTAAGCTTTTTCATATAATTTTCTCGATTTTACGGGCAGCAAATTTAACACTACATTCTGTGCTGCTTCCGCTACATCTGGAGGTGTACACAATTCCTTTCTTCGTCTCTCATTCTCAATATTTAATCTACCACCAAATATATACCAATATGATAGTATTTTAGGTTAGGTCAAACTCACAAACTTCAAACCAAACTAACAAAAAAATGAAAGAACGAAAGAAGAATACGCCATCTATCAAAAAAATATGAAAACAAAAAGGCTCTAATCATTATATTTTTCTCTAAAATAAATATAATTGATAATATTCGACACATCTGATAAAAAATATGAGTTAATAATTGAACATTAAGAAAATAAAATTCTTCCTAGGTAGCACCGTAGCATTGTCAATGACCTTGAATCACTTTATGTCCCTAGGGAGTACTTGTCATTTTTATTTCCCTCGGTAAATAATGAAGCACATTAAGTAATGATTTTGATAAGAATAAAGTTAACATTATTTACCGGTTGTATATAAATATACTTTATATACAACCGGTAAATAAAGTTAACTTTATTCTTATCAAAATCATTAATTAATGTGCTTCATTATTTACCGAGGGAAATAATAATGACAAGTACTCCCTAGGGAAATAAAGTGATTCAAGGCCATTGACAGTGTCACCTAGTTATGATTTTATTTTCTTAGTATTCAATTCTTAATTGATATTAACATACAAATATGTAGAATATTATCGATTATAATTATTTTGGAAAAAAATATAATTGTTTTTGTGAAAAATTAAAAAAATAAATAGATTTTTCGTTTATAGGAATTTACTTCATTTTTACTAGTTTCACATGCGTTAGTCTCTTTTGTAAGCTAAATAACATTTTTTTCCGTTTGTATATAAAATATTGTATATAACACGGGAGTAAAATGTCATTATTTGCCTCAAGCGATTGCATCAATATTCGCTCTCGACAAATAATGACGAACTTTACTCCCTTGATATATAAACTACTATTTTATATTTCACGTTCATAACGAAGACTACGAAACCCATTTGCAATTTTTTGTTTTAGAAGGTTGGTACTAGATGACATTTACGTAATTATGTTTATAAATCAGAATCGATATGAACTTTCAAATAATTAAATAAATGTCAATCCAATGTTACCAATTATAACATTATACATACAAATTTCCCTAAATCAACTCGGTTTAACATAGCAGTTTTTTAAATATTTTAATATATAAAAGGCGCAAAATATAAAAAATAGTATAAAAGACTCATTTTAAAGACTTTTTCCGCACTTATCATTTAGAACAGGGATGCGCAACCCGTGGGTCGCGACCTCTTTGGGGGTTGTGGAATTCCTCAAAAAATTATGTGTATTATATTTCTTAATTAGTAAAAAAAATAGGGGTCGCGTAGAATTTTTTCTATGAAAAGAGGTCGTGAAAAGAAATAGGTTGCGCACCTCTAATTTAGAAAACTCTTTTTCTAAATTTTGACGCGTGCGAAAAAACATGTCTTATAAAACTCGTTCTTTAATATACGAGTTACTACGTATTTGTAACCCTTGCATACATAGACCCTTTGCTGTTTCTTAGAATGCATCATTTTAATAATAATAATAATAATTCTTCATTGTATTTATAGTATTTACACTTATTACAATCTTACAATAAGTTTGAAATATCCATCAACATCTATGCTAAGAATATTATAAACTGAAAGTTTTATAGAATTTTATCGTAAACTACAAACTTGACAGATTGGAGAAACTTAATATGAAGACACTAGTAGCACGTAGCACTAACTTTAAAGTTTGAAGAGTGATTTTATTTGATAAATATTTACAAAGAATAATTCGCAAAGTTTACACCACACTAAAACACATTTAGGAATTTATTATGATGAAAAGCTTCATGTAGAATAATTATATTTAAAACGTTCCGTTAAGTTGAACAATAGTTTAATGTTTACTGTGCAAATCATGAGAAAATTAGTTCACAGTTTAATTTAAAAAACTTATTTTTTGTTGTTTATTAATATGTTGTGTTAATGAATGAAAATCATTCATTAATGACCCATATTAATGCATGATTTTTTATTAATAAACTAATTTAATGAAGAAAAAGAATTAAAAATCTTAAATGGATTCAAAGAAATTCATATGTTTACATACATTAAAGGGACCAAACGAAGTATAATCGATTAGGTACATAATAGTTAAACAGAAAACTAGAATAAAAATAAACGACGTTAGAGTACTGTGTGCTCCGGAAAGTAGTTCGGACCACCGATTGGTACGATAACAAATGTTATTCCCATAATCCCATATACAGCAAACGCCAAAGGTGATAGCGAGAGGAAAATATGCGCAGAAGATCTAACTGCGACCTTACCCCTACTCCAGATGGCTAAGTACAAAATTAGTTTCGAGTCAGTGGCGTAGCATTGTTAAGTAGTATTTTAATATCCATATATTGGATTGAATTTCTGGTTGGCACTTGGTGAACATATTTTAACAATTGAAGTGTGGACTTTTGATGTTCTTTAATTCTTTGTGTGAATTACTTTCCGTTTTGGCCATTACAAGGGTCACATTCAATTTAATACACGCCGGTAATTTAAACAAAGAAAAAGAACATCAAAAGTCCATAAATAATAACAAACTTAGTATTGGTTGTGCCGTACATTGTGTAGAACAGAAACATACTTTAACGTTTAACGGTTACTTGAAAGTATTGCACGTGCAACAAAAAAAATTAAATTGGAAAATTTAGAAACTAAAAAAGATAATAAGATAAGAAACATTGTATGTACATATAGGGAAACAAACTACAACACTAAATAATGCAAGTAAAATTAAAATTTAAAATAAAAGAACCAGAATACAATTTAGAAGCACTATCCAAAGATTCTACTTCTTTCCTGTACAAACTAAGTCTAGCAACAAAATTAGCAGATATATCGGGAAATAATGTAACAACTATAGAATTGTATAACAAAATAAAAGAAAAAAATAAATGCCGCAGCTTAGAAAAGCCTAAGTATAAAAGAAAAGCACAAAATAAACGGGAAACCTTACTGGTGGAACACAAAAATAGAAGAAGCTATAAGAACTAAAAACAAAACGTATCACAAATAGTTACGAAGTAAAGATGACGAGGATAGAAAATACTACACAAGACAAAGAAGAGAAACAAAAAACTCATAATGCTAGAATGTAATAAAACATGGGAACAAAAATGTGTCTTTGTAGATAACTATATGGGAGGAAATAAAACTAGCGAATCATGGAAAATTATAAAACAACTTTGAAAAAATGAAAAAAGCACAATACATATACAGACAATACCTAATGACAAATGACTAGAATACTAAACAAAGTTATTTAAAGAAGAGGGACGAGAATTTCTGAAAGAAAATTATACAGATCAAGAAACGAGTACTAGTGAAGAAATAGAATCCATCACAGCAGAAAAATACAGAAAACTAGAATGCTTTTCAAAAATGGAAGAGCTTCTGGGACTAGAGGCATACCAATAGAATTATTATTATTATTAAGTACCTGGGAACAAGCTTTACAAATACAGGAGGTTGTGACGAAATAAAAATTACAATAATACAAACAAAGAAAGCAATAAAACAACTAAACCCTATAATATGGAGCAGAAATTTTACAGCTAAAACAAAAAAGCGATATTATAACACCATAATTAGAATCATAGCTACTTATAACAGTCAAGTATGGGAACTTAAACAAGGAAATAAAAGAAAAATAAATGCTACACAGATAGACTGCTCTAACAATATTAGACAAAGTAAGAAATGAAGAAATAAGAAGAAGAACACAGGTGGAATATACGATGTTGGAAATAATAGAAATGAAACAACTTAAATGGTATAGACACATTAATAGAATTGGAGATGAAAGATGGCCAAGAGAAGAGAGAATGCGAGAAACGTATAATAATAATAATACTATGTACAAATGAAATAATGAAATATTATGTATACATAATAATATGATTTAAACACAATGTATTGTACTCGCTCGCCCTTATTAACAAACTTGATAATTAAATAATTATTAAACCTTATACAAGTAGTGGATATTTGGAAATAGTTATAATGCCCCAGTTATATCACGCACCACCGACATTTAAATTTTAAATTTAGTTTTATCCAGTTAACCAAATAAATTGATATTAAGTACAATTGAATATTTTTTTAATTGCAGTGAAAAATTGAATTGACTAACCGCCCGCTTCAACCACCTCTAATTAAAGTGATAGTTAGCAATAACCAACGGTTATGTTGCAACATTGTTCTAGCCACCTTTGGTTAGCGCTTACTGAAAGTTAAAACTGTTGTTCGCATCGCTTCTAACCTTCAGTTTAATTCTTAACTAATGGTTAATAAACTCTCACTTTAAATAGAACTGGTAGAATCGGGCCTAAATAAAACTAAGTTTAAATTTAAATTGTGCTGCAACTGCGCATAAATCTTATGACGTTTTCCATTTATATATTTTGTGTGAATATTTTTGCACCGAGTGCGTAACTTGTTATATTTAGCACTAGCTGAGTTTTACGTGTTTCATTTATAATTTTCGAGTGTACTGAACCTTACTGAGTGCGCACTTACCTGCGTTTTCCATTTATATATTTTGTGTGAATATTTTTGCACCGAGTGCGTAACTTGTTATATTTAGCACTAGCTGAGTTTTACGTGTTTCATTTATAATTTTCGAGTGTACTGAACCTTACTGAGTGCGCACTTACCTGCGTTTTCCATTTATATATTTTGTGTGAATATTTTTGCACCGAGTGCGTAACTTGTTATCCATTTAGCACTAGCTGAGTTTTACGTGTTTCATTTATAATTTTCGAGTGTACTGAACCTTATTGAGTGCGCACTTACCTGCATTTACTACGATCGTCAGTTCTTGCTAGTGCAGTTTGTCAAATTTATATATTTTTAGTTGTAAAAACTATATGTATAAGTAAAATGGATGTAAAAAATTAAGTCTCCCCAGCGTGAATCTTGGGTAGTGATATCACTGATGATATCCATTACTACGTAACTTATGTATTCGATAGTGGCAGCTCACAAATTTGCACTGTACGATTGTAACATGTTTCATTCATTTTAAATGCACTACGCATGTGTTTTAACAAGAAGTATGTATAGTCACCGTCAAACAAATATGGACTAATGCTCATTTTTTCCCTTCTCCGCCTCATGCCATGCGGTGTTGCCGTTTCCTTATAACTTAGCATTTTCAACATTGCCCCTAAATTGGTAACAGTATAGAAATTCCCAGTCCATACTTTTGACGGCAACTATTGTACTGGGTATGACGTCATTAGCTGCACTAAGTGCAAAACTAAATATACAGAGTGGTACTCGAACACCCGAACATAGAACTTTAACATGTAAAATCAGATTTTTATAATTTCCTGTTTCCCTAATTGTTTTAGATAAAAAAAGCTTCAAATAAAAGTAGTAGGGCTTAAAATTCATCTGCATCAATAAGCAATCGGCAGAAACTAGGTATGAAAATGGCGAAAATTTTCCCAAAAATAGCGATAGCCATGGAATTAAAACAATAAATTAACAAATGTTAAACGGTATATATGTCAAGTTCCGGGCATGCAACCGATTTAAAAAACCGGTTTAGAAAACCGGTAACCGATATTTTGAACGAAAAATTCCGAACGTTAACCGTTATTTTGAAAACAGTAACCCTTAACCAAAAAAATTTAAATCTATTTAAGTGAACAATAACCTTTATTTTTACAAAATTTAATAATGCAAAAAAAATATTCCTTTCGTTCTTCATTGGAAGATGTGCTCGAAATTATAATACTCATCATAGGAAATCTTCAATAAGAAGAACCTAAATATTGATATATGTATGATTTTTTTATATTTATGTAAAAAACTTTGCATAATGTTTTTTTTTCTTATCGGGTTCCGTGGCCGCCTGTCTCATTGTCTGGGGAACCAGGTTCGATCCCAACCGACGCCAAATATTTCAAATTTTAAATGGCATAAAACACTCCACACCAGCAATGAGTGTCCGTGAGGTGACGCCTGGTAAACGCCCGCACGGTACAAAATATATCATCTCTATCGAAATCTTGTTTGATAACACAATTTATATTTTTATATTCCATATTTGAATGAATTGAACACTTTTATTTGTTATATTTTTGTAGTTTTTAAAATTAAATTAACCGGTTTACTATTTTTAAAAACCGGTTTTTGAACGAAAACCGTTGTTATTATAACGTTCTTGATATCGGTTAACCGTTAGCCAGTATTTTATCGGTTACATGCTCTAGTCAAGTTATTTAATTTGTTTTTATTTATAATTTATATTGAAGTGAATAGTTATGTATTTATTTAAATCAATAGATAATTGTTCACATGAACAAAAATACCTAATAAAAATATACTAACCTAAATTGACAGATGATTAGGCAGTGGTCACACTGGACAAATGGGATCGACTAACGCCGATTGATTGCGATCGATTAAAAATTAAACTAACTCTAGCTTATCGGAATGGTCACACTGCATGCATCCACTATGGTCGAACGATGTCGATCGTCGACGAACGGTTTGATATATCAAACATGTTTGATTTTCTAGTCGATCGCCAGCGATTGATGTATTTACGCATGCTCAGTGTTGTCATATTTTTCATACCAACTTAACTGTTTTGACATTTGTGTACAGGTAAAAAAGAATATTGTTAGAATATTACAGCCATATTACTAGTATCATGACGGAAATGTGGAGAATTAATGAAATAGACCATAGTTGAAAAACTGTGTAAGAAATAATGTACAATTTTATGATCAAAGCACACCAGGATACAGTAATAATTATAAGACAATGGAAAAATTATGGATGCAAATTTCTCTAATATTAAAAACAAAAACTCATAAGGTTTGTCATTTATTTAAATATTCCTGAAAACATATATTTGCGGCGTTCCAGTGCAAGAAAAAAATAATTTTCTTTCAATTTAAGTTGGTATCATTTTTGTGGAAATATTTACGTCGATTCATGCAGTGTGACATATCACCTAAAATTTCGGTCGGTCGCTATTAATCTACGACAGTTGATCTTGGTTGATCGATTGCATTCTACTCAATGTGACCACTGCCTTAAACATTTATTACTTTATTTGTTTCAATTCCATGGCTATCGCTATTTTTGAGGTGATTTTCGACTTTTTCGTACCTAATTCCTGCCATTACAAAGTATGCAAAATCAATTTTATTCATTGATTCAGAATTTTAAGCTCTACAACTTGTATTTGAAACTTTTTTATCCAAAATAATTAGGGAAGCAGAAAATTACGAAAGTATTATTTTACATGTTAAAGTTCTATGTTCGGGTATTCGAGTCACCAGCCCGTATAAATGGAAAACGCTATTATTTTTATTTTTCTAGCGATGGTTATAACTTATAACCATGTTTGCTATAATCCTGTTTGATTGTACCTATGTACTCTGACAAATATATAGGTTATTATAGGGTTATAGAACAGTTCACAATCACATCTTTGACTTTTTAATCTTTAATATGAGGAATTAAAATAACCACAAATATACTGTAATAGAAAATAGTCGGTACTTTTTTGATGAATATTAAAAAATTGTTGTATATTTTGATCATAAAAACAAACATAATTTAAAGAGAAAAATGAACTAAATTAAAATAAATAAATGTATTTTTAAAAGTTGAAAGTAACATTTTTATTTAATTTACATTACTTTTCATGATTATTTTTTCTTTATATACTTTCCTTTACAAAATTTATACTTAAATCTTTTCTTTGTAATACGAAAGTAAATACAAAATTAATTAAAAGTTTTAATATCCAGAAAAAGCCTTCTTTATTTCTCTTGTTTTGGATTTAAAACTAGGTACAAAGTAAGATATTACATTTACATATATTATTTACTCAAATGTTTATTAAACATCGGTTTTGTAAGAATAAATAATGCTGTATGTCTGAGATTTCGGATATTTGTTAAAACCTAATCTACTCCACAGTCGAGAAATTTACCCACATTTATCTTTTATTTGTTTTTTAACACCCTGTTTTTGCAAACAAACACTATTGAGAGTGTAATTAACATTTGCGGTATTTGTTTTGTTTCTCTACGCATCCTTCGATTTCTGTATCCGTTGCGCCGACGTGCAGTCTCCGACACTTAACGCGCGTGTCATTGGTTGCCGGTCGTCAGGCGTGTATTATTCAAGCAACAGCCCACAGTCGGTGAGTGTCAACTCACTACCGTGTTGCCCTGTTCATTCAACCCGGCTCAATCGGGTTCAGATCGCGTTGTTGGATAGTTGTGTGTGTGTTTAGTGTAGTGCCGTGGAATTATTATTTATTATTATAGCAGGGTGATTTGGTAAGCCAGACATTAGAAGGGTATTACACATTTAAATTTAAACTTTTTTACGCGACGTAGGCGGTGGAAAAGGTACCTACCAAATGTCAAAGGTCGATTTTCTTTGTACTGTGTATATTTTGCATAAATATTTTGATTTCAACAATTTTTACTTGAGCCTGAATAAAAAATGAGTTTTTGCTATGGTAATAAAATTTCAATGTAACGCAAAAGTAATAGCTACAAATTATCGTGAAAATGACATCGTCAAATGATTTATAATATTGCGAAGTTATTTCTTTTTTATCGGTTGACATTATTTAAATTTATTGTCACAAAATCGATTTAATTTCTGTTTAAAATAAGTTCTAATGTAAAATTTGTATAAACTGATATAGGTCAATGTTGATTTCTTTAACGATATCGAGTTATTGATACTTGAATTGATACACGTGGTGAATTTTTACAAATAACTATGTTTATTCTAATACTCTCTTTGAAATTTCTCAAAACAAGACTTTTATTACAAATATATAACTTCTATTAAACAGTTATATAGAATTACGCTAACTTATTGGAAAAAGTTATTTTATGTTCATTTATCTAGATAAAGATGCATGATCCATTCAGATGGTAACAAAAGTAGTTTAATTTATTAAATAATATGAGTTGATGTAATGGGCATATTGTTTTCTTAAATGTTTACATTACTTTCGCTACTAAAAAAGTCTGATATGGCCAGTACATTACATTCCGTTAGTCCTGTGTATTACCTATGTTCAAATTCCATACATAAATTTTCTTGCAAAAGATTCTATATTTCCAGTAAAATTATTTCATAAACAAACTATGCAAATTGCACTTGACACTGATTTCTTCTTTTGCTTTTCCCATTGGTTAGCGGCCGCTATTTTTTATTTTCTTCTTCCACTCATTTCTATTTTTCGTGTCGTCCTCATTCATTAGCTTTTCTCTCAAGTCCTTCTATCTTATTTTTGGTCTTCCTCTGTTTCTTCTACCTTCTATTACTAAGCTATTCATTCTTCTTCCGATATATTCTTCATTTCTCCTCATGACATGTTCAAACCAATGTAATCTTCTCTCTTATATCTTTCTACACTAACTTCTATCACTCGAGCCATTTCCCTTATTCTTTAATTCCTTCACATTCATTTTCTTTTCATTAATACTGATATATATCAATCTGAATTATCTGAAAATATTAACAGTTTCCATTGTTAGCATAGCTGGCTGATTTATTATATTTAATATCTATATATCTATTAAATATGAAGTATAAAAGCAATCAAATCGCACAGAGAATAATATATTCTTTAAAATTTATAATAACATTAAATGTCAATAAATTATATTTAACTGCGTTTTTTCAAGAAGAACTGTTAAAAGTTTCAAATGACGGAACTTTCGGTGGATCAATTATAACCAAAATCTAATCACGTCTGCATATGAATCTAAACTCAAGGAATACGAAAAAATATAATTTTTGGAATCGTGGTATTGGAGTTATGCGTTCCGAATCGATCGTCACAGACATACACACACGCACACACAGACACATATACATACATACATACATACATACATCATCGTAAAAATAGTAAATTTGTATTCTAGGGACCCCAAAACGTGCTTATTCAGTAAAAACTCACTGTTGAATTTTTTGACCAAAGACAATACCTTCCGTCACCTTTAGGTAAGGAAGGTATTATAAAAAATCTGATATAATTAATGTACTACCTCCCACCAATCTCAAATTTACTTTAGATTACAGAAGTTTAAACACATATACATATACTTATTTCTAGAAAATTTATTTGACGGGTAAACTACATAAACTACTCTGTACTCTGACATTTATGACATTTTGGAACAGTTAATATATCATCCAGTTTTATTAAAGTGACAAAGAGTGCGAGAATTATAAAAATTGTTTAGTTTAATTATGCACCTAGTTTATATATAGTCATACCACATGAGTTGCATATACTATTTTTTCTATGACTATTCATAATAATTAAAAAATAAAGTATAATGTGTATTGAAACGAAAAGAAATCATAATGATAATCTGTATCGAAATGAAAATCTGTATCATAATGAGTATCATTTAAGTACAGATGACACATACTTAATAAGTATATTAAAGCATAGGAGTAGAAAATAGTTGTTTATGGTGCAAGTATTACATATCTATATATTACACACAAGTTACGCGAGAAAAATGTTGGCCCACGAGCCCGTTAGATCCAGTAGGGTTCTTTTCTCAGTTGAAGTGCAGAGAAGATCATGCACAGTTGTTTATAGAAGCGTCACGTGCTTTTTGGCTCACTGAGTTTGAGTTGATCAATCAATCAACGACCAGGAACGAGATATACATAAAAAATACCTTGAATACTATTTTGGCACAAATATATTCATTGTATAACGAGTTGAATAATCTATAGAGTAATAAATAGAATATTTTTTTAAATATCATTTAAAAATATAATAGTTAAGAAAATCAAGTATACAATAATATAATATTAGTTTTCTAATCTGTCTTGTGACAAAAAATTTGAATATGTAATTAAATTAGTCACGCGTCAGAAATTCGGAACTCATTTAGAGTAGAGTAGAAAAGCCTGGCATTTAGTCTCGATTTAATATTAAATGAAAAGTGTCAAAGTTCTTCCGAAGTTGAATTTACTTCCTATTAACTTGTTCCGCTCTCCTTAGACGGTGGTTTCATTTTCGTTACTCGTGCGATTTTTTACTATTTTAAAGATTACTTAAAAAGAATGAAAGAATAAAAACAATCTGGGGTTATCAGACTAAATCTGCGCAGACCATTTCATTGATTTTTTAATACTGTACAATTTATACTTTTGAGAGAAATATGAACTGTTGTTTAATATATTTAAATTGACCATTTATTTCCCTGATCCTGTAATTTGTTACATTTCTTGCTCAGACTGTTATTAATTACCCATATTGGATTTATAAATGTGAGTTTTAAATTACTACGCTGTAGTACATTGGTTATTAAGCACAATACAAGATTAGTTAGGTTATTAACTAAAAAATATCGCTGTAAACGAGTGCTTCGAAAATAATTATACACTTCAAATACTTTTCTGTGATTATACATAGAATACGACAGGACATATTGAAATGCAGAGCTGAAATTATGGACTATATTTTAACTATGAGGAATAGATTAAAGCGCAATATTAAACTTTAAAAAAATCAAAGAATTAACTTAATCAAATTCTAGAACCTCAATATTCAAACATGCAAAATAGTACGAGTTTTATAGAACTACCACATTACCTAGTAACGGGAATAATTAATTAAGGGGGTGTAAGCCAAAAAAAACAACTTTACAGTAAAAATAGAAAACAAAAATATCTAAGAGCAAAAATGGAAACCTATTTGCTAGGGACAATACTTTTTGAGATATTCAACCGCGAATATGTGCAGAGTAGCATGTAACGTCATACCGAGATGAGTACCCTGTTGAGTACGGTTGCGTAGTTTGGGTTATATAGTTCTTACAAGCTTACTAAAAGATCAAATATTCTTCGCTGTTTTTTGTTTGAATATGCCTAATTGTTGTGTAGTTGGTTGTAATAACAACTTAAAGAATTCAACCGTAACATTACAAAGGTACGGAAATTGTATCTGTTTAAGACATATATGCAAATACTGCCAATGCTGGCTGATGTCGGTATGACGTCACAAACGGCGGACGTGTTTTTTTAAAACTTATAATTCGCTTCGCTCGTTTTGTCAAATATTTTGTTCATCAAACTATATCACTCTTTTCATAACTACACAAATAACAAAAGAACAAGGCCCGCTACATACTCCCCCTTTTAAACGGAAGTTTATAAACAAAGGTTGACAAGCGGTGATAGTTGTGTCATCACATATGTTTCTGACAAGTAAAATGTCATTATAATTATTTGCGATTTTATGTCAATATCATGGCTAACATGGCTATTGGCTATAGTACCTAAAATTAATAGGCCACTTTTTCGCAAGCAAAAACTGTTTTCCATGTTAAACGCCTATGGCCCGCTTTTCATGTTACACCCGGTATATATTTCAACATATGTAAAAAATTATAAATTTATTAAACTCAATTGTACAGTACAATATCTTGGTTGAAATTTACCTACCGAATAAGTGGTAGGTAGTTGTAAAAATTGCAATATCGTAGTCAATATTGCTCCTTTTAAATACATATATGCAGTAGAATCAGTATAGAAATTGACTGATGTCAGAGGAAAATAAGTTATATAACTGTTGTCAATACTACATTTTATTCATCACTTTTAATTCGTTTATTTTACAAAACTTAACATAAATAATTTCTTTGAAATATGTGTATTAATAAATATTAATGAGAGGTTGAAGAAGTCCTGGCAAAATACTAATATTAATATCTTAGGTCGTTATGAATAACTTCTTAGTTTAGAAACGTACTGTAGTATGAATCCGTCAAGAATTAAGTAAATACGTCGAGTATTTGCGGCCAAGGTTCAACGAGGACTATCGAGTCCTAATGATGATGAAACTTATGTGAAACAGGTTTAATTCCCATTCCCGCATTCACAAGTATAATAATGGGATTCATGCAATCTGTACATTTATTTGAACATAAGTCGAATATTTTCATATCTTCAATCTGTCTAAAAACTTCTAAACAATTTGTATTTGAGCTAAATCATATTTAAATACTGCAAACAGTAAAACATTTCAGAGTATTAAAAACCGATTACTTAAGAATTTGGAGAGAGTTTCCCGCAAATATTAGTTCCTTGGAAAATTAATTACTATGTAAATTAATTTGTGTGCATGAACAATTTCTAACTGCCAACAACGCAAAAGGGTATATGTAGTTTATATTTATTGTATAACGGTTTGCTGTCAAGTATTATGAGTAGTATGTTTTTGTTTTCCTATCAGATATTATTTTTATAATTTTTTTATGAAAACTTAAAAAAGTATGTGTATGTATGAATAGGAGTCTTTTTATATATCTAGAAATATAAATAAAGACATACGGTATAATGTAATTAGTTGTATATTTAATGTAATGTAATTGTAAAGATTTGTAATAGCAATGAACAATGAACCGTAACGAAAATTAATTGGAATCACTAAGTTTATCTGAAAATATGATGTAATTTATATTAGGGAACTTATACTCTATATCCTACATATTCTATTATATAAGCATTGCATGTTGTCAACTTCCTTTGTATGAGGTATGAGATCGAGCTATCTATGCAAATAATTAATAAATACATAATAAATAAATATGAAAATGTGAAACGTCATGTGAATATTATTAAATTATTATCACAAATGTTTGGTAATATAGTTTAAATATGATTATTTAATTTTAATTATTATTTTAATATTGAATTAGCATTTGAACAATATAGAAAACATTGAGAATAATTTGTATGACAAAACAAATTTTTGAAAAATTGCATACAATTTTACTTTTAATTTTTAAAGATGTGTGATCAAGGTCATCTTCGACTGGTATGATTTGAGATTTTAGCTCCGCCCATTCTAGCAATTTCGTTTACTTATAAAGTTTTCCATTTATATAATCAGTGCGCACTAGCTAAGTTTTATTTACGTGTTTCATTTATGCTTTTCAAGTGAACTGAACCTTACTGAGTGCCCACTTTTCTTGCACTTCCTGTACGATCGCCAATTATTGCCAGTACATTGCCAAATTCACATATTTGAGTTGTAAAAAAAAGTGTGTGTGTGTGTGTGTAAGTACAATGGATGTAATTTTTTTTTTTTATTAATAATAGAATAATTATTGAAAATGTACGTTTATAACATATACAAATAAACAGATGCGATTGTACATAACTTCTTTATTTGACAGTGAGAACTAACAAATTAGCACAGGGCTTTTGTAACATGTTTCATTTAATATGCACTCACTACGCATGTGTTATAAAAACTAGTGCCGGGCATGAATTCATTAACTGCCCTAAGTGCAAATTAGGTTTTAGGGGAGTACATAAGATATTACTGTAATTTTGTTATTATATAAAAATGTATGTTACAGTTTACAGTAAAAGCATTAAGAATTCAAAAATATGTCGACTAGTAAGTTTATTAACTAATATGAAAACAAATAAAAAATAAGATAATATAATAAATAAAATTTCTGTAATTTTTCCCGGCGAACAGAATGTTTGGTTTTTTAGTTCAACAATTTTCCCGTGAAATGCGATAACACGTATACTGTCTAGTGAACTGATGATTTTGATTGATCGAAGTTAATCGTGTGTGGCAGATTAAATGTTTTCATGTTAATTTCCAATAAAGTAAAAATGGCTGATTATTCTAACGTTTATTTATTTGAGTGAAATGTAAAAATCAGAGAAATGTTGTTAATTGAAATAGAAATTTATTAAACGATAACTAATTAAGATAAAGATAATAAAAATAACGAACACTATGATTAAATAATGATAAACACTAATTTAAGACTAAGAATATTATAAACTACTTAAACACTAAGATTATTTATTTAAACAATATTTATTTCACTATTTATTTATATAACGATATTTATTTATGTGTACCACTCGTAGAATATTTATTTATGTCACCATCTATTCATTTCACGATGCGTGTCTATATCAGAATGCCCGGCTGTCTTCCCTGACGGGGTTTATATAGTCCAGCGTCGTTGGTAAAATGTAATCTATTATTCCATACGATAATATCTTTGAATACAAAGGATCAGGCGACCGGAAATAATTAAACAAGTCGAGACGTGTTTATTTACTTCGCTGGTTTTTCGCCCAATTACGTCATCGCACATCGCAGCGGCCGTTCTAGAAATGTTCGACCCAGCGCCGTTGGTAGCATTTCTGCTAGACGGAGCACGTACGCTACAATATGTTGAATTCTGAACAGAATAAAACTGATTATTTTATTTATATTTCCACTATTTACATTTACTTCCTTTTAATTTTCAAATAATATAATTGTATTTTAGTGTATATAGTTAGTATTTTCGAGCTTTCTCATATTTATTTCAAGTAAAATATATTCTAAACAAATATTATTCGTTTGTTATTATTATGGTGGAAATAGTTTTACATGTTTCATTTCCATAAAATAGTTATTTGTATATCAAGTGCTGAAAGTCTATCTTTGTCGAACCAAAACGAAAGTTGCAGCCTGAGCGAAGCGAAGGTTGCAATCGTTTGTGTTCGACAAAGGACTTTCAACACGTGTTATACACACTATTTTTTCTACTCCTGCAAGATAAAAATAAGGAAATAGAGAATTATTTTTTAAAAATAATTTGACATTTATTTTCAATTTTTGTATTTATGATGCGTATTTATGACAACAAACATTCTATACAACATTTGTAAGTAAAATTCGTTGCTAGGATACCGAAGCGTGCTGCAAAGAGTTACTTTCAACATGAAATACAAACCAGAAAATTGTATTTTCAGAGCAGGAGTAGAAAAAGAATGATTTATATAATTTATAAGTTAGATTGATGTTTCTAAGAAGTTTTATAAAACTAATATCACATGGTAAATCCCTATGTTCAGTATTTTCACTTCTAGTTAAACTGTCTTTTAGCTATATACATCGTATGGCTATAAAGATGTTGAATTGATTTTCTGTAGCGTCAAATAACAACGCCATCTATGAATTGGAACTCACTATTTTTGACTAACCTTCATCAAAATCCTCCTCAAATTTTATTAATATAAGTTCAGCAGTTTTCGTATGGGCGTAATTTGTATGACCTCTTAAATCTACCTCATCATGAATTTATTCAAACAGCGGTACGTAATAAAATTTTGTTTGTTTGTGTAACCAGTGTAACGAACCAACCTAATCACATTGACAGTTTCAATTTGAAATTTTCAAAATTGAAAGTTTCAAGCTTTAAATGCACATGCGCCCTGCACCACTCTAGACTTGCGCATATCAGCATGCATGAACTTGTCGTCGTATAAGTTTGACGTTTGAACAGGAAGATATGTTCGGAAAATATACATGATGAATGTGTACTTTGTTGATTATACAATTCAGTACAATTTAGAATTTAATTGTATGTGGGTCATTTTGTCATAAAAACGTCCAAGTATTTCAAATTTAACTGACAAACGTTAATTTATTTGCAAACTCATTGAAATTTATAGTGAAACATTTCGTGAAACTTTTCATGAAAGTTTCAAAAAATAACTTTCTAAAATTTGCACAGCACTAGAGATGCTTCATTGACTCGTTCCAACGTTTTTGGCTGGCAAGAGCGATTTCGTAACGGGCGAGATGAAAATAAAGATGACCCAATAAGTGACCGCCCCGCATCAAACAGAAACTCTGAAAACATCGAAGTAGTTCGACAACTGTTCTCGGTCTGTGTGTTACGAATAAGATGGTTGCAAAGCAGTTGAACATCGACAAAGAAACAGCTGGGTTGTTTAACGTCGAAGATTTAAAGAAAAACAACAAGTTGTGCGCTCGCACGAGAACGCATCGGTCTATAAAGCAAACGGTCGTGCGTCAATTTCTTTTCCACCAAAATTGTCACGTTGCATCATCTTCCATATGCTTCTGATTTGGCCCCGGCTGATTATTATCCTTCCCCAAACTAAAATCTCAGCTGAACGGAAACCGTTACAACTATGTAACTCACACTTAAACCATCGTGACGAAGATATTGAACAGCATCCCAGTTTGTCTTCCACAACGCTGTGAATAGACTGGAGGATCACGACTGCATGGATTTAGAAGGAATATATTTTGAAGAATAAATTATGATTTTGATGATATAACGGCTTTTGTCTTATTTAAAATGGAAGTCCTAAAACTTCATAGTTGCGCTGTGTATATAAATTATAATGAAAAATGTCGCATCAAAAAATTTACACATTTGTAATTTTTACAATTTATGCTATAACATCTTACAACATGTGACATGTCAGCAAGCAAATTGAAAATTTAATATACGATATGTGCAGAACAGTGCTGATGTAAGCTTGAAACCACGGCAGTAATATACGTACTGATACTAGTTATGATCTAGTTTAAGTGTAGATACTCGCCGTGCCTTGTTCGGTACAATCTGACCGGATGAATATTTCACAGGCGACGAGGGTTTTACGCGCAGTTATACTCCATCATAGCCGTCGAATCTGCCATTTAGTAACCTTTCAATCACAGGTGTAAAGAAAAACCAATTTCTCTCCACCACCTACTGTCTGCGAGTACGAGTATATGTACACCTGGTGTGCTTTAAGCTCTCTACGCCAAAACGAAATAAAAATCTCCGCAACTTTACAAAATGTCAGCTCGCGCATTAGCAAATTAAATTTGTATCGAAAAATCATTTTCTCTTTAATGCATTTCAAAAAAGAATTAAACCTCATGCGTCATATCGAAATTGTGGAGTAATTTATTAATAATGGCTCATGCTTACAACAATTTTATACAAGAAGATATTCATATTTTATCATTTTGCTATCGTCAACTTGTAAAGCATAATGCAATCTATAATTATGGTGACAATGAAATGATGACAAACTGACAACAATATAGAAACAATTTCTGACTTTTTGAAACTAGCTGCAGCTATATAGAGCGTTTTAGATAAGATAATAACGACGAAAAGGTAAATTTTTCAGGCCCGGTATTTTCATATCTGGTTAAACTGTCTGTTAACCTCGCTGCTAGAAAAATGGAGCGACGGTATTATAGAATAAAAAAAAAACTGTTGTGGCCAGCACAATACTTCTCGCCGATTCCGATACATCGGCTAAAAGACAATATCGCCGATATATCAGTACCGGTTGCATTCCTGTATATTAATAGGCGTTTATTTATTTATTTTATTTCTAAATTTTGTGCGAGAAGTGAGTACTTAATCGATATACCTGTTAGTAATATAATAATTGTTTATTGTAACTTTGTGTTTATAATTTCCTGGGATTCATTATGTCCTCCATTCCAATTTGTAAAAGGTAGTAACCCTAGTAACTGCTGATTTTTGACACTCACATTTTGCATTTATCTGTCAATTACAAACATTAAATATCTCAACTGGTTTCCATGGAATTGTTTGAGCAGCGAAATTTATTACCACAGATATTATTATACATCATATCTCTAAATCTATAGGATATAAAAAAAAAAATTAAATGTGTCAGATTGAGAATTTAATTATGGTTGTAATAATATAAATTTTCAAAAAATATTTAGATTTTTTTTTTAGAAACTACTACTATCGATTGTCCAATTGATACCGAAACCTTATCAGCTCTTCCCATTAATGTTAGATTGAGGAATCCGTAATTAATATGTCTTAATCTTTGAGAAACCGTGCTTCCAAAACACACACACAAATCTGGATATGCGATTTTTAGCATGAATCCAATAGCTCTCTTATATCTGGTGCACACGGAGAAATTTTTAACTAAGTTTCCTGAAATTTGTTTCCTAAAGAAGAAAAAGTACGAAGAGTTGCCCGAAAGTTAACGGCGCTGTTATAACTCGAGAGGTTTTGTGGAAATTTTTTGACATGCTCCTAACTTCTCAACTATTATGACATTTGTAAAGAAAAATAGGTTAGGATCACAAAAACTTTGATTTTTGGCGTCGATTACAATAATTCGTGTAAAAATTGGTTTATTTCAATGTAGTTTATTCAGAAATCTTATGTAGTTTAGTTTACTTTATAAATTTAGTTTGCTTAGAATTCTTAATTATCTTAACTATAAGCACATATAGTTTAGTTTATTTCTCCATTTAATTTTAGTTAAATTTAATTCCTACATGTAATTTTGTGTACTTGTTGTTCTTTCGAAAAACTAATTCTCCAATGGCCTAGATATTTAGAGAAAATTTTGAGGAAACTTTTATTTTTCTCGTGTAAACACACGGTACGTTGATGCAAAAGTTTCTCCAAAACTTCTTCTTCTTCGGGAAACAAATTTCAGGAAACTTTACTAAAAGTTTCTCCGTGTGCACTAGGCATTAGCGAAAAGTAAAAATTTCACGTGTCAATTTTTCAATGCAACAGATAAGTTAACAAGCTTAACCAGCGTTGAAAGTACCAAACCAAGTGTGAAATCAGACTGGATTTTGGTTTGCAGCTCATTAGGGAACTTTTTTTACGCACTGTTAGACTTCGAATTATGAAGTCAAAATTTAATTTTTTTTAAGTCAAAATTTAAATTTCTTTAGTGGAAAGTTTTCCATCGATATACAGGGTGTTAAAATAGGATAATTTTTTTTAGGGTATGTACGTACTGACCAAAATGAGTAAATAAACTTAATCAACATAGACAACTATTTCCGAGAAAGAGGCTATTTTGTATTAGAATCGAAGAAAAACTAACAAAGATAGTGACCGAACAAAATTTTGTCTATGCCAATGGCTATTAAAAAAAACTGTAAAATTTTATATGAAACATTTTTCTCAATTTCTAATAATTATTGAAAAATAAAAGCTTATATATAAATCTATTTCAATAAAATCAACCTTATTCTTATTAAAAATGTATTATGTATTGGTACAAATATGAAAAGCAATTGACAAATCATTGGAAGCGCCATAAATTTCTTTCGTTTTATTAAGTTTGATTGTGTATGGAAAAAAATACTGCCAGAAGTAGCTACAAGCAGTGATAATAGTTCAGTTCTGAAATTACATGTGGAGTAATAACTGTAATTAAATTCTTTGCAGGTTTAAAGTATGACTCACGTTATGTATTCAATTTAGTTTAACTGCTCGTGAATCATGTCAACAATAAGGTTACGGTGAAGAATGTGTACCAAAGAATTTCTCTAGAATTAAATGAAATCTTTTGTAGAGAAATTTGTTCACTTTTTCCTCCCTTTAACTTTATAAGATGACGAAAAGTAAAAAGTAAAAGAAGAGTGCAATAAAAATACATCACGTTTCATAATTTGATTTGTTGCAATACAACTTAATGTTAACAAACCATCTTCACCACTGAGAATAAATCTCTTTTCGTTTTGCTACTTGGTTCCGATCCAACTTATACACTTTCAAATCAGATCAGATTTTGTCATCCCTTTTGTCGGAATCGCTTTACCTCCATTCAATTTCATTCAAATTGCATTTAAATCTGATTCAATTTTTTTCGACGGTTGAAATCAGTAAACTTCTTGGTAAGTAGTTTGTAATATGTACATATTTACACGAAATTCAAATTGAACATGGAACAATTAAATATAATTAACTAAAAGATTAAATGTTCAAAATAGATGTTTATTATATTTCTAAAATAATGTATAATTTTATGTACGAATTAGGTAAAAGCACCGGTAGTTTAAATGGCGCTAATAGTTCACACTTTGAGTTTAAATAAAATAAACAAGTTTATAAATATTTTGTAATAAATCGTTAATAGTACTTTTTTCCAAATTTTACTGTTGATAATAGATTTAATAGTAAATGGCCTTGTACTATTATATAAAATATTAGTGATTTTAGGTCATATGGGGTGTCATATTCTGATGCACATTTTTTGTATTTTTTTTTTTTTTATTAATTGACACTGGTATTTCCATTATTTGATTTCCCATAAATGCAGCTACATCTATATTTTACCCACGTTCCTTTATATTTTCCTGTTACAAAAGAAAGAAAACAGAAAATCACGAAAATGCAAAAAACGAATTACTGACATTTGATAACTGATAAATATCAACTACTACTCGTAGTACATTTCATTTTCTCATTTCGATAATATTGTAGAAAAGATAATTTTATAGGCATACTTCCTAATTGCTTGTATTTTTGCTAAATATCAAACAATAATACATATTTTCAATTCTTAAAGTATCAACTACCGGTGCTTTTATCTTATATAATTTCTTGTTTTATTCTATATCATTTAAAGTATACAATAACTTGTAATATATCCTTTCAACAATTTAAGATGATGAGCACCTAACATAAAACACTCTTGCCTTGAATTTATGTCAAACACTTGGGTCTTTTGATTGGCGTTTATTTTTAAAATTAAAATTCAATTTAAATTTAAAAAGACTGGTACTCTGTCTGGAGGATGATGAATTTTTTATTTACTTTTTATTACAACGATGCTGGATGAAGGTAAAGGAGTAACTGGATATGACAAAATGAGTTTAACCTAGATCAAACATGACAAATCTGTTTAACCGTTTGAAAATCTCTTTTGTGAGACTTTCCTTTGCATGTCGACTGTTTTCTTTTAACTTTAGTCATTGATAGAGATATCAATGACTGAATAGAGATATTCAGCGAGAAGTGAGACGACAATAGAAATTCTTAAAAATGAAAATGTTTGCGATTAAAATTATTATTGAGTTATTCAAGATGGATTTTATAATTAAATTGATAACTTTGTGGTTGTTTTTGCGTAGTAATCTATTTTTGTCGAAAAATAAACTTTAATTCTCACGTTGACCGAATAACAAACATCTCTTAAACGAGGAATCTCATAAATTAATATGTTAATTTAATAATTAACACTTTGTCTTTCCAAGAAATTAGCGCTCATTCGTCCATTAAAGTATGACGGTATTATGACTTATTTTATTCAACAAAAAAATATGCATTATGTACGATGCGCCATTCTGCAAGACAAGTTCTGATATGATCGAAAAGCTTTTCTTTTTTAAGTTTTCATACGTTTTAGCATTGTGTAAAAAGTATAACATTGTTCTTACTCAATGGTTCTATTAAATAGAAGTGACATTTCGAGTTAGTTGTAACATTGTCATAAAGTTTTGTTCAATTATCTCGAGATTTCCTTTTAATAATGGCACCTCACTAGCATAAATCGTGCTGTTAGGCGACATAGAAACTGGATCAATTTTGAGAAAACTTTGTGACAATTCATGAATTCTGAATTTTCGTCATTTGTAACAGTTACTGACCTTCCACTCCCAGGTTTTCTAATAATCCATTTAAAAATGTGTATTATTTTATGAAATAAGGGGTGGGGGGGCGTCAGTATTAATTTTCTTTTAAAGGGCGGCGTAGTAACATAAAGTTTGGAAACCACACGAGAGTCACGCTAGGTTTGAGATTAAGAAAATCAGGTACGCCGCAAAAACAAAATTTGTACATTATTTTAAACAGCTATTTATCAGTCATTTGAAATTAAGGTGCGAATGTTGTTACTTAGAACTTAGTTAATCAATTTTTTAATTTGTCGTTGTGAGTGAAAATATGGAATTAACCAAAGAGTATGTTGGAAGTATGATTTATAACTTTTTTTTTTAAATCAGCCTGAAATTAATTTCACAGTTCTTAAGTTCCTTAGTAATTATTTTGACATCTTTGGCAGTTTTTAAATCACCAGAAATTAATAAACACCTTTAACAGTTTTTAAGTTTCCCACAAATTGGTTGAAAACATTCCATAAAAAAAAATGTTTGAGATTTTAAGTGAAAGAAAGAAGGGTGAAGTAAATTATTGTTATAGGGAACTACATAGTCTTCAAAAGTAACAGTTTCAGTTGGCAATAACAATTCAAAGGATCTTTTTGATCTACAGTATGCACATCGCCAGATAAAGGCGGAAATACTATTTGACATGTCATTTTTAGAATAAATACAAATGGGGTATGTCAGGAGCCTGGCAATAGAATTTTTGAGTGTTAAAAATATTTTGTATTATTGCTCTACGCGTAATGTTCAGAAAAAATCTGATGTGGACACCACACGACTTCCTTATACGATTATTAAACTATACATATTTTTTTAATAAATAAATTACAAAATATTAATTTTAACTTCTAAACAGTAAGATATATAGCGACCATAAAAGGAGTTTTTAAAGAGAGTTTTGATTACAACAAAGAAATATTTTATTACAACAATGAATATAACTAATTTCACAATAAAAATATATTTGTTATTGTACGAATCATAAAATTGCACGTACAGACGTCACGACGAAATTAGTCAAAATGGATTTAGGGATGATCAAAATGGATATTTCCGCTGAAATCTGAAAACCGAAATTTTTCGCGATTACAATACTTCCTTTACTTACGTACAAGGAAGTAAAAAAGGATTTCAATTAATATTTTTTTAACCCTCAACTACTATCGTGTTTTCATATAACACAACTGCTATCGTCGAGTCTTTTCTGATCCTAATATTTATAATGTTAAAAATACAAAAATCGTTGCCAGTAACAATTTTTTTAACCAATTTTGCAATTAAAGTAAAATATATTGTTCCACAAATTACAAAAAGAAAAAGTTGACATCGTGATTGTGCATTTTACGCATATGAAATATAAGAAAAACATAATGAAGATTAATTCTTTTATTGAAAAAACCAAATCTACTCCGGCCAAATTTTCTGTTTATTCTTGTTTATGACACTCGAACTAATGTCCGAAAAAATAGAAACATTATTCTATGCACATTAAAAAAAACTGTTGGCCATGTTATTAGACCGTAAGAACATCTTTAATTTTAACATGATTTTACAGAATTTATTTATTAATACATTTTCCTATCGCTACAATTGTTGCAATTTATTTATGTACTACTTGCATGGATCGTGTAAGGAAACAATTTTGACACAATACAATGAGGTGTCTTCATGAATGATGTCGTCTTCGACTGCTACCTTGTCATCTTTAATAATCTATTGTCTACTTTGAGATCTGAACGGCCGTCATTTGTTATTGTATCATAATATGTAATTTAGCAATCAGCGTTTCTTAACCTGTGGTCCGCGCACACCAAAGGGATCCGTGAGACATTTTTAAGCGGTGCGCAACTGCAGCAAGAAATAATATACCTAGAGTACCTACCACCAAATAAATAAACAGATGAAGATGTAAAACATATGTTCAAGGAACAAAGTCTTGCGAATTTTTAGGCTTCTTTAACTTCCGAGTAAAATGTAAGAAATTTTTATACCGACAGCATATGTACTATACCTATAATTTTAAATATTTAACTATTAATACAATAAGAAATAATATAATGTATGTACTTCCCACAAAAAAAAATCAGTACCTAATGTCTCCGGATTTTTGACACTGACATTTATCTGTTAGTTACAAACTTTTTCATTTTTTAATTGGTTTCCATGACAATATTTGTGCTGTGAGACTTATTGCAATAGATTATTATATAACTTATATTTCTTTAGCTCTAAAAATCTATAAAAGATATAATAAAATATTTATATGTATCAGATAGAGAATACACTCTTCTTTTACTAGTAAGAACAAAATTTATCAAAAAATAATATTTAGAAGATTTTTTTGAGAATCTGCTACTTCCGGTTGTCTAATTATTACCAAAACCTTTTCAGCTCTTCCCAGTAATGTCCGATTGAGAAATACGTAGTTAAACAGATATTAAGTATTATAGTTTTTGAGAAATCGGCCTTCCAACGTCCCCCCCCCCACACACGCACACACACACACACCCATACAGACATCATCGTAAAAATATTAAAATCGGATTCTCGGGACCTTAAAACGTGCTTAACCATTAAAATCTGGCTATGCGATTTTTAGCATGAATCCAATACCTCTCTTAGCGAGAGGTAAAAAAGATATTACGTAAATACTATCTAACAAGTCAACAACGTTCGACCTTTTGACGAGCATACTGTCAAATACAATTAACAGTGGTGGACGTTTCGTTTTTCCGATGTCACCCAAAATATGGACTCAAATTTGAACCCACAATAGCAGTAAAAATGAATGGGCTACTTGCATGACATTAAGAATTGTTTTTTCTTTGGACTATAGATATAAAATAAAAGACCTTCTATTTTTTTTTTTCAAAATTTTGTCACTTACGGCTAAAAATAAATATTTTCTTTTTATGACGTCACAATCACGGATGGCATACGTGCTAGTTCTGTAGTTTGGGAAGACAGAGACGGAGATAGTGAACGTTGTCTGATCCTCGATCTTCCCTTCACCTCTCCCACTCACATTAACGAATCAAATGCTAGTGATTGTGTCGTCATCAAGATAGGGGGGATACAAATGTATACATTTATGTTAAATTTATTAAATAATAACACAATGTATTTGAAAAATTTATACTGTAAATAATGTAGTTGAGTAAACTAAACTTGAAAAATATAATAGTTTTCAAAATCCTCTTGTATGCAAGTAGCCCATTGTATTCCTGACAACTGAAACAATTACTTCCAGGGTTCCCACCGACCCTGGAAAACCTGGCAATATCAGAGAATTTCAAATTAATTGACAAGTCAGGGATTTTCATAAAATTCGTATAAAAGTTTAGTAAAATTATAAATGGTCAAGAAATTTTATTTAGTTTTTTTGTATTAAATAATATTTTCCAAATTTATTTAACGAATGTTATTAAACAAATATGTTCAAAATTGTTGTTTCTTTATTTTATGATATGAAAATTGCTAATAAGTCAGGAAAAACCTGGAAAAGTCAGGGAATTTTGAAGTCACGATTTTTGGGAACCCTGACTTCTGCTAATCACCCTACATTTACGTAGTAGCCAAAAAATTGCTCGTTTACTATTTTATTTAAATTATTCTCATATTATTTTCTCTTGCACTCATTCGTTTTTGAAGATATATTAATACAGTATTAACTAACTAATCTTCCATTCTGTTTAAAAATAAAGCACATTAAGGTACAATTTTAGTGTCTGTAACCCACAAAGGAATTAATTTAAAACAGCAATTTCGGTAGTTAAACATTTTCCACTCCCTCTCATTCGTTGTGCGTTTTTCTGCGACCTTTATCGTATCTTCGCTTCTCTTCACGGAGAAAACTCAGTATAAAACCGCCGCTAACTCAAGTATTGATTCAGTAACCGGTGCTACCTAACCTACCAATAAGTAATGCTCACACGCCGTTCGCCTTACACCTACATGTGCGCTCTATTTAATATTTAACATGGAAAATGCATATAAATCATCGATATATCACCCTATCCTACTTTGCACGGATAAATTATGAAAAGTTTTTCATGTTTTTTACAAAGTGAATCATCTTACTAACTTGGTAATTTTTTTCTTCATATGAGCAAGCTTTGTAGGGCATGGTAGTTAGTTACATTGTTGATCAACATCGGAATGAAAAATGGGGGACATTATACTTGCGAATAGAATCTTGTATAAATGATGAATTTCTCAAATATATTATTGAAACTTCAAATTAAATATGTATCCTGTGTTCAAAGTATTCTAAAGATACAATATTTTATTTAGAAGACGTATAGTTCATTCAACACTTTAAATTTTAATGTACATAACAGATTTAACATAAAATTAAAATACTTTAAAGATACTTAATCTGAGATTAGCCCCAATTCATAATGAGAGTAAGGAGCACAAAACGCAGAAAATTACGTATGGCCACATTTTGTCCCGGGTTGGTGTTAAAATATATATAATGATTGATTTTTCTTGATAGTTCTCGTTATCATTTCGATTTAAAAATATATTACCATTCTGGCGTTATAGATTCTTAATATAGTGAAAAACAATATTATATGTAGGAAGAGCTTGGCAAATTACTTTCAAAAAGTAATTGATTACAATTACTTTAACTAAAATATACTCGAATTACTTTTAAAAATAATTACTGCTAGAGAAATGTAATTAAATTACTAATTACTTTTGCATTATAATTGATATTTTAATTACTTTTTCAAATACTTTACTAAAAAATAACGAGGTAAAAATGTGTATATCAAAAATATGAAAAAATCGAGAATAATAAGAATTGAAAAATAACAGAAATTATTTTTATTCATATATTCTAGGTGGCTATGTTAAAAAAAACAGACATTTAATTGTAACTTGTTGAACGAGTTTTTTTACCTCCCGCCACCCTTGGTAAGGGAGGTCAGGAATCGTGCTAAAAATCGCATATCGAGATTTTGGTAAATGACCACGTTTTGAGGTCCCTACAATCCAGTTTTAACATTTTCACGACGATATCTGTGTGTATGTGTGTATGTGCGTATGTGCGTATGTGTGTATGTGTGTGTGGATCCTCTTTACTCTCTAACTCAAATACTATCGTTCAGAAAATTTTGAAACCTTGTATTTCTACCTTACTCTTATATGAAAAGATACCATTAAATTTTGAAGTAAATCAGATAATCGAAAATAGCACTTTACTAGAAGCTCAAAATAGTTTTTCTTCGAAAAATACCTTTAAATGTTATTTTTCGAGATTTATGTTATATAAAAATTAAAGATTATTAAATTTTCTACAGGATTGCATACTGTTTCTATATATTTTATGGATAAATTTATAAAACTATCTATAATTTTAATCCCGGAGCCTACGTTTTAAACACAACTCATACACATGGTTACACAATTTAGATCTCAAATGTTTGTAACTGACAGATATATGTCACTGTTAACGAACTAATCATTTCAAATTAATAATATTAACGTTTTATAAAGAAAATAATAAATGGAACAATAATTATATGGAAAGGAACTTAAAACAGTTTCCTGCATAAGCAAATATGTAAAAAAATCTGTTGTGGCCAGCACAATATCTCTCGCCATTTTCATTTTATCTTGCATAGGGCGCGAGCAGTTATGTGACTTTGTTGGCCTTAGCAAGCAGATATGGAGGCCCGCGTCAGAATGACAGCTGGTAATATACACAGGTGTCAAGTATCATAAGTTTTCATTCGAAACATTATGATTTTCCAAATCCATGTGGATTATTTTTCTCGACAAGTATATTCCATACTAATGGATGACAAATAAACAGATTATGAAATTTTGAATGAAAAATTATGACATATGACAATTGTGACATCTACGTAAATAACTACTAGCAGTCATTCTGACACGGATCCTCATATCTGCTTGCCAAGGCCAACAAATCACATGGCTGCTCGCGCCCTATAAGTAACGAATTTAACATTTCTTGTACACACAAATAATTGAATTGTTTCCCTTCTTTCGTTCTATGAGAAATACTTCAAATTCATTGACGGTATTAGCGCTATTTCTTAAGGATATATGTAATATTGACACCTGCAATTTAAATAAATATTTAGTTAATAATACAATAATATATATTAAATGTACTCATACCTCCCAGAACGGACACTGACATTTTGCATTTATTTGTCAATTACAAAAAAATTTAAATCGCAACTGTTTTTCTGGTAACGAGATTTATTACAACAGATTATTCTATATTATTATATACTATATCTCCAAACCTATAAGAGATATAATAAAAAATTTAAATGTGTCAGATTGAGAATTTAATTATCTTTAATATTTGTAGTAACAAATTTTAAAAAAATAATATTTAGAAATATTTTTTTTAGAAACTACCACTTCCGGTTGCCCAATTGTTACCAGAACCAGTTCAACTCTTCCCATTACTGTTAGATTGAGGAATCCGTAGTCAAACAGGTCTTTAGTCGTATAGAATTTGAGAAATCGTGTCTCCAACAACCTCTCACACACACACACATCCACACACACACACACATCCACACACACACACACACATCCACACACACACACACACACACACACACACACACAGACATCATTGTAAAAATGTTAAAATCGGATTCTATGGACCTTAAATCGTGCTTATTCAATAAAATCTGGATATGCGATTTTTAGCATGAATCCAATACCTCTCTTAGCGAGAGGTAAAAAGGTAAGATAATAAAAAAACATATATCATCACGGCATACTCCCCATTGATGGGTGAACAAATCTGCTTTGAACGCAGATGTCGGTAATAATGATGATATATTTGTACCGTGCAGGCGTGTACAAGGCGTCACATCACGCGAATCTTGGGAACGGGTTCGATTCCGACCGACGCAAAATATTTTAGAATTTGAAATGGCACAAAATTGACCGCTGTGGTGCATCTCACGAGCACTTATTGCTGGCGTGTAGAGTGCTCCACAGGGGTCATTTTTGTGCCATTTAAAATTCGAAATATTTGGCGACGGTCGGGATCGAACCCGGTATTTATATTAATTTAATTTTAAGTATTTACATAAATAAAAATTAAATTAAACGGGAGGTATTGTGTTGGCCACATCAGATTTTTAATTAATAAATTTAAATTAAATGCGCACATAGCCACCTAGAATATTTGAATAAAAATAATTTCTAATATTTTTCAATAATAGATTTGTTGGTTTGTTCCAACATACAATCAAATCAGTACAGAACTGTCCGACGCATGCGCAGTATTCAAATGAGAACGCCATTTTAATTCTACGCATTCTTTGGATTTGGACAGTTCTGTACTAATTTGATTGTATGTTAGAACAAACCTTATATCCTTTTTCTCGATTTTTTTCATACTTTTGATGTACAAACCCGCAAACCGGACTTTATAAAAAAATTCTACATCTGCCATCAAATAGTATATTTAAGTAAAAATAAAACTTTTATATGAGTCTTTTTTTTCTATTACTTATAATAACTATGTTGAAAGTGTGGGCATCTTCCCAGACTCAGCCTGTATAAATGTCTATATAATTATTAAAAATACTTTATAGTGATTTATATGAAACCCTACATGAAGACATTGCAAATTCCTTGAAACGTATATTATAACTATTAGGATTCAGAATAAATAATAAATTATAACTAGTCCAAAGTACGGTTTACGTCCCAACGCACATGACATGTTGCACTGGTAACCTGTCGTTACACCCACAACGCAGATAAATTACGCTACGTCTGTATCCCGGGGATTCCCTCACTTCTTGGTTCAAAATAGTAATTAATATTTGAAAAACCAATTACTTTTTCAATTATTTTTCAAATTTTCAAAAATGATTGAGTACAATTACTTTTTTACCTCTCGCTAAGAGAGGTATTGCATTCATGCTAAAAATCGCATATCCAGATTTTATTGAATAAGCACGTTTTAAGGTCCTTACAATCCGATTTTAACATTTTTACGATGATGTCTGTGTGTGTGTGTGTGTGTGTGTGTGGATGTGTGTGTGTGTGTGTGTGTGTGTGTGTGGGATGTTGGAAGGACGGTTACTCAAAAACTATAAGACTTAAAATTTGTTTAACAACGTATTTCCCAATCGGACATTCCCGGGAAGATCTGAAAAGGTTTTGGTAACAATTGGACAACCGGAAGTAGAAGATTCTTGAAAAAAAATCTTCTAAATATTATTTTTTGAAAATTTTTCTTGATAATATTAAAGAAAAATAAATTCTCTTTCTGATACATAAGGTTTTGGTAACAATTGGACAACCGGAAGTAGAAGATTCTTGAAAAAAAATCTTCTAAATATTATTTTTTGAAAATTTTTCTTGATAATATTAAAGAAAAATAAATTCTCTTTCTGATACATTTAAATATTTTTATACATATTTTATAGATTTAGAGATAAAAGGAATATAATATATAAAATAATGTTGTAATTAATTTTACAACCGAAAGGATGCCATGAAAAATAGTTGATAATTTAAATTATTTGTAACTGACAGATAAATGTCAGTGTCAGAAATAATGAGTAATGAATTAAAAATGTACTTGGAGAATCCCTTAGTTCTTGATCTGTGACTATTATGGAGATGACAAGTCTAGGTTGAAGGACTTAAATTTGTTTCAAACATTATGGGACAATGTACACCAGTACTGTAGACTAGAGTAACTTTGAATTGCGAAAAAGCTATCAAATTCTTCTCAAGTAAGTTGTAAATATTGACAAAATTACACATCGATATAAGAATAATCGGAGTGCAATCTATCCGTCACTTTATTAAAAGGAATTAGTGTTATTTAGATATAACAAGTATGAAAAAATAAAATGTAAAAGAAGATATGTAAGAATAGATGCACAATCCAGATATATACATTTTAGACCGCACAAAATTAATGTTTTTACTAGAAGAATATGAAGAGAAAGTAAACAAAGTTGTTCGAATTGAAAATTGCTGTTACCAGCCTAATATTTATATATGGTAAACTCTACTTTGTAATTTATTGTAACATAATTTATGGTAAATATCTTTATGTTGAGACATGCTATTATTGAATAATAAAGAAGTTTATACGTCATAGATTTATATGAATATATTATTTGTATTTATAAAAATAATCTTTGCTTTATGCATACAGCCAGGTAAAATATACGGCGAGAGGTTATGTGCTGGCCACATCAGATTTTTTTACTAAGTAATTAATTACAAATTACAATTTGGGAAAAAGTAATTTAATTAGTAATAATTAATTACCAAAAGTAATTAATTACTGCCCAGCTCTGTATGTAGGTATATAATTATTGTAAATATTAAAAAATTTAAAGGTAAAAATCAAGAAAATAATGACATGTTTTGACATAATAAATTATACGTAATTTTTATATAAAGTTAGCTGTTATCAACTTTACGTTTTTTGTTATTTGGTTCTTGTATAAGTACATGAACGTAAGAAATAGATAATGGCAATGGGGTCATTTCAAAAAAAAAAATTCGTTGTTTTTTTTATAAAATCATGAAATCCGTCTCATTTAATAAATATAATAATATAAAATAACATGAAATATGCGACTTTTCATTCATAAATTTGCTAATAAACTTTCGCGGCTGTAAAATTCGTGACGTCATGGCTTGTTACTCACACAAAGACATTCCTCCCACACACACACAACGGTCCACGTGGTATCCGTTTGCTGCTATAATCAAGCTAACCTAAAATTGTGACAGATGACAGCAGACTTAAGAATAAAGGTATGTAAATAAAACATTTATTAAAATAAATACCAAAAGTTGTGTGAAATATGTTTTTCGTTAACAATACGTTGCTGTCACAAAATCAAACTGAGAATTGATAACCCAAACAATCATAGTTCCGAACACAACCGGTAGAGGGCTGCTGCCGCGTCCGACAAGCCGTGACGTATAGCCGTGACGTCAGCGTCCAAATATTTGATATTTAAGACAACTTTTAAAAAATTATATCTCTGATTATAAAGACTTGTAAGGTGTAAAACATACACCTACATACTTAATTTGACCTATTGTTTCAAGAAAAAAAAAATAGAAAATGTGAAATGACCCCATTGTGAACACGGCCATTGAAAACCATTGGGTCAACTATACTGTACATTTATGTATTTCCTTATATATAAAATTTGCTGGCTGAATCAATAGTAAAATAAAAAATTAAAATAAGAAATTGGGGATTAAACCGGGCATACCACTACTATGAATATGTTTTAGGTAAAAATCCCTAGATACCAAATTTTGTAAAATAATATTAAATAGTTTTTAAAATAAATGTTGCCTAAGCTGGTCGTGGAACACCCTATATTTTTTTTTATTTTATTGATTTTAGTACCTATTTTAAAAAACATAAAAGTGCACTATTGATATAAAATATTCATGCACTTTGAACTATCTTCTTTTCTGTAAAAAATAAAAGTGAATGCTAGAAATTGCCCTCCTTTTCAATATACCACTTTAAAAGGATTTTCAAAATCAAATTATTGAAAAATGAGAAATTAAATATAATAAGAATTCAAATGTAATTTATTTTAATATATTTTTTTATGAAATATGCATATTTCATCTCATATTACTACGGTAAAACTGAAGAAAACTTTAATTACTTTTAGTAGATAATTTCAAAGAAAATAAAGAAATCTAATTTCAAATAGAAGTTTTAGAGTTTTAATTAAAAATACTAGTTTAGCTGTCTGTAAAAATATGCTAAGAATTTAATATCTGATAAACATTTTTCATTTTTTTTTTCAATTCTAGTATAACTTTTTATAAAAATTAAATTTCGCGTGTGATCTTTGAATAACAAAATATAAATTGCTACATTTTTATTTATTTATTTTGATAAAATATCTGTAGGTGCTTGACATTTATAAATAACCTTTGACATTTATGTTTAATTTTTATATATTTACCAACACAAACTTTATTGGTATAGATAGTATTCTTCACATGATAATAGCATTGCGCAATAATATTTCGTTTATAGGTAGTTCAAAAATATCTTAATTTATTCTTTAATGTGTGCTCACCTAATAGGATACTTTCTGAGACCATTATTCTAGCACTGTTTGATAGTTCTTTCTGCATTTAAAAAAAAAAAAAAAAAACCCCGGGTAAATTAACACGAGACACAATATTGCTAAAATACACTCCAATGGATACGTATTACACATGTTGACAATTCCAAATTATTTCATAAACAGTGTTAATGACATTATATTGGCTTATGAACAGATTCTATGTAAGCTGTGCGGGAAAAAGAAACTACAGTAATTTTTTAAAGATGTCCGACCAATATTTTATGTAGGTATATAAATATTAAAAAATTTAAAGGAAAAAAATCAAAAAAATAATGAGATGTCATGTCATACTAAATTATACGTAATTTTTATATACAGTTGGGTTGTTTTCAACTTTACGTTTTTTGTTACATGGCTCTTGTATAAGAACATGAACGTAAAAAATAGGTAATGGCATTATGAACACGGCCATTGAAAACCATTTAACTGTACGTTTATGTATTTCTGTCTAATGTAAAGTACGATTATTTGTAACTAAAAACCCTTGTAACTGCTTGACTATCGCCCCAAAAACTTATACCATAAGATAATAGTGGGTAAAATTTAGCATAGTAGAATGTTTTAATTGTATTTGCATCTATTAATAAATGTACACGTTTTATTAGATAGTATAATGAAGCTAAAATTCCGCTGATTTTATCTACATGAAAATCCCAATTTAAATTTTCATTTAGATGAAGCCCCAAGACTTTCTTTGTAGTAACTTGCTGTAATGATCGGGTATTACAACGAATTCGGATACTGTCAGAACGTTTAACATTAGAAAATTTCATAATCAATGACTTCTCTACATTTAGGGTCAAATTTAGATTTGCAAACCAGTTGGATAAAATATCGACAATATTAAAGATGTCAGAGGGATTTTCGTCTTGGTCGCTCTGTGAAATAATTATACTAATAGCATCTACATATGCTGAAAATTTCGTAGACTTTAATAAGATCTTTAGATTATTTATATTCAAAGAAAATAATAACGGACTTAAAATAGATCCCTGTGGAACACCATATAATATAGGTTGATAATCTGATTTACAATTATTATAACATATTAGTTGTTTTCGATTTTCTAAGTAAGAATTTAACCAATTTTGCACATACTCCTCTCAGCCCACAGTTGTCAAATATCAATTAGTAACTCATGACACACATTCAAACGCTTTTGACAAGTTTAAAAAGATTCCATATACATCAGTACCAGTGTCGAAATCTTTATAGATTTCATCTAGGAGACCTACTAAGGCTGATATAGTACTTCACCCTTTCCCGAAACCATGTTCTTCTATGTTAATGGTGCAACATTTTTTTCATAACAATACATATTTCAAAAGATTAGAAGAAATTTCGTCAATTCCTACAGATGGAGAATTATTTAAAGGTATTACTAAAGAAACTTCTGTTTCTGTCGCAGGTTCTAGAAAAAACTGAGGACATTATTTCTTCATTTGAGTTTACCGGTAACTCTTTTATTAGATCTATATAAAGTGACGTTGTTCTCATTTTTTATTTGCTTTACGTTATTTACACATTTATTCTGATTTATATTGTTTTTAATTAGTTTTCATACCTTTGAAATATTATTATTACATTTTTCCAGTTGTTTGACATTAAATTCTCGTTTTGTTTTCCTTAACATTTTACGATAGTTATTCTTATAATTATAATAATTTTCCTTATTTATATATCTACATTTATAATATTCATATTGGTCTTTCATTAAATTTGAATTAACTTTAATGTCATTTGTTACCCAAGACTTTTGATAAACAGTTTTATTAGTAGATACTTTAAGTTTTGGATGTGTTGTTTCAAAATGGTAACTAAAAGTCTCTAAAAATATATTAAAACAAACATTAGTATCATTCACATTGAAAGAATTTAACCAATTTTCTTTATTTAGACTATTTTTTCAGTTATTTAGTTTATTCTCATTATATAATCTCTTTTGAAACTTAGAATTATTTTTGTCAGATTGTGTTTAGAGAAACTAATACATTGAGCTGAATGGTCTGACAAACAATTGTGAATGACAATTGAGGTGTAGTTAATGTAATCCTAATTTGTTAAAATGTTATCCATCCACGCATGTTTTGTTGTTTTACAAATACGGCGTTGATTCATTGACAATAAAGTGAAGGTTATATGAACTTATTACATCAAGTAGTAATTTCTTTTGATTGCTTTCTTCTAGAAAATCAATATTAAAGTCACCTAAAATGTACAAATTAAACTCTTTGCTGATTGAAAATAATCTTGGCAAGCACATATTTAAATGAGTTAAAAATCGGTTACTTTGGTTGACGGAGATTTGTATAGAACTAAAACATAATTAATAGTTTTATTACTGTAAAACTTTATACAGCAACATTCGAATATCTTTTCAATGTTGAATTCTTTGATACAATTTACTTCCTCACATTTTAATTTCTTGTTACAATATATAATTATTCCTTCATTCGTATAATAGTGTCTTTCGAAACTACTCGCTATGTAAAAGTCACTTAGGTTATATGTCTGCGTCTCGTTTTCATTCATCCAGTGTTCCGAAAAACAGAAAATATCGCATGGATGCAAACGTAAAAATATCTGTAACTCTTCTATCTTGTTACGTATACATTGAATGTTTTGATGTAAAATACCATAAAATACAATGAATGACTGTTTGATGTATGTACACTGTTGCGTTTCTGATTCTGGAATACTAATACATACTGCAGTTCACTAGAGTTTGTCTCTGGTCGTCGAAAATATTTAAATCTGCATATGAGTATTCCCTGTGGCCAAAAATTTCCATTATTGAGAATTTCAAGTAGATTAAGAACGGCACGTATTCTTAAAGAGCTGTTAGTAGATTGTTCATTGGACACTTTTCTCACTTCAAACGATCTGCCAGGACACTTAGATGTAGGAAAAAAAATCATATTAGTTTCTGTAACACCAGTGTGGACCTTTCCAATATAGATACAAGCATGTTTGTTTCTACTGCGTATCGCAGGAGTATTTGTGTCAGTTCCAACAATGCTGTTTGCATTAAATTTATTTTTCAAGTTACTTTGTTTATAGGACACTTGCACCTACGTCACAACATGGCGGGTGAACAGCTGATTCTGGACAACCAAACTTCACTTTAACATTGTGTCTTATGCAACGCATGTGTTTTCTGTGCAAGAAATTCAGTTTTTCGCAAATGTATATATACTACTTTAAAATGTAACTAGCCAAATTTAATGATAAGTGTATGAATTATTTACTAGTAAAACAAATCAGTCGTATTTGTAAATATATTTTGAAAAATATTAAGTTGAAATATGTAGATGCATCAGGTTGCATTTGAGTTTGTGTAAGTATTTTTGTGTGTATTGTTAAATGAAAAAAATAAATATAGAAATATATGAATATAAATTGAGCTATTAGAAATTTTATTAATTTAGAAAGAAAATAGAAAATTAAATTTGAAAAATTTATAATGATATTTATATTCGGGTTCTGTGTTGTGATTTGTGATTATTATAGTTTTGTTGTTCTTCTTGTGCAAACAATTGGTTCTATTTATTTCATTTAGTGTCTTATTGTATTCAGTATTAAAAATTAAGTATCGTATAATAGTTTTGAAAACAAATATAATTCCAATTCGAACAAAAGCTCATAATCACACTCCGCGAAAACGTAAACAAACCCACGTGAACTAGCCAGAAGTGTGTAGTGTAATGCCTCAACATACGTTCAAAAAATCAGATTTCACCATCCTTTCTAGGCATGCGCTAAGTCACTTGTGGCGTCACAAAAGTTCGATGATAAATAATTAATTATAAATAAATGGGAACATCATTTTAACTTTCAATTACATTTTAAGTTATAATTATTCATATTTTTACGATTAAAAAATATTTCACATGTAATTTCAATCACGCTAAACTTCCCCATTGTATATTTTGCAGTATTAATATAATTTTTGTAAGAATAAAATATTCATTGAGTGTTTTGTAATATATGAAATGTCATTAAGGTTGTGTACAAAATTGGTAGTACTCGTAACATCCGTACTATGCTCTCTGAAGGCGCCACCTGTATTCCGCCGATGCCTGACTTATTTGCTACCTCTATGGTTACGTTAGGTTTTCAATCCCTCGTTATAATCAATAAAAACTACTGAATAATGTTTTTTCATAAATTGTTATTCTTGTTATGTACCTCATATCCGTATTAAAATTCATAAATATTACTTGTGAATTTTAGTAAGATGTAAGATACTTTTAAATTACTTATACATATAAAGTAAGTAATTCGATTTTATAAAGAATGCATTCTGGTTGAATTTTTTTTAAGGAGAATTAGAAAAAATAAAAAATATAACCCAAGCTCAAAAAAAGGTACTTATATTAATGTACATATTTTTATAAATTTATGTATATGAAAGATTTCACACTGTTAATTTTAATATTAAGAATAATTATTTATTATTATAATTATTAGTAATATTATTATTTACATTGTCGTATACGGGCAATTATTTTGTCAGGTTAATCTCAAATACTACATGTGTGTTATTAAAAAGTGAAATGTATCTGAAGTTTTTAATTTGTAAAGCTGATTTTTAAGTAAATTTTAATTCAAAAAGATTTAAAGTTGTAAAAAATATTTTTATCACTTATATAATAAGAAATTTAAAAATGTTATGTTATATTCGTTACAATCTATGTAACGTATTTAATATAATTGCCATAATCCAAAAATTGTTCAAATTGGTTGAACCGTTTTTGAGACTCGTTGGACAGTCTTCCTGGGCAATTTGTACACAACGTTAAAGTAAAATATTATGCCGGCCGAACTATTATGATTCTGGGCTCGTATATAAAACGCTTAAGAATGATCTTGGATAGTCATCTCCGTGGACCATACTATACTCAAATAATTGCAGATTGGCGGGATTAACACCAATGTTTCACTAAAATTTAATTTCCGCTATACGGCTCCTATTGAAGCTTCCTTGCATCCCGTCGACATCTACAGGTTACATTCTTAGTTTCTCCAGTTCAAAATAATGACGTCACAAAAAATGTTCTTAATTTACTAAAAAAACAAATAATTTTTTAAAGATACAATTTATATTTTTAAATACGTTTTCAACATAACATCGGATTTTCAGTACCTCGCAAGTACCCCATTAAGAATTGTAATCCGTGTAATATATGGTGACCAGATTTATAAATCGCAAAATCGAGACATTTTTTTAAAGGATTGTAAAACCAGTGGCGGCTCGTGCACTAAAACTTTGGTGAGGCAAGGGATCTAGAAAAAAAGCTCCGCAGCCGAATTTTTTTTCATTCAAAGTCAAATTCCTAGTAATTGAAAGTTATATTTTTTCAAGGGATGTGAAGCTGCATGTTTTTCCCGTTCCATGTACAAAAATATATATAGAAGAGAATATATACAGGGTGGGGCAGAAAAACCTATCCGATTTCAAAACGTTATAAAATTAAAACCACTCAACTTGTCAAAAAAAATTTTTATTAACATATCGCAAATTTTATGCCATTTTTAAATTTAAGTTTTGAAAAGCACATCACTCAAATGTCGTCCTTGGGAGCGGATACACTGATTTAGGCGCTCGCGGTAGCTTTCCATGACTTTCACCGTCATTTCCACAGGAATTTCTTCAATTGCCCGAGCAATTTCCCTTCGTAAAGCAAGAAGGGTCCTTGGTCGATGCTGGTAAACCTTCGATTTGAGGTAACCCCAAAGGAAGAAGTCACATGGAGTGAGATCCGGTGAGCGCGGCGGCCAGCCAAGATCACCTCTCAGGGAAATGAGGCGACCGGGAAACAGTTCCCTGAGAATGTCCATTGATCGTCGCGATGTGTGGGCGGTTGCCCCATCCTGTTGAAACCACACATTTTCCACGCCATTTTCTTCCATTTTGGGTCTAAGAAAATTTTCCAGCATGAAACAATAGCGCTCGCTGTTGACCGTTACGGTTTGCCCATTTTCTTCAAAAAAGTAAGGCCCCCAGACGCCTAGGCGGGAAAGAGCACACCACACAGTCACTTTTGGGCTATGGAGGGGTTCCTGATGGATTTCTCGAGGATTTTCGTCACTCCAATATCGAAAATTCTGCCTGTTAACGGCACCACAAAGGTGAAAATGGGCTTCGTCCGTGAAGAGCACAACATCGTCGTTTGGGAGTTCTCGGAGATCGCGACACAGGTTCGTACGGGTTTCAAAATCCCTTTCACTTAATTCCTGTGCAACAACCATTTTGTAGGGATGCATTTTGAGGTCCCGGTGCAAAATGCGCCGAATACTGCGGTTGGAAATCGCCAAAGCGAGCGAATGTTTTCGCGCCGAACGACGCGGGGAACGTTCAATCGCGGCTCTCACATTGGCCACGTTTTCAGGTCCTGTTGCTGTCCTGGGACGTCCAGGCGACTTCTTTTTCAATGCTGAACTCGTCTGTCTAAAATTTGACACCCACACTTTAATCGTAGCGTGATGTGGAACAGGATCATGACGCCCGAGTCCGAAATGAATTCGAAAAGCACGTTGTGTAGCAATTATCGAACCGCCGCATTCGATAAACCGCTCAATAACAAAAGCACGATGTTCACCAGACCAAGGCATGTTGACTACTGACAAATGGCATAAAACCGGCTTTCTAACGGTTTTTACCCCACTACTCTACCTGCTCCCTCTTTTGAGAAAAAGGGATTTGAAATCGGATAGGTTTTTCTGCCCCACCCTGTATTTAGCGGATTGTTGACTTACCTGGATAAACTGTCTAAAACATATACATAATGCAAGAAATAAAATTAATGTACCGCATAAAATTAGAATATATAAAACAATTAAAAATTTAGTAATAAAATACATATTACAAACATCGATAGATGATATAAGTAATAAATTTGGAGTCCGATATGAAAACCGGGACAATTACGTGTTTCGAAGATGTTCATGGGGAGTTGTATATCCCATACAACTCAAAACAGGGACGAATCCGGGAAAATTGGGACACCTGGTTACCCTAATGTACTACATATTTAATCTTCGTTACAAAGAAACAATTACTTCTGTGAAGAACAATAATGCACAACAACCACATTATTATTAGATAAAATTAAGATTCCGTATATTTTTGTTGCAGAGAAAATATATCACTCGTATCCGTAAATCATAACCATTTCCCGAGCTAAAATGGATGGATGTTGCTTGAGGAAAAAAAAGATAAATGACAGATGGTCTCAGGAACTTTTTTATTATTGATCTTTTAAGCGATGGTTTTACTGAATAAATAATGGCTTACCTGAAATCTCGAGGCTTTTATAGCCTCCACACTGCATTCTCACGCCTTGCAACTACGAGATCAGAATTCAGAACACTGCTTTTCACCGCCGAGACTAAGTGAAAAATACTTTAATCTCTTACTTACTTTCCACACTTTAACATGGACTTTTTCGCTGTACAATGTTTACCTATATTTTCATTACTACATTCTTGGAATTTTTACTCCCTCATTTAAACTTTTCTCATTAAAATTATTAATTAGTCATGAAGGAATGTTTCATAATTTCTACATACCTTTTGTTCAACATTTGCACTTTGCATTTTATTGAATAATTAATTTCAATGACATTATAATTCGCAAACTATTTTACAGTTCATTATTATGTAGGAGCATTTTGCACTTTTTGTTGCATTGGTTCTGTGCCCATGTAAACCACAGTAATATTGGTAATATTCTACTAAAGCGGAATTTAAGAGAAAAAATATATTATGTTCAATGACAGCAAACGATACATGAATATGTTTATTATTTTATTTTATTGAGAACAAGAAAATTAGACTGCGGGAATCAAAATTTGCACTATCATTTTAAATAATTATTTATCTTACATTTGAAATTAAGTTGCGAAAGTCAAGTTAGTTTGAATTTAGTTAATCATTTTTTTTTATAGTATTGTAGTGATTAAAAATATGGAATTAACCAGAGAGCATTTTCGATTCTTAATTTAATAGCTTTGACAGTGTTTAAGTCAACTTGAAGTTAATTTTACAGTTTTTAATTTCCCCATTAATTATTTTGACAGCTTTGGCAGTTCTGAAGTCACCAAAAATTAATTTAATAACTTGGACAATAGATACAAATGCAATTTGTATATAGCGCACCTAGCGACACTGCATAGAAGTAAAAATGGTTGTTAAGTTACGGCAATACAAACAAAGAACTGTCAGCCATTCACAGTATCTCCGTTACTGATTGGAAAAACAACGGGAGGGGGTTTGTTTATAACGAAATGTTCTATCTCGCTCTGTAAGTCTCTGTTGACAGTTTCTAAGTTTCCCAGAAATTAGTTTGAAAACATTCCAAAACATGATAAGTTGGGAGATTTTGAAAACTGGAAGGAAAGAGTGGTGAAGTGTATTATTGTTGAAAGGAACTATTTTGAACACGGCTACTATAAAAAATTCTAGAACAATGTTTCGGCCCTTATATTTCGCTATGTGTAATCAATGTCAAAATTGTTAAATCAACGTAATACTGATTTAAAGGGAACAATTAATTAAAATGTAGGGCATGAATGTAATCAAATTGTACAAAACATGAAATTTTAATATATTTTATTAATCCATTAATAATAATAATAATAATAATTGTAATTTTATAACATAATTATTTATATTAATAATTTATGATCATTCAGTTAATCTGCCAGTTACAGTGGATATCCAAAATACTGAATGTAAGGAGGTATTCGGACTAACAATTTGTTCGGATTACTGAATTTGCATGGATAAGTGTAAATAACGTTTCTTTAGAAAGTTTTTAAATATTTATTATAGTCTTTCAGAGAACACTTAACGCTGAAATTAAGAAATAGAAACAAAAAAACGTAATTATTATCTTAACTTTCAATTTTTTTATATTATTATTTATTATTACTCGATTATTTATTAAATAATGTATGTACATACATCCACCATTTGCAATCTCGGAGTGAAATGGTTATCACACCCAACCACTTGAGAGGTGGAAACTAAAGCAAAATTTCATAGTTTTTTGCGTTCAAATACATTTTATCCCACATTTCGGATTAAAGAGCCCTTATGCGGATTCTACCCGTTGTTCGGATTACTGGATGTTCGGATTAACGCGCGTACGGATGAAAGGGTCTCTACTGTATTCACAAAATCATAAGGCAATTTGTTAACGTACTAACGTACGACTCCAAGTTTAGAAAGCGAGCCGCGAGGCGAATTTTACAAAGGACGGGAGTTTAACAGGCCTGTATGAAACATGTTTTTGAGATTTTTAAAAAATGACATCAAAAATATGACTTGGTGTTTTTTTGTCAGTTACGTTGGCAGCGCTTCCCGCTAAACAATTCAAATTTCACATTTTGACAGTTTGTGTATTGTGTGTTGTGAATTTTGTCTGATTGTATACATTAATAGATTGTTATCAAACAGTGCGCTTATAGATCTTCTAAACGACGTGTTGCAGTGCGTTTATAGACTCATAAGAACACCGAAATAGAAAAATATACTTCTGTTATAAAATGTCAAATATGTTGTATTGCGCTCAATAATAATTGTCTAGAGTTTAGACTGTAATTGTGTACATAGTAGATTTTTTATACACAGTACTAAAAATAACAAAAATGAAGCAGCTATAAGCGTGTTCGGATTATAGGGTTTTCGGATTATTAAAGTCCTGCTGTATTATTTTCTGGATAGAGTAATAAATCATCAATGTGTTATCTTTTATGTATTTATTTCAAGAATTCTAGAAAAATGTTATTTACACATTCATTAAATGTTAAGTAGGTGAAAACAACATATGTATGTAACCATTCAAAAAAAAGTCCTTTTATGAAGATAATTACTTCTATAACACGAACTGAACATTATACGTCTGACGTCTAGCGCTCCTAATTAAATTGCACACTTCTGAAAAGCGGGTGAAAAGTAATTTTATTAATGCTTCTCAAAACATAGACTAAAGATTAAACTGACGCAATAATGATAACGCTTTCATCATAATCAATTAGTAAACAAAGAATTTATCCATATTTATATTACAATATGTTATCACACAACTTGTTCTAGTTTATTGAAGCTTCTAGCATAAGGTCATATATCTTGAAGGTATATTTGATATCGCGAGGAAGAATTTTGTTCAGAACGATACATGTAATATTAATACCCGCGATCACAATGTTTTAATTTGTATCGTACCTAATCGTCCCAAGATTCATATCGACCACTTCTAATTCATTCCAATATGTAGTTTTCATGAAGTTCACGGCCGAACACAGAGAAGGCAGCAATACAGCACAATTTTTATTTATGAGGTTATGTGAATTGTTATACGTTTTTCTACGAAGTTGTACGTTAATCCTCTAGTTTGTAACTTAATTGTAAAACTCTATTAAATATTTTCATTCGTTAATTACATTTGCTAAAAAATCTGTTGTGGCCAGCACAATACCTCTCGCCACTTCCGCTTTTGGTTACATAAGTGTAGGGCGCGAGCAGTCATGTGACATTGTTGGCCTTGACAAACAGATATGGGGGGCCCGTGTCAGAATGACAATTAGTAATTATGTACATAGATGTCAAATGTCAGAATTTTTCATTAAAAATTTCAAGATTTTCTAAATTCACGTAGTTAGTTTGTCACACTTGGCCTAGACAAACAGATATGGAGGCCCTTGTCAAAATGACAGTTAGTAATTATTTACATAAATGTCAATTGTCATAATTTTCACGTGGTTAATTTGTCACCAGGAATGTGGAATTTACTTGTCGAAAATAAACCACATGGAATTGGAATATCATAAAATTTGGGATGGAAAATTGACATTTGACATCTATGTACATAATTAATTACTAGGTGCCACTCGGGCCCCCATATTTGCTTGTCAAGTCCAACAAAGTCACATGACTGCTCGCGCCCTTTAAATTTCTCGTGTCTTTTCTTTATGTTTAGAATATTTTTATAATTTTAAATTTATTTTTTGAGGAAGGTTTCTCCTACACCTCTAAATGTTCGAATTTCTTCCAATTTCTTGACGGGATTTCTGATGCATGTATATAGCTATAATTTAAAATATTTACATAAACAAAAATTTAAACAGTGTTTAAACTAAACACTATTTAGTTTTGACATTTCGTTCATTCTTGTATTCAGAGACTACATTTTTTAGACAATGTTTAAATATTTAAACACTGTTTAAATTTAGGCAGTGTTTATCCTTAGTAACCCTGTTTAAACGCATTTTACTCATTCATAGACATTTTTTCATCAGTCATCATAATTAAACAGCAATTTAAACATACAAATTTAAACAAGGTGTAGGGGTAGTTTATATTTGTCAAAATGAGTGACATTGACGATGTTTTAGAAAATATTGAAGAAGTTAGGGAGATAAATGAATATGGACGTCCACGAATTAAATTTTATTTAAATAGGAAAGATCCGTTTCGAAATTATAGTGATGAACACATAATTGGGGGTAAATTTTATATGCATGTTCTGAAGAATAATAATTTATTTAAACAATCTTTATTTCACTGCATTTATTTATATATCTATATTTATTTGTGTTCACAACTCGTAGACCATTTATTTATATCACTCACTGCTCATTGCACGACTCCGTGTCTATATCAGAATGTCGGCTGGCTTCCCTGACGGATTTATATAGCACGGCGTACTTTTTCTAGAGCATTCAACGCGACAATAACACCGAATACAAAGGATTAGGTCACCCTTTGTAATTAAACAGATCTAGGAAAGTGTGTTAATCCCGCCGAGGATTACATCATTGCTCGAGAACTTTCTACCAACGGCGGCAGTCGCATTTGGGCGCGTCGGGTGGACGTGCGCTACAATATGAATGTCCGTGAACATGAATTAGACTTACTTGGCAGTTTTACACAATATAGTTAAATTATTGAATGAAGAAGAAAACTGGAATGATGGAGAACACTCATAAGTAAATCGTATTAGAAATGCACCCCAATTATCGAATTTAAGAAGCGATATTTTTAGAACACATTATATTAATTTAAACTTTAATGTTCGAAATAAATGTTGTTATTTAAAGCTTTATGAATTATTATTGTATTAATTTATTTACATGAAATCTTTTTACATTTTAAATTTACAATTAAATTTTTGATAGTGGCTGAAATAGTTTCATTGTTTGTCAGAATGGAAAATTTGCAGTTCGTTGTCTACGCCCATATCATCCTTATAATAATTTGTCCTTCATAAACTGATATTTTAAAATATCATAAGTTTGCCTGTCAATGTCTGTGATCTCGTCTGTGGATGTATATCGCCACCAGTTCTTTTCTTAGTATTTTTATCCTGAAATATATTTCCTAGGTAATAATAATACATTTTTAAATCTAATTTCTAGATTACATCTTTATTCACCCTTTTAATTTTATTCTCCTTCATTATGTCTTTATTTTATATTTTTTGTTTCAGTGTTCTTTTTAGACCAAATTTAGATAAATTAATTCCCCGCACAGTGTTTAACTTAAACATTTAAATTTTTGTTTCTGAATAGGCGTGTTAATTGTTATTATTTTTACACACACACACACACACAGACATCATTGTAAAAATGTTAAAATCGGATTCTATGGACCTTAAATCGTGCTTATTCAATAAAATCTGGATATGCGATTTTTAGCATGAATCCAATACCTCTCTTAGCGAAAGGTAAAAAGGATTTTTCTTCACTGATAGACCCCTAGCTTGTTTCTTAGTAGGTGCTACTTTTGTTAAAATATATTTAACTTTATTAATTTTAAATAAATTTGAAATCTGCTACTTTTTTAATGTACTGATGATAATTGTGGACAGCAATCGAAACGTCTTCATTCTTCGACAAATAAAATGTAATATAATTAATAAGGATTACTAAGGTCCTACCTTATTACTCGTTAATTTATAAGAATTGATCTCTCACTAGAAAATCATATTCTGCATCTATTTTTTTTTTTTTTCGAAAAGTGGATTTATTCAGTTTGCATTAAACGCTTCTCAAATACTCATTGTATTTTTGTCTGTTCTGGTATATTATCTGTATTTTTTTGGAATATTTTTGCTCAGCTTAGTTGATAAGTGAGTGAGTTGTAATGAACTAAGCTGAGATGTGTATGAAAAAACACCGTTTCACATAATAGAAAAAGTAATTCTTGCTCTAAAATTCATTACCGTATATGATATTTTTGTTTTCAACCATGAAGACTCAACTTTCATAATACATTTACAACCTACAAATTTGAATTTTCTTCTCACATTACACCTTCTAGTGAACTGAATAGCTCAGATCATTTTAAGTTTATTTCGCGGCTGATACAGCATACAGGGGGGATGTGAATACACTCACTATGGCACAGCTGAGTTAGGACAAAAAGAACAATGGGTCACGGGCTCACACGTGATCCTTAGTCTGTAGCCAATCCATGTTTGTGGTGAGACTGTCACTTTGCGTTGGCGGCAATTTGAATGTTAGTATTCTATGGGTGTAACCATCAAACTGACGTTTAAAAAGTTAGGTTGTTTTTTGTATTCGCTTGAAGTTTTGCTGTTTGGCTGCATTTTTGACTCTTTTATTGTGTTTTGTTTATTGTTCTTCTAATTTTTACTGTAGCTTTGAACTTATTTAATATTTGTGTTTGTGTTGTATTTATAGTATTTGTGTTTTGTTAGATTGTCTTTCTAAGTAAACCATGCCCTGTGTAGTAGGAGTTTGTTGTGTTGAGAGTTGTGTAGCAACCAATGAGGAGGTCACTTTTTCGCATACCTTCTGCGACAAACATAGAAGATACAAAATATAAATGTTTATTAATAATATAAACTAATGTTTTTAACCTAGATAGCAAGAACGAACAAGCTACTACTACGTTGTTTACTTAAAAAGTCAATCTAACAAAACACAAATACTATAATACAACACAAACAATAAATTTTAATTAAGTTCAATGCCGCAGTAAAAATTAAAAGAACAATAAACAAAACTCATTAAGGGTGTATTCTCTAACTCGTCATGTTGATTTTAACAATAGTAGACACTAAATTAAAAAATTAAAGGCCAAATAATAAATTTGTTGTTTATGGGCTACAAATTTTAACAGACTGTTAAAATTAACATGATACGATACAAAATACATACTTAAAAATGACAAAAAATGCAGAAAAATACATAACAAAACTTCAAACGAATACGAAAAACAACCTAACTTTTTAAACGTCAGTTTAATGATTACACCCACCGAACGCTAACATTCAAATTGCCGCCAACGCAAAGTGACAGTCTCACCCCAAACATGGATTGGCTACAAACTAAGGGTCACGTGTGAGCTCGTGACCCATTTACTGAGTTTATCTGAAGTGAAATTTTGATCAAAAAGAATACAGCTATTGTAATACTGAGGCATCTGATGTAATAGGTATAAATGTCACTGTATACGTAGATAAACAAATTAAATAAGAAGCAAACAATATGGAGTATTTTTTTTTGTTTACACAGTGACAAATCCGCAAGTCACGAAATATTCTCACAACGTTGGCGGTAGCGTTGAAACAGAAAACAGAACATACGTCATGAGATAAGAACCCCCGAGTTTGCACCGTTAGCTGCAGCTTTGTGCTGCCGACGAGGGCATTGTCTCGGCCACGGAGAATCGATATGGCCCTGCAAACAATTAAACCCGCGAATACATTGTTATTAATCATACTAAACGCATTTTACCATTGTGCAGTTTCTTTCACACCTCGCGCAATTTACATACGTCACAAATCAAGGGATTTTATTCACACTGTGTTGAACATTAAAGTGAACTATAATAATATACTTTGCGGTTTTCTACATGCTGTAAACTTATCCAGTAATGCAAACTAATAGTCATTTTATTAATAATTCTACACGTAACAGTAACATCACACGTTTTATTTATTATAATATAGAAAAACATAGATCGTATTAATAATACACAGCTAAGTGGTTTAATGCCCTCGCTTATTGAACAGCAGATTATTAAATCTTGTACTTAAAATTTCTATTCCGAAATATTTTTTAAAAGGAGGATAATATTCAGAATTATTTATTTAGTTTTTCAATTTAGAATAAAATAAATATAATTTAGGTTTGAAAACAAGATACTTTTGTACAAAATAATATTGAAACCAATCTGGACTTATGGGATACAACTCTGGGGGACATCTAGTGACTCTAATATTAACAAAATACGTTTTCAATCCAAAATTTTAAGAATAATAGTAGACGCTTCATGGTTTGTTAACAATACTGTTATTCACAATGACTTACAAATAAACACAATAAAAGAAGAAATCAAAAAATACAGTGAAAAATACCTAAAAAGACTTGATGTACACCCAAACCAAAAAGCAGTAAATTTATTGGACAATAGCAATAGTACGGACACATTCAGACTCAAACACTCAAACACACACTAGAACTATCTTTCAGATTTGTTTAATATTATATATACGTTACACAGTTTATTTTAATGTTAGTTACGTTATTTAATTTATTAGCTATGTTAGCATAAAGAAAATATGTCGCTGGACATGTTTTCTACATGATATTTCAAATTTATTAAAAATATTACTTATTGTCTACTTTGACATATTGTAAATAAATGTGGGAAATTTATTTTATTACCCATTATTGGGTGTGCCAATCTGCTTCTATTCGCAAATTTCACTAATAACGATATATCTGTGCCCACACGGGCTCTCAATGCTGTTATGGAGAGAGTACCACAGGGGTGACTTTTATGCTATTGGAAATAAGTTTCAAGTTTGACGTCGGTCGGATTTAAACCCAGGCCGTATCGAATCACAACAATGAATTAATGGGGTAGTCACCATAATCAAATTTTAACTAAGAAAAGCATGAGAATATATATGTAAATTAATGAGTATTAATTAGTGAAAGAATTTTGTTTACAATTATTTCGCAAACTACAAGCGATTGAAGTTGATTAATAATTAAGAGGACGTATCCTAGTAATTTGACTGGTTGCCTAATTTTAATACCGAGACTCGCGCGCCTATTGCACCCGCCTACCATGAAACCATCAACAATGCTCAAACTTTTTCATTGTTCTATAATTTATTAGTAAAAAATGCATTTTATTTATGTTTAATAATAATTATTAAAATGAAACAACCAGTGTTTTCTTGGGCGAACTAATGTCTAGAAAAAAATGTTATATATAAAAAATGATAAAGAATAAGGAGCTAATGTAACAGTAATAACAAATCGAAAATTCTACCAGTGGTTCACAAACAGTAGAATAAAGTTATATTTTTTTAAATGGTACCCTATATAATTGTTTAGTTTATTAGATAGAGATTTTTTTTTCTGATTTCAACGGTATAAATATTGTATGTTTCCAGAAAAATGGTATTAGAAATAATAAAGTAATAAAAAAATATTTTTCTACATACTAGTGTAACCTTATTAACAGTCGTATAAAACTTTTGTGTATCGCATAGCTTATTTCCATCAGTGGTGGGATCCGAATCCGAATAATTTCGGTTTCGGATCCAAAAATATCTGGATATCCAGATAATTGAATGTTGAACTATCCGGATCTCGGATCCAAATCTCAGTATCGGATTTTGGATCCGGATCTGAGTATCATATTTTAGATCCGAATCTGAGTATCGGATTTTGAATCCAATTCTAAGTTCTAAGTATCGGATCTTGAATCCGGAACCGAATATCAAAATTTGGAAACAGATTTGAGTATCAGATCTTAATCTATAAAATAATCTGCCGTAGTAAATCTCACAGCCTGCTCACAAACCAAACATCTCCATGGTAACTACTTCAGAAATTTAAATGTCTGTAATTGACAGATAAATTTCACTAATGTCAGAGATAGTACTTGAAGTCTTTTTCTGGGAACGATATTTAATATTTCTTATTGTATTATTAATTATATATTTAAAATTATAGGTATATTACATGAACCCTTCAGAAATAACGCCAATCCCGTTAATGAATTGGAAAAACTTCGAAAATTTAGAAGAAGTCTGTCTGGTATGTCTCGGAAAAAGTACCAACGCAATACGCGTTTTCTACAATCTCCCAGGCAAATTTCAAATTTGGACTCATCACTCCAAATGACACTGCCATTGTTCTTGAGTCAATTTTTGTGATCCATAGCCCATTTCAACCTACTACGCTATTACAATTTTGTAAGCAAAGGCTTTTCTTTGGCCTATTGAAACATATAAAATACTAATAATCCTTTTTAACAGAGAAATTGCAAAAAAATCCTTATATTATAAAACTTGTATCCTATTTGATTAATTTTCCTTATAGTGGTTGATACCGAAATTTGTTTTCCGATTATTTCCAGCCATTGTACGGTAATATCTCGAGGGAATTTGATTTTGTGTCACAATTTTCCTTAAAGCTCGATTATCAGCATTAGAAGTTGACTGGACGACCAGTTTTTTTTTCTTTCCATAACATTTCCATTTTCTTTAAATAAATTAATAATACCTTGTACTATCGAGCGCAGAATCAAATGTGAAATCGAAATTTTTCGTGCCGAAATGTCGTTGGCATTAATTATAGATTTTATTAAATCTTTATCACGAGTCATTTTAGTGTAAAAACTTATCACTTACAATAAATATCAAGCACTCTGTTTCAACAATGTATCAATTGTTTTGTCAACAGTTGAATCATGCACCGTACTTTGTGCAAAATTTATAAGTGGCTGAAATATTATGATTCGTATGTTATAGTTAAATTAATTTAGTTTAAAACAATTGTTATCGAAACTATTTTCTTTTTGTTGTTAATTTAAGCTGAAATTGTATATTTTGAGTAATAATATAATTTTTGTATAAATTTATTAAGTTTTTTTGTAAGAAAATGAATTATGATTTTGGGCTCGCTCGTATAACTTAACCATACATAGATATTTCTCACTTCTTACATATTAAAGTGACTGATTTTCGGTAGCGAAATACCACATCCGGACCACCAGAACCAGGGTGGAGTGAGTCAGCTGAGCTCTTGTTGTTTTTATTATTAATTTATGGTTAATGTTATATGTTATGTTATGAATTTTGAAACAGAAAAGGCTTGAAAGTATAGTATAACTACATATTTTTAAAATTTGATATTGATAATCTTTTACAATTTTAAGATCTATTATTATTGTAAATAACCCATGTTCTAATTTGTTAGTATGGTATAGGACCCCATTCTTCTAGTGATTTGTATGTGGATACTTCATGCAAAATGTTTTAACGAGCAAAATCTCCAGATCACGTAAAAATAAAACGCTACCTCCTTCCGAACCCTATATCGGAAATTGAGTTAAAAAAAACCTCTACTTCTTCATGGAGACTTTTTACGTTGGAATGTGATCAGAATAAACTTGCTCAAGCATAAAACTGATATTTTCTATATTTATATCGCCTTTTTTACTACGAATTACATTTATATTCATATTTTTTGAATGTAAATTTTATAGGTGCTCTTAAACTAAATTGAGTTATTTGGTTTCAGGTAGAGGTCGGGGATGTTATTTTAGAGGTAAATAATACGGATGTCAACAGATTTAGTACAAAAGAAGGTAATAAAATAATATATTTATTATTCTTGCATGTATGTAATATATTTACATCGTGTTTACATCTTTTGCCTTTTACGAAGATGTATTTATAGATGTCAGATCATAACTATATTATCAATTTTTTTTATTAAAATTACATATATTAAATACATTATAAACATTGACGGTTAGTATGAATAACAACTTTATTTCTTCGAATAGAACCACAATTTGCTTTAAATTTTAAAATTGTGACTTGCGAAAAATAATTCGTTCGCGATGAATTGCTCGTGAACTAACATTATACCGGTGCATGGTGCATTTATACATCGTGTTTACTTCTTTTGTTTTTATGAAGATGTATTTTTGGATGTCAGATCAAAACTATATTGTCAATTTTTTGACATCTAACAGAAATTATTTAAAGGAATTTAAAAATTGATGAGTATCTTACTTATTACAATAAATTATATATTTCAAAATTCTTCTAAATGTCGGGAGATACTATATTCTTCTACACCAGCAGGACAAAAAGTACGAATTTAAATACATTATTTTAATTTGTTTCAGTATTAAAATGTTTGCGTCTATCTTCAGATCCGGTCACATTAAAGTTAAAAAGAGGTAATGTGGCGCTTAGAAGTAGATGAGGGTAGAGTGATATGATTAGTTACTGTGGCTTGTAGATCCTGTGATAAAGGCGTGCGTGCGACGCCAGTTGGCAGCGACCGACGAAGACAGCAACGAGCTGATGGAGACGGTGGCGCAGAGCCGGGGCAAGGCGGCGGGCTCGCGCTCTGAGCCGCACCACTCTTCGGCCGAGAGCCAGGTGGGCACCAACGGCAGCTGCTCCGAGCTCGAATCGCTTCTCCCCTGCGACCACAACTACCAGGAGGATGACCAGTTCCAGTGGCAGCCGCTCTCCGCCGGAGACAAAACCAATAACCTTAAGCCAAAATTCGAAGCCTATATGATGACTGGAGAACACATACTAAACCTGTCACGAATGCCTCAGAGCACCAGTCTAATGCCTAAACACCAAAAGAAAGTCGACAGCTTAAGACATCACACCAGCCACACACATCATCACAAACACCACCATCATCACAACTCCGTGCCCACGAGCCCCAACGAGACAGACATCGGCTACCGGCTGCACCAGGCCAAGTCTGGGGCCAACTCCGCGGGCACGTCGCCCGTCAGCACCAATAAGCGCGACTCGTCAGGACCCACCTCGGAACTCACCAAGACAAACCCTGGATTCACGGGCTATGTGCGAACTAGTCGATCGGAAGATCACTTACAATTTCAGAAGGACTCGAGTATGAGTGCAGTAGACATCGAAATCGAAGAAGATGTAACGAGCTCATTGAATACATTATTGGACACGCGGCTGGATTCTGGCTCAACGAACAACGTGTCACAAACGCCGACAAGCGACAGGATTGTGTGGACATACAACGCACCGGTCAGCAGTCCGTCAGCGTCAGAGCCTAATTCTTGTTGCCATGTGGTTTCGAACGGTAGCAGCTCCATGCACAGCACCACGTCGCCATCCTCGTCGCTGCGGTCCACGTCCCCCGCGTCTCCCACCTCCGTGTCTTCCTCTGTAATGTCGAGTCGCTCAGGTTCGCATTCTCACCGCGTGCCACTCGTGGCCGCCGGCGCCGCCGAACTGGGCGTGTACCACCAACCCAACGGCGACCTCAGCGTCTCTGAGGCCATCTCCAACATGTCTAGCCCCGATTACCACGACGAGGAGACCATGGACATCCTAAACACTCGCGACCTCATGGAGATAAGTGATCACAGTGACAGTGACAGTACGATACTGGTGTCAGAGCCTCAGCAGAGGCGCGTGAAAAACGGTAGTGGAGTGTCTAGTGCGGACAGTGAACATAAAATCGTGATCCAGGTGAAGGGCCCGGACAAGGACAATGCAATGGCGTACAGCCCTAAAGGAATGCGTAGGGCACACGACGGCGACGCGGCTTCAGGCAATGCTACACCTGAGCTCCAAGGTTACAAGGTAAGCGCACTGTTTCACTTGATTTTTATTTGCGGCTATGAACGCTCTACTCTTGGTTATTAGTCTTAGTCAGTGCATGCGATTCTAGTCTAGTGTAAGGTTACACGAGTCAGTGATCGGCTACGATTACTAGTTGAAGCGAGTAGTAGTAGACTAGAGAGTTATGTACTGCACATAATGATAAATATTAAAGCAACGTAGTTGAATTTCACATTTCAACAGTGTGTGAGAGTACGTTGCACTATATTTGTAGATAACTAATGAAAATTACGAACAGGAGCTTCGCGAATGTGACGATGACTTAGCGATGGGCGATGATGACGGGCTGCGGTCTGGAGGTAAGGCCATCTCCCCGCCGCCCTCCTCAGAGGACGACAGCGACATCGAAAGCTTGCACAGCTTCCACTATTCGCCCAAAGCCGTTGACATACCCTCAGCGATTCGTCTTGCCAAACGATTATATGGTCTGGATGGTTTTAAGAAATCCGACGTTTCAAGACATTTGAGTAAAAAGTAATATTACTTCACTCTACATCCACTGTTGACGTTGTAACTTAATCTCTTTTCTCGTATTTCAGCAATGATTTTAGTAAAGCCGTGGCAGAAGAATATTTAAAGTATTTTAATTTTGAAAACGACACGCTTGATGTAGCTTTAAGAAAGTTCCTTAAACAATTCTCTCTAACTGGTGAAACACAAGAAAGAGAACGAGTTCTAGTACATTTTTCAAAGAGATATTTGGACTGCAATCCAGGATCTTTTAATTCGCAAGGTATTGCCATTTTATGAAACAGTCGCGTGTAATGGATATAATAGATTTTATTTCTACAGATGCTGTCCATACGTTGACCTGTGCGATAATGTTGCTGAATACTGATTTGCATGGCCAGAACCTTGGTCGCAAAATGACGTGCAATGAATTCATAGATAATTTAGCTGGATTAAATGAAAGCGAAAACTTTCCCAGAGAAATTCTCAAACATTTATATCAGGCAATTAAAAATTACCCGTTGGAATGGGCTCTGTAAGTAGTTAAGTGAAATGCCATATGTGACTGGTTTTACGACTCGCGTTTGTAGGGACGAGGAATCAGACGAATGCACTTCGCAGACACAAATCAAACCTCCGGACCATAATAATTTGTCTTCAAATCCTTTTCTCGACATTCCTAATACCACAAATGCCATTGAATATAAAAAGGGCTACGTCATGCGTAAATGTTGTTATGAGGCTAACGCTAAAAGAAGTGAGTATTCTACAGTTCCCAATATCTTGTTCTACCTGTAGTTTTATTGTACATACCATCATACAATGCTTGCGATTAATATTTTTCAATTTAACATTTAACATTAACATTATCAAATACGTAGTTGAATTACAAGTAGAATAAAGACCAACATTAGTTAACAAAGCATGATGAAAAACAAAAAATCTGTTTTAAGGCTTTTGCTGCAATTTTTTAGCTCCATTTCACAAGCGCAGCTGGAAGATGTATTACTGCACGCTCCGAGATCTCGTGCTGTACCTCCACAAAGATGAGCACGGGTTCAGGAAGAATCAGATAAGTGATAACTTACATAACGCTATCCGCATACACCATGCATTAGCCACCAAAGCACATGATTACACGAAAAAACAATACGTGTTTCGGTTACAAACTGCCGACCAGGCAGAATACCTATTCCAAACCAGGTAATTTCACCTACTTATAACACAACAGACATTTTTTCAAGAGATGCTTCCTTCCGCAGTGATCCCAAGGAGCTACAGTCGTGGATCGATACCATTAATTTCGTTTGTGCGAGTTTCTCATCACAGCCCCTGGAAGGTGCTGTTGGGTCACAAAAAAAATTCCAAAGGCCTCTCTTACCATGCAGCCACACAAAATTGAACCTGGTATGAAGCAAAGCTATAATATTTTTGGAAAATTTTATTCAGTTTTGTGAGTTGGGACGAACTGAGCTGAGATGGATTATTGTTAAAGATTTCTGTAACTTAACTCAGGATCATATTTAAATATTAGAAAATTATTTATTACATATTGGATAATAGAAGAATAAATATTAATGAGATATTACATATTAATTAGAAATATTTATGGATTTTTTTTTTTTTGTAGAAGCGATGAAATTTTACAATGTAATAATTTGTAACTAAGATGCTTTTTGCAAGAAAGTTTTACTAAACTGTTTGGCATTCTTAAAAATAGATATAGTATAAATGATTAGCTAGAAAACGCACGTCATCAACCTAAAAAAAACCTTATAAAATGAAAAATAATTTGTAGAAATTATTGGGGATTTATTTTAAAAAAAAAACAAGAAAAAAAATACTAGTAACAAGTAACGTATATATTAATGATATTTACAATTATTTCCAAGTCTATCGTTATTCCTTTTACGTAATATAAAATTATTTGAAATAATTGTATTTGATTTTCGTACCATACGTTGACACTACTGAGAATGACCATATTATGCTCAAAATGTTTAATTATGTTCATGTGTATTACTACGACTAATTTACTGTATTTAAACAAAACTGGATATTTCTACATTATTAATATGTTAAGGTGACAAGTCGTGCGCGATAATATGATTCGCATTCGATAGATGGCAGAACAAGACGTCATGTGGAAAGTAATTTTGATTGTTCAGAGAAAACCCGCTAAAATATAAAAGCATAATAAAAATAACATAAATAAATCATGTTGCTTTATAAATAAATAAAGTAATAAGCGTTTGAAATATTTCAACAAATAAATTTGTTTCTAACATGTATTTTTCAAAAGATAATGTTATTTCGGAAATAATTGATAATATAACAAATGTAAAGCTAATTGAACAAAGTTTAAAAAATGCTGTTACCCTTCGTAAAATTATTATTATAAAATAGCACAAATTTATTTAAAAAAATGTTTCGACCATTACTTTTTTTTTTCTAATACAATGTATAATTCCATATTTCCCGTAAAACAAGACCTAGCTGTTTTATTGCCAGTTACACCAACAAAGGTTAAATTTAAACTAAGTTTAAACAAAAAATCCAAACTGAAATTTTGACAGTAATATATGTTCAAAAGCAAAACATTGAAGGAAAGTAGTTTTGATGAACACGTTCTACATGCATCGTCCAACTATAGCCATCTAGCGGTTACAATAATGAACATAAATAACATGGAAGCTTATGTATATTACTAAACAACGATTACATTTTATTAACTTGTAATAGATAACCGAGTTTTTCATAAAATGCTATTCATTTAAACCTTACGCAAAACATATTATTCCTTCGTTGCCTATTTTTCTACAATGTCATAGTAAGAAAAGAAATAAATATCACTTTTTACCAATGTTCTATAATATTTATTTGTTTGTAAATTACAACGAATTTTGAACTCAAATTGTAATATGATGGCCAAGAAGGTTCAATAAATGTTTCATAAAATTTTCACACCCAGAAGTTATATATTTTAGGAGATTAATCGTTGTTTCTTCTTATGTAAAAAATGTACAGTGACTTGCCACCTTAACATAACACTACATATATTACCAACCATTTGTATGAGAATTCTCAAGCAAATAAACAAATATAATATATATATATATATATATATATATATATATATATATATATATATATATATATATATATATATAATACTAGTATTTTTTTCTTCTCTTCTAAGAAAATAAATATCACCCAATAATTTGTACGAGTTATATTTCATTTTATAAGGTTTGTTCGTCTTCTGCGTAATTATATTTATTATATCGCTGTATGGAACTCATATTTACAATATTGGAGCAATAGTTGCTTTTGCCCAAAACTCCTCATATGAAAACAACAACTTAAAGGAGGAATAATTATTACTCTAAAAATTATTTCCATAACGTACGTAACAAAAATTTTGAGAAAAAGTCAGATCTCTTTTATCAAGTAGAAAGATTTTTTATTGAAACGTTGATTAAAGGGTTGTTCCTATAGACTAAGGAGATCTAATTTTACAACACTGATAGGGAACCGTTATCTTCATTGCGACGCAGTTTTTTAATACCTTGTCTCATTTGTCACTGGATGATGTCAGAAATATTCAATTTTTTTAAATAATTATAAGTTTTATTCGTCAAAATAATCTTACTAAATAAATTTTCATAACAACTAAACAATAAAAATATCTCAAAATTGACTTAATGAAAATTAATATTTGATTACTTCAAAAAAATAAATTAATACGGCCCAGTACTCTTTGCCTCTCTAATGTGTTCAAACTACATTATCGCCGGGAGGGGCGCAGATAGCCATGTGCATATAACTTGAGACAATTTGGGAGTAAAGTTTCGGGTCGCCCACATTTTGGTAAATTAATACATACTACACCTTCACATTCCCTTATAGTTCGGTAAATAGTCGTCTGTCAAATATTTTGATCCCCAAAAACGTTAACAATTCACGTTTCGGATATCTGTCCAATTAAATTATAGGTAGATTTGCGTATTTCAAGTTTGTATAACATTTTTGAAAACTTTTTCTGGCAATTTTAATATTGTGTATTATAATAGTACATTAAAACACAAGTATCATAAGGCAATCTGTTAACGTACGAGTCCAAGTTTGGAAAACGAGCCGCTAGGCGAGTTTTACAAAGGACGAGTGCGTCAACAGGCCTTATGATACGTGTTTTTTATACAATTTTTTCTATTGAGGTATTTTTACGATTAAATTTATTTAAATTGCGACGTCAAATTATGACTAGGTATTTTTTTGTTAGTTATGTTTATGTTGGTAACGCTTCTCGCTAACAATTGAAATTTCATATTTTGTCAACTATTGATTAATTAGTGTATTGCAAGGTGTATCGTATTTATGATTCAAGATCTGATTCTGGTTGTGAAATTAATATTATATTTTTTTCTAGTCCTATCACCTAAAGAAAGTATAAAAATCCATAATTAAAAGTAATATGTTGAAATATTATCAACAACTTACCATTTTGAGGTTACCTGTCATCTGTCAGTTATGAAAGCATGACTACCAACTCTAGAACATGAAAGGCGCCAAAAATAGTACGCTTATAGATGTTCTAAACGTCGTGTTTGCAGTACAAAACAGTGCGTTTATAGAAACATAAGAACACCGAAATAGAAAAAACAACTATTGTGTATTTATTATATCCAGTGACAACTAGATTATACCTTATCACAGAAAATAGCAAGCTTGCTATTGGTCTGTGGCCGTATTTGGTAATAAAATTTGGATCGTTTTCTCAAAACTTTTGTTGCATACGTTATATGACATTTATGTTTTCAACCACGAAGGCTCAACTTTTATAATACATTTATAACAAAAAATATTTGAGTTTATTTCGCGGGTGATGCAAGATCGGTAAAAGAGGATGCGATTAAATTCAGTACAAGTAGTATCACTCATTTAGAACTAAAAGAACAATAATTTATAGAATATATATGAAGTGAGCTGAGCCGAACTAACCTCTTGAATAAATTTCAGCGGGAACAGTTGAGAGACCACGAGGAGAGAGTAATGAGACTGGAGGCTGATCTTAGCGAGCATCGAAAACAGCCACCCGAAAGAGGTGCCAAAGCTTTAGTTATACAGAACTACAAAGAAAAGGATGCGTATTTAAATTTCGAGGTACGTAAACAATTTTCACACTCACTCTGCCTGATTTGAATTTTAAACGATCTTACTGTTAGCGTACACATATTTGTTACACCAGTTTAACATCAAAGTAAACAATAAAATTGGTACGCATGTACGTGACAGTAATTATAACATGAATTTATACTTTGTAAAGAATATAATGAAGATTGTTTAAAAAATTTTGGAAATGATCGTAATCGTTATTTTTCATTATGAAAATAACAATTAAAGTTTAAATATTCTACTATTCAATAAAATTAATACAAAATATTAAACTTTTATGACTTCATGTATAATATATTTGGCGAAAATATTTATTACTCATTTTGCGTTTCTTACATCATACCAATTAGATGACAACATTAAATTCATATATGAACAAATAAATCTTTATTTTTGTCTGACACTACTTAATTTGACATTAAATAACCGATATATTTAGAATTGAAATTATTACCTTTTATGTATATTCTATGTATTTTAATACATAATATTTATGATTAGAAAGTGTGTACCCCGGTTAACGCTACCCTGTTATACGCTGTATCGTTAACACTGATTTGTTTTGATTCCAAAAATTTTCTATTTTGTTTCTGAGATTAAATTTTATTTCTTTTACTTAAGTATTTATAATATTTTTATTTTCTTGTACATACATATTCTATTATATTCATCTACGTATTCTTGTAATTAGAAATATGAAACTTCTTATTGCTTGGTTAAAAATTAATAAATGCATAATTCATTCGTTTCCTATGTTCGTTATACCGTGTACGTATAATATGGCTACTATTCAATTAACGGCTGTACTGTATTTTATTTGCCTAAAATGAGTCATACTTGTTCTGATTGCGTGCTTCAATTTGTTTATAATATATTTTTTAGATATATTTTGTAAAATTAGATTACGAGGTTGCCACATCTAAATTATGTTTAAAAAATTGAAATAATATTTCCAAAAATATAAAATTAATATTTTACAAATATTATTTCGAATAAATTGTAGGTAATTAAATTTGTTAAATTACATCGATTACTAGAACAAGAATATAAGATAGCATTTTCAGAAGTTATATTTCCAAATTAGTATTTTTAGTTATTATTTTCGGAAATTATTATTTGAAATGAAATCATAACTATACTACCTTAATTTGTACAAGTTTATGAACAACTGTTAAATTCTATGAAGATATTGTTGGCTTAGGCTCCGGTTACATTGGATGCGAATTCGTACAAAAAATTGTTCGTATGAATTCGTAAGAAATTTGTCCGTACGAATACGTAAGACAAAGTGGTTATATTGGTTGCAAATTGCAAAATCGTAATACGAATGCGTACATAATCTTCAGTTTCAGTCAAGCAATTGAATTTGACTTATTGAAAACATTGTTGTTAAAATTTATTTTATTAGAAAACATCAGGCGCTTTTGGGTAGACGACTATTTTACATCTAGGACAGAAAACAAAAAATTCAGAAACAACGGGCGATTGACAATTGGGCGATAGCCAAGTGGTTAAGGTATGTTTAGAAAAAGGCACGTATTTAAGCGTTCATTATTTTATTCAATTTTGCTCAGTATTTTATTTGGTTTTGTTCAGTAAAAACATTTTTTGTTCAGTATTTTTTCATATTTATATAATATTATTTGTTCAGTAAAAAAATATATTCTATTCAGTATAATTTTTTCAGTAAAAAAAAACATTTTTGCTCAGTATTTTTTCATATTTGTTCATTATTGGCACTCAAACCTACCCTTTCTTTCGAAACGTCAAATGAATAGTACAATATTGCTTAAAACTTGGAATTTTTTTGTATAAGCCTAGCTTAAAGTTTAAGTATCAGCGGTGCAAATGGCCATAAGTCCAATTAACATTTACCTATTCATATTCTTTTCGTACGAATAACGCACCAAAAACAATTTTTTTTGTTCGTTTTCAATCAGTCGTACAAATACGTACTAAATGATTGTAAGCATTGTAAACCGCATTTGTATTCGTATTCATATGTATTTGTCTACATCTGGTGATTCATATCCAATTTAACCGCCACCGTAAGTCCAGTTTTGCCGATTTTCAGGTAAATGCGATTGAATAGTTCATTATCACATTACAATTTCTTTATTTGTAACTTACTACTACAAGACTGCATAGTTAAATAATTGTATTGTTCATTCTATTGGCAACCTTGTCTAGTGCTTAATTAGTATAAAATTGTAACAATATTTTTAACACGGTAGATAAAAAACAAAATTGTTCTACATCTTAATTTTCATATAAATGGACGTACAACCGTTTTGATTTAGTTTAATCCATTAAAATGTAAAGATATATCTAGAATTTATAAATTATTATGTACCATATTACTTCTGACACAGTACAAACCACAATCATAATTTTACCATTGATTAAATAATATAAACAGAAACCGGCCTGAATTTAGCCCCGTCCAATCTAGCACCAACGTTCTTTTTTATCTTATTATTTAGTGCATCGTTAGTGATTTTTAGTGCACTATAAACGAACGTTAGTACACATCGTATTATTGAATAAATTACAAAAATTATGGATGGGCCAACTTCAAATTAAAATTTAAGATGTACTTAATATGTACCATATCACTAGTTAGTGCATTGTTAGTGCTTTGTAATGAACCCAACAGTTTTGTTAGTGCTATTACCATACACTAGAAATTAAGAAAAAACTCTGGGTGGGCCAACTTCAAATGAAATTTTAAGATTTAATTAATATGTACCCTATCACTAGTTAGTGCTTTCTAATGAACTCAACAGTTTCGTTCGTAGTATTTAGGCCGAAACTAAACATGCAAATTTTTAGGTATAACTGTATGAAATATCTTCAAATTAACACTAAAATGGTGATGTACTGGGATAAAATATAAATTAATTCGCGGTTGTGTAAACCCATAGTATTGAAATAAATGTGTAGGTGAACTTACAATAAATTTTTCTTCAAGCGTATTATAATATTCATATTATGCTACTGTACACAGACTATAGAAGATTTTCATTATCATACAATAATGTTGTTCATTGCTGTACTAGTAAAAAAATGTTAGCTTCTTACTTCACCGCTGGCGGCAGCAATCACCGCAGCAACACGACCATATTGAAAATTGTTATTTGACAGTTGTACTGCTTGCTAATCATCCTTAATCAAATGTTCTTTTTACTAGTCACAGGGCCGGTTTTACCATAAGGCGGATGAGGCGATCACTTCAGGCCTCCGATTTTAACTGGCCTCATAAAAATAGTTGGAAACAATTGTCATGACCGCTTCAAAACACTGCATAGCCGCTTAAGTAGCAGATTTGTCAAAAATTTAGAATACTATTTTTTATATTTGCAAACGATTGCAGAAATTTAATTTGAAGTTTGCCCACCCAAGTTTTTTCTTAATTTCTAGTGTACGGTAACAGCATTAACAAAATTGTTGGGTTCATTAGAAAGCACTAACGATGCACTAACTAGTGATATGGTACATATTAAGTAAACCTTAAATTTTAATTTAAAGTTAGCCCACCCATAATTTTTATAATTTACTCAATAATGCGATGTGCACTAACGTTTGTTTATAGTGCACTAAAAACCACTAACGATGCACTAACTAATAATAATATAAAAAATCTGTTGTGGCCAGCACAATACCTTCCGTCATTCTCGTGTATAATGTATAAATTCCATAATTTTTCTTACAAAAGATTCTAAATTTCCCGTAAAATTATTTCATAAACAAACTTTTCAAATTGCACTTGACACTGGCATCTTCTTCATCTTTAGCTTTTCCCATTCGTTAGGGGTCGCTATTTTTGCATGTCGTTCTCATTCAGTTCCTTTTCTCTCAAATCTTCCGCAATACAGTCCTTCCATCTTATCTTTGGTCTTCCTCTGTTCCTTTAACGTCCTATTATTAAACTATTCATTCTTGTTCCAATATAATTCTTCCTTTCTCCTCATGACATGTTCAAACCAATATAATCGTCTTTCTTGTATCTTTCTAAAAACTTGTAATACTAGAGTTATTTTCTTACCATATTTTTCCGTCTATTCCCCAATATCTACTTCAACATCCTCATATCTGCTACATTAATTTACTTTTTATTTATACTGACATCTGTCAATTTGAATTATATGAATTTGATACTAGTTCCCAAGTTTGGCATAGCTGGCTGAATTATAAAATTTAATTTCTTTAAAATTCTTTAACTCTGTATGTATTGAATATGAAGTATAAATTGTAATCAAATCGTATAGAGAATAATATATTCTTTAAGTTATAATAACGTTAAATGTCAATAAATCAAATTTAACTGTTAAATCTTCAAATGAGACTACTTCCGGTTGACCAATTATAACCAAAATCTAATCAGATGTTCTTCTGGATGTAAACTTGAGGAATACGAGAAAATTATAATTTTTGGAATCGTGGTATTGAAGTTATGGAATCCGGAAATTTTGTTACACACACACAGACACACATACATACAGACATCATCGTAAAAATGGTAAAATCGTATTATATGGACCCTAAAACGTGCTTATTCAGTAAAAACTCATCATTGAATTTTTTGACCAAAGACAATACCTTCCTTACCTAAAGGTGACGGAAGGTAAAAAGAACGTTGGTGCTAGATTGGGCGGGGTTAACTTCAGGCCGATTAAATAGAAAGTTTGGCAACGCTATAGAGCTCGGACACTCAGCTGTTTCCAGTAGCCTTGCGATCAGCTGTTCCGGCGCCCTGATATCAGCGCCATCTGTTCTGTCATAGTTTTCCTTAGCGCTAATTCAAAAGTTGGAATCAGTTTGCTGTCTTACATTGAGGTATAAACATTTATTGTGTGCCTAAAGTTTTTTGTAAACTGTGTTTAAGAATGTCAGCTTATTGTAAAGCATTATATATTGACGTACAAAGTCGCTACTTAGATAAAATTAAATTAATAAACAACATTGATCCATATGATTGCGACGAAAGTGATTTTTCCAGGAATATTTTAGACTTTATGATTGCAAAATAAAATGCAAAACTACATAAGCTAGCCAATATTTTAAAAGCCGTGCATTATTACTACATATTGCATGCATTATTTGTATGCAATATGTCTATTATTTTATTATCTACTTACCACAAAATTCACACTCACACATGTAAACATATAAAAATAAATATTCGCAAAATAAACTAACACACACACACAGGATAAATAATGAAAATAACTTCTGAATATTATGCATATATATTTCACTTTATTGTACAAAATATGCTCTGTAATGGGGTAAGAAAAAATACTCAATATTATACATATATTATTAAAATATGAGCGTTCTTATTACAATAAACGCTGTACGTTTAGTTAAATAATATTTAATACATATTCGTATGTCTTTCTTCCGTGCTATTATTTCCTCCTTGAGACGGATGGCATCGTTCCATCTTTGTCTTTTTTCCACTTTTAATGGATCAATTTGTCCTACACGAATGTACTTCTTATTTACTAATCACATGAAATCGTATAAATCTTTAATATTCCTAGCTGATACTAATAAGAATGTTTTAATTTTGTCTTTTGAGCTAGTCTTGCAACCAGGAATACAACATTTATGTTGTCCACCCATGGTTGGCGCACACACACACAAATACTAAATATTAATAAGTAATCACACTTAAATCACAGAAAATTGCAACACAAACGACAAACACCACAAACTATACACGAATACAAAACAAACAAAATGGCTGTACTGTCACTATAATAACTGGAGGCGCCGGCACATATGTTTTAAGTGTCCTTGAAAACTAGGGTACCTTTATATACAGGATATGGCCATGGGGCAAGATCGCCGCCATAAGCGAGCCAATGTCAAACATATTTATAATTCATTTCCCTATTTATTTGTAAGAAATGTGATATTATATTATACAGGAATATTAAATAATCACACTATGACTCTAAAAAACTAATAAAAATTTATTTATTTAAGAGATACACAATTATTATTATGACATAGATTTAGAGGTTATGTATCGCATAGGATATAGGTTGTTATTATCACATCAAATTTAATAACTGTGGTTATTATTTACATAATAAGTATATATTTTAAACTTACCGTTTAAAAATTTAAATGTTTGTGCTTAATATTGGTAATTTTTATGTGTTTTCAATATTGCCAGTCATCGTAGTCAGTATCTCAAGAAAATACACATATAAATAAAGTAACAGTATTACTTACACTTTAAATAAATATTAGAAGTATATTTAAATGTGTTTTGCATAAAAATAAAACAAGTAGCCACGAAAATACATAATAATTTGCGCAACAACAACGAATATGACAGTGGCCCTCTAATGGCGGACGAAACGCGAGCACGTCATGGCCATACCCTGAGTATATAGGTACCCTATTGAAAACTATGTGCAGGCGCCCCCACTTATAGTGACAGTACAGCCATTTTGTTTGTTGTTTTGTATTAGTGTATGGTCTGTTGTGTTTTTGAAAACTTATAACGTACGATTCAAACATATTGTAAAAACATTTCAAATTAAATATTAATAAAGAATTCTCAAAAATGTTATGAATCACCCGTTTTATTTCAGAAATTTTAATTCACTTTTATGTAGACAAAAAAGTCTCGAGTTTCATATATTTTGAATAAATAATTACGCACCAAGGAGCTTAAAACGTGGAAATGTTTTAAAAAAACAATGGCTGGTACCACAAAACTTGATTTGAAAACGCTTTATTTAAAATGTTAAATTTCAATATTTAATTTCATCATAATGTGTGAAGAACGATTTTTTCCAAAATATTATTTTAAAGCAGAATATACTTTCTATTCAAATATAATCGTTCTCCAAAAATAAGGGTGAAATTAAATATAGAAATTTGGCATTTTCAAAACAAGGCTTGTGGTACCAGCCAATATGTGTACCTACCTGTTTGTAGTGATGTTATTTTCAAAAATAAATGTTATTTCAAAAAATATTTGTTTCAGTTTTATCAAAATAAAAAATATATATTTAGTAGGTATTTAATATGGTATTGTTACGAAAACAATAATTTCATAAGAAATATTTTTAATATCGTGTTCTTAGGGAAATAAATAAAAATTACAAAATATTTATAATATCTTAATGAGTGTTCGAATTTATAAATCATGAAATAAAAGACTAACCACATTATATGAAATATTCGTACAACAAAATCAGATTCTGTATAACACACTGTAAGTATAGAAAATTAACTCATCTTCCCTTTGATTAAAACTATTTTTCCAAACTTCTTTACCTTAATGTCCCGCACCCAACCAGACTGATAAAAATTATAAGCTTACAAACTTCTAAAAGCTTTTAACTCAGCATTAGCGTATGCATTTTTTTTATAAATAAAATAATTCACTATTCCATATGCAAAATTGTAGCGATTTTTTACGTCACTACTTAATACTTTAAAATAAGCTGACATTGACTACGTTTATCTCGCACTAGTTTATCAACTTAAATACTAACCCGCTTGAGTTAAGCGGGTTAAACGTGTGAGATAAACACGTTAGTTTAGCGCTAAGTGAAGTATCTTAAATAATGGGTTGAGTTAACTAACCTACTTGAAATTTTGCGAGATAAACGGTTAAGGCTATGGATTAACCTCAACATTTTTTTTAAAAACATGAAAATAATTATTAAAAATATATACAGGGTCCGCCATCTAACGTTTTTTTTTTCAACTAGTGCTTATTTCGTGAATGGTAACACTTAGCTCATGTTTGATTTGACAGATAATTAGTTTTATCCTTCCGCTGAACGAATATGGTTGTGTATACGCTTGAACAACGCTGGGAAATATTGCGACATTACTTTGAAAATTATGGTAATGTTGCAGAATGTGTGCGAAAATTGCGTACGGATTTTGGAAGAAGAGATGCACCGTCAGCTCCGTATGTTCGTTATCTTGTGAAAAAAGTGAAAGAAACTGGCATCCTCATCGATAAACCAAAGCGTGAAAAGCCAAAAACAGTGCGTACACCCGAGAATATTGCTGCTGTGGCAGAAAGTGTGCGTGAAGCGCCATCAACATCAATTCACCGTCGTTCTCAACAATTGAACATTTCGGAGACATCATTGAGACGAGTTTTGCATAAAGACCTTGGTATGACGGCATACAAAGTCCAATTGGTTCAGGAGTTGAAGCCAACTGACCATCCAATGCGTTTTCGCTTCGCTGAGTGGCGCCTGTGATCGACTTACAGAAGATGCCGATTTTGCCAAAAAAATCATCTTTTCAGATGAAGCTCATTTTCATCTTGGCGGGTATGTAAACAAGCAAAATTGTCGCATTTGGGGCACAGAAAACCCGCACGAATACATTGAAAAGCCGACGCACCCAAAACGAGTCACTGTTTGGTGTGGATTTTGGTCCAGAGGCATAATTGGGCCATTTTTCTTCGAAAATGAGCAAGGAGTGGCCGTTACAGTCAATGGCGATCGTTATCGGGCCATGTTGAACGAATTTTTGTTCACAAAAATTGAAGAGGAGGATATTGGCAACATTTGGTTTCAACAGGACGACGCTACGTGCCACACAGCCGAAGCTACACTCGATGTTTTGCGCCCTGTTTTTGAAGATCGCATTATCAGCCGCAGAGCTGATGTCGTTTGGCCACCTCGGAGCTGCGATTTGACACCGTTGGACTATTTTTTGTGGGGTGCCATCAAAGATAAGTGTTACGCCGACAAGCCAGAGATAATTGACGCTTTAAAGGACAATATTCGTGAAGCCATTGGTGAAATACAGCTGCACACAATCGATAATGTGCTTAAAAATTGGACCGAACGTGTACGCTACTGCATGGCCAGCCGAGGCAGCCATTTGAATGAAATTATTTTCCATTATTAACCGGAAGGATTGTACTTTCAAATAAAAAAAGAAATTTGAGAAAATATTCAGTAGTTTTTTTTATAGCATTTTAAAAAAAAAAGTTATTTGGCGGACCCTTTATTACTACACTCAAAACTTCTAAAAACTGTTTGTTTCGAGGTTTGCTTCAAGATCGTGAGCGTATTATTATTATAGTAAGTCATCCGCAAAATCTGTCCTTGTTTAACAGCAGTGGATAAACGCTAATTATCATGTATTCACTTTAAAACATACGATATAAACGAACTGGAGTTAAGAGTTAGTTTTAAGTCACTAGATTTTTAAGCGGGTTATGTCACTGCGAGATAAATGTAGTCATTGACTGTCAAATAAAATTTACAAAAAGACTTTAGGCATAAAATAAATGTTGTTTACACCACATCTCAATGTAAGACAGCAAACTTGATTCCAACTTTTGAATTAGCGCTAAGGAAAACTATGACAGAACAGATGGCGCTGTTATCAGGGCGCCGGAACACCTGATCGCAAGGTTACTGGAAACAGCTGAGTGTCCGAGCCCTATAGGTTTGTTCGTAGAGACAGTTCGAAACTGATTTGTGATTCATGATGCGCGCGCATGAAAAATAACGAACTGATTCGCAATTTTGAACACTACAAACGCGATGTGGACTGTTTTGTTGTGACAAGAGGCGAACAGCTGTTAATCTAAAATTGAAATGGAAGATAATTTGACATTTATTTATTTGTTTACTTATTTACTTAATTATTTACAATTATAGGTATTATGAATTTTTGGTTTTCCCATCTTCAAATAATAATGAATTGTATGTTAACTTGCTTCTGCTCAAGACTTTTTATACAATAAAATCTGAAGGTAGTTAAAAAGTTAATCCAAAAACTTTTCTGAAGTTGCAAAATTGTTTAACTTCAAGTAGACTTCAAACTACTAGTCATGGACCAAAAATCTACTAGTGCATTAACAGCACTGCGCATGTCAGTAATCAAAATTCTTCCAAAAGTTGGGAACTCTTAGAACGGTTCGAAATCAATTTGAAACCGTTCTACGAACAGCGGATTACAAATTTCGAACCGTTCTAATTTGCACTACGAACACCAAATAACGAATGCGTATGCGTCGTTCAATTCGAAACGATTTCGAACTACACTACGAACAAACGTAAATTTCTGTATATCTGCCACGCGTTAATTTGAGACTGACCTTGAATGCGCAGAACCTAAAATTCGTACTTGGACAAGTCGAAATGTAAAAGTAACTATAATATGCTATTCTTATAACGTATTTATAAAAGATTTCGTTAACATCTAAAAAAAAAACATGAATCATTTCAAGCCAAAGTATGCACAGGTCCAGTCTCAATTTAACGTGTGCCAGCTATACCATAATTTTATTCCACAGGAAGTATCGCCATCTCTCTAATATAATTATATTATACTACATACGTGTTAACACGTAACATTATTCTGAGAAATTGAATGTATTTAATCATAATTTTATTTTTAACAATTGCGTCTTTATAACTTGTTTAATTTGTAATAAAAAAAAATACTCCGTAAATGAGAAACTATTTAAATATTCATAGGTTAGGTACGGCTAAATATGAAAATAATCAAAAATTGAAATACACAAATGTTCGTAAGGTTGCCAATCTGTACTTTTAATTATTCAATGATTTTACTTATTATCTGTAGCTGAACCGCTACCGAACATATGCACACCTTCTCCGTTCGAGGATGTCCCAGTACCCTGAGTTGGAGCCTTCGCTGACGGAAACTTGCATCGGCGAGGTGGACGAGGCGAGCGGTATCGCCCTGCTAGAGGGCCAAGGCGGCGGTATCGTACCGCCTCCGGTGCCTGACCGCCGTTCGCCGCCGACCAATAGGTACAGTTACCGCCAGGCTATCTACAGCCGCAACGTGCTCAATGGGGACGCGGATATAGGCTGACGAGTGATGGGGGTGTTCTCTGCATGCGTGGTCTGATACTGATAATGCTCTGTCTCAATTCACCTGTGGATTTCATTACTTCGCATATTCGTTTGCAGTTTCTTTTATTCTGCTGATGAATGTATTTACATTTTATTTCCGACAGGATACATATTGGTATTGTTTATTCTTTATTAAAAGTGAGGGAACGCCTGGTAAGCACCCTCATCTCTGAAATGGGTATTAAGTCGAGATGATATATTATTATACAGAGTGGTGGCCGGTAATGCCGAATTTAGGACTTTAACATGTAAAATCATACTTCGTAATTTTCTGCCTTCCTAATTATTTTAGAAACTTCAAATAAAAGTTGTAGAGCTTAAAATTCTGCATCATAATCAAAATTAATATTGCATGTTTGCAGTGGCGGTTCCTCCATTAAATCATTTGGTCATTGACCTCCAAAATTTTTCAAAGCAGAAAAGAAAGAGCGAAAGAATAAAAATAATAATAAAATATTTTGAGTCATTCTATCTTGTCATTAGCGTTGCTTGCACGTTGCACATGACACCACTGTGTTAAAAGCAAGACCACGAATGATGCAGTGCGCGCGCTGCTTGGGTCACATCAAAATTGTGATCACCTTGTGTTGCATAAGCCCATGCGTCAAATGGAGACAAACGAATTGTAACGTTGCTTGCGTTAGGCAGTGGTCACATTGAGTAGAATGCAATCGATCAACCAAGATCAACTGTCGTAGATCAATAACGACCGACCGAAATTTTAGGAGATATGTCACACTGCATGAATCGACGTAAATATTTCCACAAAAATGATACCAACTTAAATTGAAAGAAAATTATTTTTTTCTTGCATTGAAAAGCCGCAAATATATGTTTTCAGGAATATTTAAATAAATGACAAACCTTATGAGTTTTTGTTTTTAAAATTAGAGAAATTTGCATCCATAATTTTTCCATTGTCTTACAATTATTACTGTATCCTGGTGTGCTTTGATCATAAAATTGTACATTATTTCTTACACAGTTTTTCAACTATGGTCTATTTCATTAACTCTCCACATTTCCGTCATGCTACTAGTAATATGGCTGTAATATTCTAACAATATTATTTTTAACCTGTACACAAATGTCAAAACAGTTAAGTTGGTATGAAAAATATGAGAACACTGAGCATGCGTAAACACATCAATCGCTGTCGACCAACTAGAAAATCAAACTGCTCGTCGACGTTCGATATCGTTCGACCATAGTGGATGCATGCAGTGTGCCCATTCCCATAAGCTAGTATTAGTTTAATTTTTAATCGATCGCAGTCAATCGGCGTTAGTCGATCCCACTTGTCCAGTGTGACCAATGCCTTAGGCAAAAACAATCAACACCTTATTCGTTTGCATACGGTTAATGACCAAGGTTTGGCAGCGGCCTACATTTATTACAAATATCTCAAATTTCAATGATCTGGAGATAAATATTTTTGCAGAATATAAGGAAAGAAAAATGGGCAACATTTGAAACTATTTAAATAGTTTTTTCATATTAATAAACTTATATTATATTATGGGGTCTCGTGGCCGCATGCCTGAGTGTGTGGTCGCGAATCTGGGGTACCGGGTTCGATCCCGACCGCCGCCAAATATTTCGAATTTTAAATGGCACAATATTGACCCCTGTGGTGCACTCTCCACGCCAGCAATGAGTGCCCGGAGGTGACGCCTGGTAAACCCCCGCATGGTACAAATATATCATCATCATTACCGACATCTGTGTACAAAGCAGATTGGCACACCCAGCAATGAGTAATATGCCGTGATGATTATATTCATTTTATATTTATTTAATACTAATTACAATGTAACCCACCAAATCTTCAAACCACGAGCCGCCATTGATAAAAAAAAAAACTAAAAGTTATAGAGTCTAGAATACTACATCAGAATCAAAATTAATATGTATTACATGTTTTGTACTTGCGGAAAGTAGCTATGAAAATGTTGAAAATAATCCCAAAAATAACGACAGTCATGGAATTAAATCAAATGTTTCAATTCCATGGCATCGCTACAAAGTATGCAAAATTGATTCAGATGCGTAATTTTATGTTCTACAACTTTTATTTGAAGCTTTTTTGCTTAAAATAATTAGGGAAGCATAAAATTACGAAAGTATGATTTTACATGTTAAAATTCTTTGTTCGGCTGTGCCAGTGATCATCCTGTAAAAAATGTATAATTTACTTTTATTTGAAGAAAAGTTTTATTATGAATGCATTATTTATTCCTAATTTTAAAATATTGCATTCATAAAAAGATCTAAACTTTACTTTATATCATAAAAGTAATTGTATTATGTAATTATTTTTTCAAATTAATATGTAATTAAAAATCAAAACATAAAACGTTTAAGACTGATACTTCAATTAATGGTGAATTCATAGTTTACATTATTTTATAAAAAAAAAAATACATACATAGAAATTGAAAATAATTACAGATATACTAAATAATTTTTTGAATAAAAAAAAAGAAAATATCCAATACTCCTGTTGAAGAAATAATGTGTCAATGCTTTCAAAATAATTAAAAATGAATGCTGAATGAATAATTTTCTTATTGAAAGGCTAGCCACTTTCATTTTAATATTTGCTAGCTATTTTATAATGAAAATCACAGGTTGTAAACGGAAAATCAAAAGAGTGTACAAAATATGTTTTCAAAAGGGCAAATTAGAAATTCCTGTTTTTTAAAATTTATTTGAAATGGAGCATTATGTTCAGTTTTGCTTAAAGCTACGTTACATATATTTTAACAGGCTACTAACAACGGATTATTTGTAATTTGTATTATATATAATTATTTATAAGAGACATGCTTGGTGCAATTTTGTGTATTTAATTTAAAATTATCTTCCTGACTAGATTAAATACGGAAATTTGTTTCTGTAGTAGTATAGTCTAATCATCATTTTATTTATTGACAAATTATTTTCTGGAACCATGAATTATTCATGTATATTTTTTATTTATTCGAAAGATTTACAATTTTATTTTTATATCTTAAGTTAAAGATATGCATAAAATTTATTTGTTTTAACATGTAAATAAACTGAATTATAAATACCGGTATGCGTTTGTGTAATTGCTTTAATTGTGGGCATTTTCTTTATTTCTAGCTTATTTGCATTTATTTTGCCCGGTTACTAATAGGACCTAATGCTAATACTATTTTACCTTCCCAATTATACAGGATGAGCCAAATAGAAGTACCAATTTTCAAACCTGTATTGTACGAAAATTGTTAAAGTATAAAAAAAATCATTATAACACAAGAAAGGCTATATAAAGTAGTTTTTTTCAGTGGTTTTAAAAACTACATTCAAGGTGGTAGTCGTCATTAGCGGATGCACTCTTCAAGTCGATTTCTGAATGCTCACATAACTCATTCGGTCATATTTAGGTTTACGGCTTAAGGTCGGGGTGTGTGCACCTTTGATTTCAGATAGCCCTCCAAGAAGAAATTGCAGGGGTAAGTTAGATGACATCACCGCACAGAAATTTCAGCATCCCCGGAAACATTTCCTGGAAAACTTGCATGGATCTCCATCTCCGTGCCGTATGAGCTTTTGCTCCATCAGAATGAGAACTACATGAGATAGTTTAACAAAGAATCTCGGGTAAGGACCAATTATTGGTTTTTTCTTGTGGGGTTATCTGAAATCAAAGGTGTACACACACAGACCTCAAAACCTTAAAGGCTCTCCCAAACCAATGCGAAATATTAGCAGCAGTGATAGCGAAACTTTCGCTTTTCCAAATTGTCATTGACTGAAAATACATAGCGACCAGTGACAGTCCCCACATGGTCCGAAGTTATCGTGAAAACGTCCGCTACATGCACGGTTACTCTGTAGTGATTTCATTATGACATCTACAGAAAAATAGATCATAATGGTAATAAAATACTCAATTTGTGTCCTTTATAATATAAATATAGAACCGTTGTTTATCTTATCGAAACTGTGCCATCAGTGTACGAAATCCTTATGCTTTGATTTTATGAATAAATATACTTTCTTTTCTTTCTCCTGATCAACTAATTAATAGGTATATGAATTAAAACAGGATACAAATAGAAACCTGGCATTATGTTCGTCGTCTACACTGCCTCCTCGTCATCTGATGTGGAGTACATTGTCGCAAATGCTACCACAAAATTGACGCTTTCGTGTGCACACACGCGAATTTCGTTGCCGCAATGAACGTGAAATTGTCGTCGCCACCGCTGCATATGTTTCGCTTTGGTTTAAGAGTCTTAAACCCCTCAAGGACACTATTCGTAGGGAAATCGCCGCTATATCTCCAAAAATGAGTAAATGAGATATGAACATTCAGAAATCGCCACGCAGAGTGTATTAATAGTGACGACCACCACCCTGAATATTTATTTTTAAAAAGTGCTGAAAAACCTATATTATGGACCCTTTTTTGTGTTACAATGAAATTTTTTATATCTTTTACTGTTTTCGTAGAATAAAGATTTTGAAATGTTGAACTTCTTTCTGTATTTATTGAACATCGTTAGATGTTGAATTTTAAATTGATTAATATTACATGTTAGCGTTAATAGTGTATTATTAATTAAAACTTCCATTTTGTACAGTCCACTATAGTGTTCGTATTGATATAACAATTGGTAGTTGTTTTGAGTACACGTTTAGTGTAACCAAATGATTACTTATAGTGCACAGAAATAGCAGCCCTTGAGTAAACTGATTGTTATTCGAAAACGAACATATTCATTACTGCTTGGGAATTGATTATTTAATTACACTATGCGTAGTACGAACATTAACAGTGTACATAATTGCCTCTATGAATGTGATTGAACGATAACAGGCGAGATAGAGATCGTGATCGAGCGATCAAGGGCTGCTAACTGTGCATGAACCGAGTACATCTTATTTCATTGCCCAAATTCCTTATCATTTCGTGGGTTGTGGGTTTAACTATATGCTCATGGGAACACCTCTGCAACAAATCTGCCCTGCACTGTACCATTCTGCACATTCATGTGTCTATTGTTATTGTGCTCATCCTAAGGCTTATGAAGAGTTTTAACATTTCAATGTGTCAATGAAAGAGATAAACAATAGTGTGATATTTTTGAAACCTTTAGATTTTTACTATAGAATTATTAGATATGTAATTCGACATGCGTAAATTTTATTGAAATAAAATAAGTTTCATAAAATAGTTTCCTCAGAATTGTTAATTAAATTAACAGTTACTTACGAATAGTTTTCAAAATTATTTTTTAACATATTCATTAGAAATCGAAGTACTCGTGTAGTACATACGTATTTCTCATATAATATTATAGATTAATTATATAAGTATTTATGGAAATCATTAATTTGTACATATAAACTAGCATTGTATTATTAGTCAATTAAAAGTATCTATGTATTGTTTAAGAAATTTAAATTTTGCAGCGCACTCAAACTGGAATTATTGTCAGACACATGTTAGTAGAGTCCACAAACTTAGACAAAGGAAATGCGCAGAAACCAAAACTCGTCCGGTCGAGTCCAACTCATGAAAGTAGGGGTGTTAAGAAGAACATTTTTTTCAAAAGACAGATGCGGCTAAGTCAATATTTATAGGTTCCGTTGTACTGCGCATATTTTTCCCTTCTCTAAGTATACGGACTCTAGTCTTGTACTGAGGTTCTTCTTCTCAACTTATACACCCTAACTTAACTAAAACATGAAGAACCGCTTACAAGATTGCTAGCGTCATCGCTCATCACATTGTCTGTATGATGATATGTGTAGTGTAGGGGCTGTGATCAAACTGCAAAATTATAATTTATACATCGTCATCACACTTTGTAGTTGTTACATTAATAAGATACGAAACAAATGTATACATAATAAATAATGTATTATATGTTGATAATGTAATGTTACAATTCATTCTGTAAGAAAGAAATTGATTGATCAAATAATCAGTATGGAGACTACAACCAGCCTTTAACTTCTTTTACTTAGTTAGCTATGGTGTTAGACATTTCCAGTTAAATTCTATCGCCAGTCAAGTGATTTAACCAGCAGCTTCATCTTGGATGGGAGGTGTGTGGGCTTTTTCATATGCACGTTTTTCTTTTCTTTTCTTGCAATTTTAACATTTTTCCTGCTATTATATTTGTCTTGCATACTCTTCCTCTTTTATAAAATTTTATTCTTTTAAGTTAAGTTATTGCACTTTATACAGCGAATATTTTGAAAACAAAATAATTAAAATTAGGTGTTACAAATATTCGAGTCTCACTAACTCAGCATTTATTGTTACAAAAATAACTTTTCAGTGTACACTTGCTCCTTCTTCAGGGTAAATAAGCTCTTACATATTCTTGAATATAAAATCATGTACACATACTTAAATACTTTCCATTTCACATGTACATATATGATTTTATATTAAGAATCTGTAAGATCTTACGCTGAAAAAATATAAGTGTATGAGCACCTCATCATAATAGTTCATCCTAAAGCAGAAATCCATATTCATATTTAAGTTAATTTATATATAGTTAATAATTAAATTTGTTTACATGTAATTAGGAAAAATTTAATGAATACGTGTTACAAATTTATAGGATGTAGGGGATGTAAAATAGACTAATTTATACTACATAATAAACTCATGTCCGGAAACGCACCGTTTTCGAATTACAGGCTCTTAAAAGAGTAATTATCGACCTTAATTTTAGTTGGCTGTGACCTATCACTTCAGTTATTAATTTTAATTTTTTTAAATAATTTTATTCAATTTTGTTAAATGACGACCACCGACTCATTGCAAGCATTGCACCTTCGGAGTATATTTTGATACATTCGTTCAAAAATGCTAGGATTTGTTTGAATTTCTTGTGCTAAAAATAATGTGATAGTCACAGCCAACTCAAATTAAAGTAGACAATTACTCTTAAGAGTCTGTAGCTCGAAAACAGTGCGTTTCCGGATATAAGTTTATTAGTAAAAGTTAGTCTATTTTGCATCCCCTATATCCTACAAATTTGTAACACGTATTCACTAACACCTATAGATTTTGTCGAATATTAAACTTTAATGAAAGTTATTTTAATTTAAAACTTCTACGTTAAAATGTATTTACGGCGAACTATTGTGACCGAAATGACAGTTTTGTAAAAATAAATGCTGTACGACTGATATTTCGGGTATTTCTTAACAATACATCTACAACATAGTCGACAAATTTTCCCGCAAAATATTTTAAAGTTTTCAAAGTAATCGATTAATTAATTATATAATTATTAATATTTTTTTTTTCTTCTTTAGGTATACAAAAAAAAGTTGAGAGATATTTATAAACTGTTGGAGAACATGAATATCTTGCGAGATTTTAATCTTCATTTCGAGGGATATGAAGAATTTTATGCGTGATGAAAATATTGCATTTATTGTGAAAAAATATTTTATATAATCTTATTGTGTGCAATAAACATTTTATACATACAAGAAAGAAAATCTTATGTATATTTGAGAAATTGTATGGAGTTGCTTAATTATGTAACATTTTTATGGACAACGTTAAATGTATCTGTTGTTGATCAATTTTTAACTATGTTGTGTGCAGCACGAGCTATATTTTGCCTAAATATATTACCGTTGATTTTACGGAAAAATAAGCTTATAGTTTTAATGAAGACTTTTAAAATAAGCTTTAATTTTTGTATTATATATATATGTATATATTATATAGGGCTTAAATATAATATTAATTTAACAGCTGTATAAAATAATAAACCGTTATAATTAAATAAATACATTGCATTGTTATACGAAAAACACATGTTTTTCAAAATAATTTGAATTCATTAGTTCACAGAACGTGGCGTTGTAATCAGTGTTGTTGTCAGTTATGTTTGGTAAGTAACTGTCACTACTGACAGTTTTAAGTCTGAAATATTTGTAATTTTCAGTGAATACATTAATATTTTAATGATTTTTGTGCTTTCAATAACAGTGTTTTATAATTAACTACTATGGGAATAAAAACTATATTACAATTAACTTGTCTTTGACAAGAAATATAAATTTCAACAACAAAATGTTTAGTGATAGAAATTTGTGATAATTAACCTGTTTTCATAATGTGTACATGGATTTATACAATGAGGACTTTTTATATTGCAATTATGTTTTTTTGATTAATATTGTATGTTTTAATAATTTGTATATATGATTTGTATGGAAAATGCCGACAAATGATGAATTCGATTGTAATGTAACTTTAAATGATACCGACTTTTTAAAAAGTCAAATTGTAAATAAGGATTTCGATAACAAAAATGTATACACAAGCCATAATTCAAAAATATCGCTTACAAATGTCTTTCATAAAAATAATACCGAAAACGATAACATCGCATCCCAAAATGTATCAAATGAAACAATTTTGAATCTCGATACATCTTTATCATCATGGGGCTTGCCAGAAGGCGTGTTAATGAAATATAGCGAAAAGGGAATAACAGATATGTTCACGTGGCAAGTTGAATGTCTAGGAAATAAAAAAGTGTTAGAACTTCACAATAATTTAGTTTACTCTGCACCAACATCTGCGGGTAAAACTTTAGTCGCTGAAATTTTAGCACTTAAAACACTACTAGAGAAACAGAAAAAAGTTATAATAATATTACCCTTCGTTTCCGTCGTACGAGAAAAAATGTTTTATTTTCAAGATATTTTATCTCCAAGTGGAATTAGAGTCGAAGGGTTTATGGGGTCGCATAATCCTCCAGGGGGCTTTAAAGCAGTGCAGCTTGCAATTTGCACGATAGAAAAAGCTAATAGCATTGTAAATAAACTCCTAGACGACGGGACGTTAAGTGATATTGGTGCTGTAATAACAGATGAAATGCATCTTCTTGGCGATCCGAGTAGAGGATATCTTCTAGAATTACTTCTAACAAAATTAAGATACATGTCAACAAGAAATAAAGATATCAACATTCAGTTAATTGGTATGTCGGCAACTTTACCAAATTTAAATTTACTTTCAAAATGGTTAACAGCAGAACTATACACTACAACTTTTCGGCCAATTCCACTTCAAGAATTTTGCTTATTAAACGGGGAAATAGTTGATAAAGAATTTAAATTGTATAGAAAATTGCAACTATCACCAGATTTAACCGAAGATACTGATAATATACTTCAATTATGTTTAGAAACCATTAGTAAATCATGTTCTGTATTAATTTTTTGCCCAACAAAAAACTGGTGCGAAAATTTAGCTCAGCAAATATCAGTAGCATTTTTCAAATTAGGAAGATCTAAATCAAAACTGGGTCTTTGTTTACGAGAACAATTGGATGGTAATGCAATAGCAGAAATTTTAGAACAATTAAAAAGATGCCCAGTCGGTTTAGATTCTATTTTGAAGAAAACAGTTTCATTTGGAGTAGCTTTTCATCATGCCGGATTAACAATGGATGAAAGAGATATAATAGAAGGCGCATTTAGAACAAACGCAATAAGAGTCCTAATTGCAACATCCACTCTTTCTTCTGGTGTGAATCTCCCAGCACAAAGGGTAATAATTCGAACTCCAATGTTCCACGGAAAACCTTTGGATTCGTTAACTTATCGTCAAATGATAGGACGAGCTGGTCGTATGGGTAAAGATACATCGGGAGAAAGTATTTTAATTTGTCAAAGTACAGATAAAAGAATAGCACAAGAATTAATGGCTGCTAAACTACAACCAATTGAAAGTTGTTTGGAAGGTGCAGGAAAATTAAAACGCGCAATCTTAGAGGTCATAGCTAGTAGAGTTGCAGTAACTCCAGAAGATGTTAATCTCTTCACTAATTGTACTTTACTGGCTGCAAGCGTCGATGGAGATTTAGGGGAAAACAATCCGGTAGACAAGTCAGTTGAATTTCTAGTAAACAATGAATTTATTAGATTACAAAAAAATGAAGACGGAGAATTAAGATACGTAGCAACTAATTTAGCAAAGGCTTGTTTATCTTCATCTCTTCCACCGGAAGATGGGTTAGCTTTGTTTGAAGAAATTGAAAAAGCTAGACAATGTTTTGTGCTAGACAGTGATCTACATTTATTATACCTAGTTACACCGTATAGCGTATGCAGCCAGTGGACAAATTTAGACTGGATGACATATTTAAATTTTTGGGAAAAATTAACTCCAAGTATGAAACGAGTAGCGGATTTAGTTGGAGTACAAGAATCGTTTATTTTTAATGCAACTAGAGGAAGAATAAACACTAGTACTTCTAAACAGTATCAAAGGCTTCAAATCCACAGAAGATTTTATACAGCGTTAGCTCTGCAAGATTTGGTAAACGAAGTCCCGTTGAACGTGGTTGCAAACAAATTCCAATGCTCTCGCGGAATGTTGCAATCTTTACAGCAATCTTCGTCAATGTTCGCTGGAATGGTCACTTCATTCTGTTGCCAACTTGGTTGGAAATGCATTGAAATACTTATATCTCAATTTCAAGATCGACTTCAGTTTGGAATACAGCATGAACTTTTAGATCTCATGAAACTTCCAAATCTCAATGGACCAAGAGCTCGAGCACTTTATAATGCGGGCATTGAATCGTTGATGGATTTAGCCGCATTTGATGTATGTAAATTAGAAAACATTTTATTATCATCAGTTCCATTTGAAAGCGAAAAAGAAAGAGATGGAGAAACAGCGTACGATGTTGAACAAAAAAGGAAAATTAGAGGAATTTTTATAACAGGAAAACAGGGATTAACTGCAAGAGAAGCTGCTAGTATGCTGTTAAAAGATGCGAGGAAATATTTACAATTAGAAATTGGGGCTGCAGTTTTAAAATGGCATAATACAGAAACTGTAAAATCGCAAAATGATTCAGATAATGGATCATCTACATGTAACAGCAGTTTAAGTAGTTTGTCAACGGACAACGAAATAATTGAAAATGAAGAAATAAATAAAAATGAAAATAAAATAACAAATATAATTAATAGTAATAATCATAATGAAAACAAAGGAAATAATAAATACACTACTGTTGCAATGAATGAAGAAATTGTAAAAATGATTAATAATAAAAAAGATAACATTATTTTTAAATATAATTCTAATATTTTAAAACCTAAATTCATTACTAATATTGAAAATAAAAATACACCTGTTAAAATAAATAATGAAATTAGAAAAATAAATGAAAATAAAGCAGTTCAAATTATTTCTAATAGAAGTATATTAACATCTGTATCGTATCAACATAATAGTAATAATGCTAATATTGAAAATAAAAATATACCTGTTAAAACAAATAATGAAATTGGAGAAATAAACGAAAATAAAACAGATAAAGTTATTTATAATAATAATTCTAATATATTAAAATTTGGAACTAATCAACGCAATAGTAATTATGCAAATATTGAAAATAAAAATACACCTGTAGAAAATAATAAAAATAATGCATCTAATAAAATAAATAATACAGATGAATTTCCAAAGAACAATGTAAAAATTGAAGCAAATATTAAAATTGTGGTATCAGGAGAACATAACAGTAGTTCTGTTGACATTGCTGATAACCTAATAATCGAAAATGAGGATGTAGATAGCGCAAATGCATCTTTGTCTTTTATGGAAATTTCTACCGCTGAATCAAACTGCATGGATGTAAATTTAAATATTAGCGACATAGAATCAGAAAATGAAAAGAAGGCTAGTCAAGAAAACAATGATGCAAATGAAAAAATAAATACTGAAAATTTTAGTGAAGATGTCTTTACAGATTGGACTCCATTAGAATGCGAAATTCCCTCATTTTCAATAAATATCTCACGAAAATCACAGGAAATTAAACGGTTATCAACTGATCTCAACAAAAGTGATATAAGCGTCAAAAGTGGAAGCTTATTTGATGAAAGTATTAATTTAGATTCAAAATTATGTGATGCATTAGATTTATCCATTCAATCTAGTTTCAAGCCATCCCAAATTAAAATGGAAGACACGTCATTTTTTGATAACATCCCAAACTCGTTTAACAGCGAAGAAAAATCTCCTGAAATTTGCGATAAATCAGATAAATATGATGTATCTGATGTAGTGGAAACATCCCAATCTGATATAAAAGATAGCACAATGAGTTCTTTATACAATTCGGCAAAGAAATTACATACTCCCAGAAAAAGAAATAGAAAGTCTGTAAGCGAAAATTGTGTTGATTTATTTGATGATGCTACACCGAATAAGAAACAAAGAATCGATAATAATAAAGGTAATAATTCAAAAAATAATGAACCCATAGATCTTACCTCAATAGATATAATAGATGTCTGTATAAATATAAATTTGTTTGAAACATTTTGCAGAGAAATAAAATCTATGTCAAAAATATCATTTGCTGTAGCATGTGAATATAAAAAACTAGAAAAGCCGTTAATAGGTCAAAACATTGTAAATTCGCCAAGAAGTAAATTAGTAAATTCTAAAGTAAACGAAATTTGTGCTGACAATAAACTAATAACTGGTGTAGCATTTTCTTATGGAAACAATACTGCATACTACATTTCATTTGATAATGAAACATGTATATCTAACACAAATAAAATACAATTTATTAAAGAATTATTTCAATTAAAAAAATTAAAAGTCAGAATATTCCAATTTAAAGAACAATCAAAATTGTTGTATAAATCTTGTAATGCTACTATCAATTGTATTGTACAAGATCCAAAAATGTTAGATTGGATGTTGGCACCTGAAGAAAAGGAGAAAAATTTAACTGCTATGGTAAATTATAATAAATGTAAAATACGTAAATATAATGTATGATGTATTTTGTAATTTATTATAGGCATTAAAATATACACCAGAAGCAGTAGGTATTTCACAACTGGCCGGTAACTGCAAAGGAGTTGGAAGTATCGCCTTAGATGTAAATAATGCAATAGTTGGTAAAATAAGGGCTTGTGTTGAAGCAGTCGTTACTTATCATGTTGTTGAATCGCAAATAGATATACTTGCAGAGCAAAATAATATGTTATTAAACACTTTTGGTAAATGTTTAAATTGGCTTTTAAATTTTGTGTTATAGATTTATTTTTCACAGAAATTGAAATGAAAAGTGTAAATTGCTTGGCAAAGATGGAATTAATTGGTTTATGTGTAGATAAAAATAAAATGAATACACTGATAACAACTGTACAAGAACAAATGGCTGTACTTCAACAACAAGCGTTTTCATATGCTGGTAGACATTTTTCATTTACTTCAACGAAAGATGTTGCAAAGGTAAGATGTACATATACACAGGAATACAAAAAAATCTCCGTACGTCAATAGTTTCGATCAATTTTCATTACATTTTAAATATTTTCCTTTTAATTCTTAAGTTTTCCCCAAACGTATTACCTAATATCTGATCTATATAATATATTAAACATACGTTGCTAGAAAATCTAATAATAAAAGTAGAAAATTTAAAATACATTTAACCCTCAACTACTATCTTGTTTTTATGTAACACAACTTCTATCGTGGGGTCTTTTATGATCCCCAGTGTTTAAAATGTCAATCCCAATTTACAATGGCTGGTACCACAAGCTTTGTTTTAACTAAAACGCTGTTTTAAGACTTGTAAAATTTAAACCAATATTTCATTTCACCCTTATGTTTAAAGAACGATTTTTTTTAAATATTTGTTTAAATACAAACTATGTTCTTTAAAAGTATATTTTAATAAATTTGATATTATTTATTATTAGTTAAAACAAGGCTTGTGGTGCCAGCCAATGAGCGTAAGAGTAAGGAGCGTGTAAGAAAAAAATGCGCAGAAAATTACGTATGTTCACAATGACGGTAACATAAAATTATGAAATCTAGTAACTTGTGTTGGTTGATGTTAAAATATACTGATGAATTTTGTTGGTAGTTCTGTCGATTTAAAAAAAAATTAACACTTCTGGCGTTGATTCTTTGTAGTGAAAAACTATATATATACAGGATGGTTTTGAACTTAATGTCATAAATTTAAGGGTAAGTATTATGACATGTGTAGATTACGAAACAGGAAGAATTTTTTAAAAATTCGTATATTTAAGGGTAGTTTTCATGAAATTAACATTTTGGTACCACTGAACCACTGGCAACGCATTTGCATTATTTTATCTATTACACAATTATTATTTTCGTTAAAAATGCTATTTAATTTAATTATTGAGAATAATATCTTATGAAACTAATTGTGAATGTATTTTTGATAATCATATTTTTAATGAAATATTAATTAAAACAGCAGTACAAAAAAGTTTCCTTAAGAAAAGTCGAATTTTCTTTTTTCGAATTTAAAAAAAAATCTTTCTGTTGTACTACTTACCCTTAAATTTATGACATTAAGTTCAAAACCACTTGTATATATTAAAATATTTAAAGGAAAAATAAAATGACAGATATGTCATACTAAATTATACGTAATTTTTACGTAAAGTTGACCTAATTTCAACTATATTTTTTGTGTCGTGGCCGTTATGTAGATATATAAGCGTAAGAAATACATCGTACATCTGCCCAAATTCTTTCATGTATCAAAAGGTTTTCAACATACATATGCATGAAATCGGCGTATAATGGATTACTTTAGTACCAATTTCTGGTCAATTTTTGTGCACTTTAGTGACGTTTTCAAATAATATATTGTTCTACAAAATACAAAAAGAAAAAGAATTAATACTGTTATTGTGCATATTTCATATGAACAACATATTGCAGATTTATTTTTTTATTGAAAAAACTAAAGCTGCGCCGGCCAAATTTTCTGTTTTTCTTGTTTATGACACTCGAACTAATGTCTGAAAATAATTAAAACATTCTATGCATATTAAAAAAACTGCTGACCATGTTTGTAGACCATAAAAATGTCCTTAGTTTTTACATGATTTTACAAAATTTAATTAGGGGTTTTAAAGTTTATTTCATTTTTTAATATATTAACCTGTACATAAAAATATTAGACCCGTATTTTGTATTTTCGCCGAAAAATTTCTAATATGCCTAAAAAAAAATGATTAAGTTTCAATAAATGAAGACCGAATAAATCGACGACGTGTGTGTTGTTATCTATACCGAGAACATACGTTATACGTTCCTAGAGCTGAACAGCGCAGGCATGGTCAGCGCGTTCGAACAGCCAATGGCATTTGCCAGTGTCCCCACGTCACAAATATGGCTGACAGTGAATTTTATGCGTTTGATTTAAATGTTTTAAAGTTAAATTTTGACATTAGGTTAATAAAAATCAGAAAATTAACGATTATATTCACCTTAATATTACTTATTTATACATGATGAATATTGATATCCAATAGAATTTTTTTAAAGGCCGTAGACTTGCAAACCCCTAACTTGGTTGGGTCATGCAAACAATTTTGACACAGTATAGTCTTCATGAATGATATCGACTCCGACTGCTATCTTATCATCTTAAATAATCCATTCTGTACTTTTGACATCTAAATGGTAATGAATCACTTAAAAAGAAACGCATTGTAAACAGATATTACGTAAATACCATCGTGGGGACCCGAAATGCAAATATCACAATAATGCGTATAATGTCAAAGTCAACACGTTCAACCTTTTAACGAGCATATGCATAAATTCAATTAACTAGAAGAGCAACTGTGGTGGCCGTTCCGTTTCCCGATGTCACCCAAAATTGATGCGTTGGGGTTAAATTTGACCCGACAATAGCAGTTGATGGTTAAAAGTAACATGGCAGTGACAGCAGTATGTTTTGAGGTAAATTTAGGCAACGCGAGTAGGAAAATTAGCTATTATTGAAACAAACATGAATACTCTAACTTACCTCGATATTATAATATCAAATTTAAAGCAAAGCGCCGAAAAATGGGGCTTAGTAGACAATTTAACTTCATACATGAGAACAAATTGTAAGAGAATAGCTTTCGTATAATATCGAAAATAAGCTCAATAATCTTCCACACTCACCGGGCTTAAAACCCGATTGAGCTAGTATAGAGCCTCTTTGTGATGAAATTGTAAATACTTTCAATAATATAACTGTATTATTTGTTTATTTTTTCATGTACAATAGGGCACGAGCAGACACGTGACTCGAGCGCCCTTGAAGTACTCGGAATCAGCTGATTTGTGTACCTACGCATGTCACTTTGACAACAATGTTTTGATTTATTTTAATTTTGGACTGTTACCAAGGTATTATATTTAATTTCTTGTGTTTTACTCCTTGAAAATTGTAAAATAATAACTTTTTAACAGTTCAAAATCAAAATAAGTCAAAATATTGTTGTCAAAGTGACACGCGCTCATAAATCAGCTGATTTCAAGCCCCTCAAGGTCGCTTGAGTCACGTGTCTGCGCGCACCCTATACGTTAGACAATATAAAGCTTTTCATTTTGAATTACAATAAGAAATTAATTATTTGAATTTTAGACTATAGTACGGAGACTTTTTTGTATCACTACATAATTTTCATGTATTTCTTTAAAAAATTATGATTCGGTAGGTTTTGGGAATATATAAAGGAAAAAAAGTGAGCACAAATAAACAAACATTAGAACAAAGTGAAAATCCAATTTCAAAATTAATCTTGCAATGGCGCAAACTAAACTGCACTTTAACAAAAATGATGTATCCAATATTACGATCATTAAAAAACGACAGAATTCATGGCTGTTGTGTAACTCATACATCTACTGGTAGAATATCTATGCACGAACCAAATTTACAAAATATTCCAAGAAATTTCGATATTGTTAAGTTAGACAAAACCATTATTCATCTAAGTGCTCGAGGATCATTCGTTCCTAGTGAAGGAAAAATATTTCTTTCTGCCGATTATTGTCAGCTTGAATTGCGATTATTAGCTCACATGTCTCAAGATTTAGTCTTGTGCAATATTATGAGATCGAAAGAGGATGTTTTTAAGTCTATAGCTGCGAAATTAAATAAAATTTCTGAAGATGAAGTCACTGATGTATTGAGGCAGAGAGCTAAACAATTATGTTACGGAATAATATATGGTATGGGTGCGAAAGCTTTGTCAGAACAACTTAATTCAACAGAAGAAGAAGCGGTTGAATTTAGTTTAAAGTTTAAAAACACATATCCTAAAATTCAACAATTTATACAACATATTGTTGACCAATGTAAAGAACAAGGATATGTTGAAACTTTAGCTGGTCGTAGAAGATATTTGCCGCATATAGATTCAAATAATGCTGCCACAAAATGTAAGTTTACAATTTTATTAAATTATTTTTTTGTAATTACATTTGTATTAGCTCAAGCTGAAAGGCAAGCAGTAAATTCAACTATTCAAGGATCAGCCGCGGATATTGCCAAAAAAGCCATGGTGAAAATTGATCAACAATTGTGTAAAAAAATTCCCGAGGAAATTCCGAGTGAATTTCAGGTATCTCTTGTTTTACATTTACATGACGAATTATTATATGAGGTCCCGACAAGTGATCTTGGATCTATTGCATTAGTTGTAAAAAATAATATGGAAAATAGTGTTAATCTGTCTATTCCTTTTCCTGTGAAGTTAAGATCTGGTTACTCTTGGGGAGAACTAGAAGAATTTACAATTTAAAACTGTGATAAATGATTGCATAATAAAATATTTTTATACCCTTTTAGTGATTGATTGCAACTCATTTACCGGCCTATTCTATAACGAAGTGATTAATTTTTAGCAACTGGTTAAAACCTTTTCCAATAGAAATAGATTTTACAATTAAAGTTCCAATTTTTTGTTCAAGGTAGGCGAAATTTTTTAACAACTTGCTTAAAATTAACTTATGAGTTACAGAATAGACCCGCTAGGGGTTCGAGCAATTTTTTTTTCTCCCATTTAATGTTATATTTAAAACTAATTTACGTTTATTTTAAATTAATTAAATTTAATAAAAACTATGTGACGTCACTTTATCTGTCGTACTGTCGTTGACAAAAAAGAGGAGAATAGCTAATAGTTATTTTTTATGCAACATGTGTAAAAAGAATAAATAGTCTTACTTCACGAATAGGTAAGTTGATCGTATGATTTGTAGGGAAACATTGACAAAAATTAGTTAATCATCCACAATTTACTTCTTTAGATGCCATGCCGTATGTAAACCGTTATAAATAGTAAAACCTAAGACCCCTGATCACATAACAATCAGATTCGCCAAGTTCGTATAAAATCTGGCAGGCATTTTTCATGATTAGTTTGCATTCGGTGTCCAGGCAGCGCCAGCGTTGCATTGTAGTTTTGACTTCAACTACTAGATGGCCGCATTGCTACCGATAATTATGGTTTCTGCAGTATCATATTATTTAAGCAAATTCAAACTGATTTTTTACGTTTCAAATATAATTATAATGAATAATTAACTTCTTTCGTACGCGTCTGAATTATAATTCTGCTTTATTGAAATAAAAATTTAAAATATTAACGTAATTTATTGAGATCACAAGAGAAAATAATAGTTATTGCATACTAAGTGCTGAAAGTGTTTTTTGTGGAACCAAAATACTTTGGAGATTAAGTTTTAAGTTTAAATAAAACACAGTAACTTTGTTAATATCACTTTTTATTTTACACAATTTTTGTGACTAGTTTCAACCATTTCGGTCATCATCAGACAATGAGAACAATAAAGTTTTTGCATGCGAATTTATACATCGTAAAAGTACCGTTATTTACACCTATCGAAGAGAGGGGAATATATTAAGTCTGTTTGGTCGTTTAATAAAATTTTATCTTTATCATCTTTATATTTGTAAATTTCTAAGGATTCTAGTAAACTTAGTTTTATGCCTTTATTTGCAAAATGAATTGGTATTATTTATGTATCAGGCGAATGATTATTTTCTAATAGGTGACAAGCATAAGTTGAATCTGTTTTTTGAAGTTTGCATGATCTTAAATGTTCTTTGAATCTAGTCTTGAAATTCCGATCAGTCTGACCAATATACACTCCTTTACAATCTTTACATTTTAGTTTGTATACATCAGATTTTTCTAAAGCATTTTTACAATCTTTATTATTGAAAATACAACTTGATAGTTTTTTGTAAGGTTTAAAGGCGACAGATAGATTTGATTTCCTTAAAAAAATTTCAATCGATCATAGACCTGATCGATTTCGATCGATAAGATCGATCCGATCAAAAATTTTGAAGATTGAAGATCCTTACTCCGTACCCCCCTGTCGCTATTTTCTTAAAATATAAGTAGGCATATAAATTTTTGGAATTATTTTGAGTTACCAAGGAAACTTGATGTTATTGTAATTAAAAATAATAAAAAGATCAATCAAAAATGTCATGTTCAAGTACATATTTTTAGCGTTCTCTATAAGATTTTCAGCACTAATTTGCTCTGTAAAAGAATTTCCTGTTATCAGAACGGGAGGTCCTTCAACACAATAATCCCGAAAGTTAAAGTGTTACGATCGTCTGATGCTACATTCGGTAGGACATTTGCAGGTCGGGATACATTCTAAATTTAGAAATACAAATTTGATTTCACACCCCTGAACATGAATCCTGAAATGTATTCTGTAATTTGCTATGTTAATTTTTACTCTGTCTGTCGTATTTTTTATTTACGGCCGAATTCACCATTAATCCGTTGATTAATAATCAGTTGATTAAGGAATCAAGCTGATCTATAGAACAACATATTCGGCCGAATTCACCATTAATCCGTTGATTAATAATCAGTAGATTAAGGAATCAAGCTGATCTGTAGATCAACGTATGTTCTAATTCACCAACTTGATTTCTGAATCAAGGAATCATGATCAACTGATTCACAGTTTTGTTTTGGTTTTTGACAGTTAATGTAACTGTCATGCAGTTTTATTCGTAGTAATTGTACTTTCCGTTAAAAAGGTATTAATATGTAAGTTTTTCATTTATTTATAAAATATATTTTATAATTTTCCCATATATATTTTTATTTTGATATACATAGGTAGAAATTACACTGATTCCAATAAAGGGGTGTTTTAAATACAAATAAAATGAAAGATATAAAAGTATAGTTGAAAATAATAAAACCAATGCGGTTCTAAATAAAGATAAAGACGAAGGATGAGGCAAAGTTACAAATGGGTACAACAGCCAGAATCCTAACATAGCTATAAAGTCAAAATTAGGATTCAAAGATGTGATCAGTCCTTGATTCATGGAATATAACGAATCAGTTGATCATTGATTTTGATTAGTAGATTAGCTTGATTTTTAATGGTGAATTGGATTGATTTAGGATCAGCGTTGATCGGTGAATCAACTCATGATTAAGGAATGGTGAATTCGGCCGATTATGTTCTAATTCATCAACTAGATTTTTGAATCAAGGAATCATGATCAACTGATTCACAGTTTTGTTTTGGTTTTTGACAGTTAATGTAACTGTCATGGAATTTTATTCGTGGAAATTGTACTTTCCGTTAAAAAGGTATTGATATGTAAGTTTTTCATTTATTTATAAAATATATTTTATAATTTTCCTATAATAATATATTTTTATTTTGATATAGGTAGAAATTACACTGATTCCAATAAAGGAGTGTTTTTAAATATAGTGAAAATGAAAGATGTAAATATATAGTTAAAAATAATAAAATCAATGCGGTTCGAAATAAAGATAAGAAAGAAGGATGCGGCAAAGTTACACATGGGTACAACAGCCAGAATCCTAACATAGCTATAAATGTCAAAATTAGGATTCAAAGATGTGATCAGTCCTTGATTCATGGAATATGACGAATCAGTTGATCATTGATTTTGATTAGTAGATTAGCTTGATATGTAGTGGTGAATTGGATTGATTTAGGATCAGCGTTGATCTGTGAATCAACACATGATTAAGGAATGGTGAATTCGGCCGTTAGTGTCTTACTACTGTTATTGATAAACATTTATACAAGCTTTTAAATTAACATGACAAAATACAGAGTACACCATACACCGCTTATCCCGATAGGACGCGCACTCTGGCTAATATTTACCCAGCTCATGATTTTGATATTCTCTGTTCAGGACCGGATGAAGGGTTTTGAGCGCCCCGGGCGAAATAAATTTTGGCGTCCTTTTTATACAATGAAATAATGAACACTATTTTTTAAGAACGACCACAACCATTGTTGTCCATCAAAACCGGGGTATTACCCAATCAGAAAACAGAAAAAAAACAAATTCTTTAATGAAACTAGCCCAGTCTTCAAATTGTGAATCTGACAACGACACATTTTTAGATACTAGTACTGTTTTACTCTTATTGACTAAATATTCCCCCAAACATAATGCTACAATGAACTCCGCCAAACAAAGTTCACGGTCCGCTCATGAACCTGTGACATATATGTACATGTCAAATATACGTTTTGACAGAAAAGTATTAAAATTTACGAATATACTAACATAATTATTACAAATTCCCTAATTCCTACCTTGAAAACCGAGAATTCATGAAGTTTCGACATTTTATATTAATAAAATCTACAAAATTATTCTACATATAGTGCAGTTACCGCCTATATCGATATCGTAGTAATATAAAGAGAAAAACATACTTCTTGCATGGCAAGGAAAATATTTTTCTGCAAATTACTCCCAAAAGTCATGCGGTATACATAGGAGTCTATGAATTAAAAGTATATTTAAAATTTATTGTTACATAATTTTTTTTTTTATTGATGTAGACTTTTGTTTTTACCTTCCGTCACCTCTAGGTAAGGAAGGTATTGTCTTTGGACAAAAAATTCGGTGGTGAGTTTTCATTGAATAAGCACGTTTTAGGGTCTTTACAATACGATTTTACTAGTTTTACGATGATGTCTGTATGTGTGTGTGTGTGTGTTCGTGTGTGCGTGTGTGTGTATGTGTGTGTGTGTGTGTATGTGTGTATGTGTGTGTGTGTGTATGTGTGTATGTGTGTGTGTGTGACCGCCGTTTCGTGCACGATATCTCCAATACTAGAATTCCAAAAATTACAATTCTTGCGTATTCCTCTTCCTTACAACCATATGCAGACTTGTTTAGATTTTGGTTATAATTGGTCAACCGGAAGTATCCTCATTTGAAGATTTTAACAGTTTTTCTTGGAAAACTCAGTTAAATGTTATTATAACTTAAAGAATATATTATTGTCTATACGATTTGATTGCATTTTATATTTGATATTCAATAGATATAGAGTTAAAGAAGAATAAAGATAATAAATTTGATATAAATTTCATAATTCAGCCAGCTATGCTAACTTAACCATGGAAACTGCTAATATATTCAGGTAATTCAATTCAAAATGACAGATGTCGGTATCAATAAAATGTAAATCAATGAAAGAATAAGGGAAAGTAACTCTAGTGTTAGAAGTTTCTAGATATAAGAGAGACGATTACATTGGTTTGAACATGTTATGAGGAGAGATGAATATATTAATAGAAGGTGGAAGAAACATAGGAAGACCAAATATAAGATGAAAAGACTGTATTGCAGAAGACTTGAGAGAAAAGGAACTAAATGAGGACGACACGGAAAAGAAAAATGAGTGGAAGAAAATAAAAAATAGCGACCCCCTAACGAATGGGAAAAACTAAAGAAGAAGATGTCAGTGTCTAGTGCAATTTGCATAGTTTGTTTATGAAATAACTTTACTGGAAATATAGGATCTTTTGCAAGAAAATTTATGTATGGGGAGCGTGCAGTAACATGATTTTGCTGACTTTGGCAAGCAGATATGGGGACCTGTGTCAAAATGACAGCAATTAATTATGTCCATAACTGACAAGTGTTGTCACATAGGTTTTCAAGACGAAATATAGTTGGCTTCTCCCAGACGAGGGATGACAAAAAACAATAATATAATAAACTGTCAATTACTGTTGTAATTTATTCTTTTTGAAATAATAAAGTGAATAATAAAACTAGTCCATTAAATAACATACTACATGGTGTCAGAATAAAAGACAAATACATAAATATGTCAAGTTTAAAACCGCCCAAAGAATTTGAGCCGGGCCATAACCCAGCGGAGGCATGGAAAAAGTGGAGGCAACAAATAGAGAATTACTGGGTAGCTGCAGACCTTGAAACGAAGTCGGTAAAACAGCAACGTGCTACACTATTGCATTTATTAGGAGAAACAGGGATGGAAATTTACAATACGATGTCATTTAAAGAAAAAGAGGATGAACTAAGCGTGGAAGTAATAATGAATGAATTCACCAACTACTTTCAGCCTTACATAAATGAAACATATATCCGATATTTGTTCTTCACAACATCGCAAGAAGAAGGTCAAAATATAGACCAATTTGTTACCAGTTTAAAACAAAAAGCGAAGGATTGTGGATTTGGAACATTGCAAGACTCACTTATCCGTGATCGAATCGTATGCGGTGTAAGAAGTCCAGACTTGCGAGAAAAATTACTAAAAACGAAAGATCTTACACTCTCACAGTGTATAGATACCTGCAGAGCTGACGAAGAGTCGAAAAAACAAATTCAAAAGATGAACTCAACAGAAATTCATATTAATGCGATAAAAAGAGCGTACAAGGACTTAAAAAGGAAGGAATTAGATAAAATCTCTACGAATAAAACTTGCGGACGATGTAATACAACACACGAGTTTGGAAAATGTCCGGCATAGGGAAAAACCTGTAGAAATTGCAAGAAAAAGAATCATTTTTCAAATCAATGTAGATTGAAATTGGTTGGAAATATTGAAGAGACAGAGGAAGAGAATCCTTTGGAAGAAGAAGAATACCTGTTTTGTGGTAAAGTTGAAGAAATAAAAGGAAAAGAGCAGAAAGATCGGTCAGAGGTTTTAATGGTAAACGGAGAAGAAATCAAATTTAAAATTGATACCGAAAGCGGAGCAAACTTAATACCATTGATAGTTTATAAAAAGTTACAAAAACAAACAACTCTTAAGAAAGCACAGAAGACGTTACTAAACTATTCGAAAGAAAAAATAGCGGTTGCAGGAACATCCGTTTTAAAATGTAATCATAAAAATAAAACATATAACTTAAATTTCTATATTGTAGAAGGCAATTATCAACCAATTTTGGGATTAAATAGCAGCATCGAGCTAAATCTAATTAAAAGGGTAATGAGAATAGAAGAATCAGGCCTGGAAAAAATGAATAAACTAATAGAAGAGTATAAAGATGTTTTTAGAGGAATGGGAAAGCTAAAGAAGAATTATCATATTAGATTATCAGAAAATGCCATTCCTCAGGTAGCGAGAACAAGGAAAATTCCCATAGCACTTCATAATCGCGTGAAAAAGGCACTCGATAAGCTAGAAGAACAAGAAATTATAAGAAAAGTTGACACGCCTACAGCCTGGGTCCATCCGATAGTGGTTATTGAGAAAAAAGATAATCAAGTTCGTATTTGTATGGACCCTAGACCTTTAAACAAATATGTAATGAGGGAACATTATGAACTCCCAACTCTAGAATCCATACTAGCGTCTTTGCAACAAGCAAAATACTATACGGTGTTGGATGCGTCGAGCGCTTTTCACCAAATCCCACTAGATGAAGAAAGTGCGGATTTGTGTACGTTTACCACACCTTTTGGGCGTTACCAATATCTACGTTTACCATATGGGATAAACAGTGCGCCAGAAGTTTTTTCTAAAGCTATGGCCAAACTTACCGAAAATCTAGAAGGAACCGTGGCCTACATGGATGATGTGCTAATCTATGGAAAAACTATAAAGGAACACAATGAAAGATTGGGAAATTTTCTAAAAATTGCTCGAAATAATAACCTTAAATTAAAACTGGAAAAATTACAGTTAGCAGCAAACAAAATAAACTACTTGGGACATGAAATCTCAAGTAAAGGAATAGCGATCACCAAAGAGAGATTGAAAGCAATCTTAAAGATCAAAGAACCTGAAAATGTTAAGGAACTTCAATCATTTCTTGGAATGATTAATTACTTAGGAAAATTTTGTCAGAATTTACAAGGAAAGACTGCACCACTCAGAAACCTACTAAAAAAGGATTCTCAATGGATATGGGGTGCTGCTGAAACAGCATGTTTTAATAGTTTAAAACAGTTATAAATAAAGGCTCCAGTTTTAAGATTTTTTGATTCCAGAAAGCCAGTAAAAATATCAACAGATGCCAGCCAGTATGGAATCGGAGGGGTTTTATTACAAGAAGATCATCCAGTTGCATTTTTCTCAGCTTCTCTCAACGAAGCGCAAACAAGATATTCCCAAATAGAAAAGGAATTGCTGGCAGCTGTGTTATCCTGTGAACATTTCAATTATTATGTTTATGGCAGAACTTTTGAGTTAGAAACCGACCATAAACCGCTACTAGGTATCGTGAAGAAACCTTTAGATTTAATATCTCCTAGATTACAGCGCCTGGTACTACGACTTTTAAGATATAATGTAAAATTATTATTTACACCAGGCAAGTTCATGTATGTGGCGGACATGTTATCACGTTCCCCTTTACAAATTTTTTGTAATACAGACTTTATGGAAGAATTGGTTGTCGCCTCAGTTATAATTGCAACCGAAGAAAAAGTCAACAATTTAATTAAGGATACAAGTGAAGACAAAACACTGAAACAAATAATAACGTACGTTCAAAATGGATGGCCTCGATATAGCTCATCAGTAAAACCAGATATCAAGCCGTATTTTGAAGCAAGGAATGAAATATATAATCATGAAAATTTGTTGTTTAAAGGAAAACAATTAATAATTCCTACGAAACAAAGAAAAGAGATACTGAAAAGAATTCATAGCGCACATCAAGGCATTAATTCGTGTATAAAACGTGCTAAATATGCTGTGTACTGGCCACAAATGACAAAAGACATCGAACAATTGGTTAATAGTTGTCTGGTATGTCAAAAATATTCTAGGACTAATACTAAAGAACCACTTCAACCTCATCCCGTGGGAGAAGATTTCACTAGATTTTCTAAAAATCAAGGACATAGACTACCCAAGTAACACAAATGACCTAAAATCGACGTCACTGTGACGTCCTAATTTATGTCACATAGACGTCTAGAAGACGTCTCAGCGTGGAGCTGTACGACGTCATTTTAAGACGTTGTTTAGACGTCATTATAAGACGTTGTATCGACGTCATTAAAAGACGTTGTTTCGACGTCATTGTAAGACGTTGTATCGACGTCTTAAAAGACGTTGTATCGACGTCTTTTTAAGACGTTGTATCGACGTCTTTTTAAGACGTTGTATCGACGTCTTTTTAAGACGTTGTATCGACGTCTTTTAAGACGTTGTTTCGACCTCATTTTAGGGCATTGTTTCGACGTAATTTTTATGGTATAAACATAAATGGTGGTAGGAAAAATAAATAATTTAATTCTAGTTTTATTTATACTATATAATATAAAAAAATTAATTAAAAAATATTAATGCACAACAATATATGAACAATAAATATTACACATAAAAAGTATTAAAAAAAAATATTACGAAAAATACAAATTAATTAAATAAATAATGCATCTTATATCTACAAAAAAGTTATGTACATATTTATTTGCACGTTGTTGTGTGGTGCATATTTCAACTAGTTCACCATCTCTTGGTTATGATTGCTTGTTTATATTCTTCATAATGGCACTTCGCTTCGTGTCTTACCATATCTATAAAAAAGTAATTGTCATAAGCAATATAAGCACAATTTTATCTACTTACAATATACTAAATTTTCAATGTTCGTATTAAGAAATTTCAGTATTCTCCCGTGGTAATTAAAATGCTGGACATGACACAACACAAAGATGGCGGAGAGTGCGTTCAAACATATACAGTAGTCTGAGCATATGTCAATTTTTATTTGATTTATTTTTATTTTGCTGTAATTTCTTTTAATTTTAGAAAAGAGTTGTAAATACAAAAATGAAAATATAATTCTTTCAACTTACCAAATTATTCTAAAATATCCACCTTGTATAATTTATATTCAGAATTGGGCTGCTGGGAATAATAGTTAATTGCCCGAACCAATTTTTTTTTATATTTCAAATTTTCGGGCCAAGCGCGATAAATTTTATTATTTTTATTACGCAGCCAACATTTCGGCAGTTTGAATAGAATTTGTACCAACAAATTCTATTACAGCTAATGCCAAACTATACAAAAGAGAAATTAGAAATTAAGTTTCCATTAAAAAAAAAAAATCCAACTTGGTCAAGATCAGCAGAATCGAAATATGTATTAAAAATCACTATGATGTCTCTTTGTCGATGGTTTACTTAAATCCAATCGTTCTAGAATAGCTTGAAAGGGAAGATGTAAAGATTCTTGGAAAAATTAGGAAAGGGGGATTTTTGGAGCTATAGGAAATGCTCAGGTAAAACTGTGAAACTAGGTATATAGATAAATCATTGTTTTTATATTATATATTTCCCTTTATTTATACATTTGCTTTTGTATTAGCAACATTTCTTAAAATGTTTTTTAAAGCACTACTAGCTTTTGTTTAAATTCTTGAAAATTAATATGTCCATGATTTTTATACCAAAAAATATAACAGATATAAATTGTTTCCGTTTCGCATTATTAATTATGTAAACATGTAATATGTTTTAAATAAATAAAATATAAATATCACCACGGCATACCTATATTTGGGTGTGCCAATCTGCTTCTATTCGTAGATTTTGGTAATGACAATAATTAAATAAAAATATATATATTATACATATAAGTAAATATAAACTAAGTTTTATATTACATTTATTCTAATTTTAAAAATCATTATAATAAACAATATATTGTCATATATTTTTGCATAATGAATTGATATATAAATAAAAATAATATATCGATATATTATTTTTATATCTGTTATATTTTTTGGTATAAAAATCATGGACATATTAATTTTCAAGAATTTAAACAAAAGCTAGTAGTGCTTTAAAAAACATTTTAAGAAATGTTGCTAATACAAAAGCAAATGTATAAATAAAGGGAAATATATAATATAAAAACAAAGATTTATCTATATACCTAGTTTCACAGTTTTACCTGAGCATTTCCTATAGCTCCAAAAATCCCCCTTTCCTAATTTTTCCAAGAATCTTTACATCTTCCCTTTCAAGCTATTCTAGAACGATTGGATTTAAGTAAACCATCGACAAAGAGACATCATAGTGATTTTTAATACATATTTCGATTCTGCTGATCTTGACCAAGTTGGATTTTTTTTTTAATGGAAACTTAATTTCTAATTTCTCTTTTGTATAGTTTGGCATTAGCTGTAATAGAATTTGTTGGTACAAATTCTATTCAAACTGCCGAAATGTTGGCTGCGTAATAAAAATAATAAAATTTATCGCGCTTGGCCCGAAAATTTGAAATATAAAAAAAAAATTGGTTTGGGCAATTAACAATTATTACCAGGAGGCCAATTCTGAATATAAATTATACGAGGTGGAGATTTTAGAATAATTTGGTAAGTCGAAAGAATTATACTTTCATTTTTGTATTTACAACTCTTTTCTAAAATTAAAAGAAATTACAGCAAAATAAAAATAAATCAAATAAAAATTGACATATGCTCAGACTACTGTATATGTATGAACGCACCCTCCGCCATTTTTGTGTTGTGTCATGTGCAGCCAGAGATATTTACTGTATAAACATCTCTGTTTCCAGCATTTTAATTACCACGGGAGAATACTGAAAATAACATTTTTTAATGCGAACATTGAAAATTTAGTATATTGTAAGTAGATAAAATTGTGCTTATATTGCTTATGACAATTATTTTTTTTATAGACATGGTAAGACACGAAGCGAAGTGCCATTATGAAGAATATAAACAAGCAATGGTGAACTAGTTGAAATATGCACCACACAACAACGTGCAAATAAATACATATTTTTTTTGTAGATATAAGATGCGTTTATTTATTTAATTTGTATTTTTCGTAATATTTTTTTTAAATACTTTTTATGTTTAATATTTATTGTTGGTATATTGTTTTGCATTAATATTTTTTATATTATATAGTATAAATAAAACTAGAATTACATTATTTATTTTTCCTACCACCATTTATGTTTATACCATAAAATTTACGTCGAAACAATGCTCTAAAATGACGTCGAAACAACGTCTTACAATGACGTCGAAACAACGTCTTACATTGACGTCGAAACAACGTCTTATAATGACGTCAATACAACGTCTTATAATGACGTCTAAACAACGTCTTAAAATGACGTCGATAACACGTCTGAAAATGACGTCGATACAACGTCTTAATATGACTTCTAAACAACGTCTTAAAATGACGTCGTACAGCTCCACGCTGAGACGTCTACAGGACGTCTATGTGACGTAAATTAGGACGTCACAGCGACGTCGATTTTAGGTCATTTGTGTTACTTGGGTCCCTTCCCCTTCGTGTGTTATTAATTGCCAAATTAAATAAATTTAAAATATGAATTTTTAATAATATTAATAATAAAGTAAAAATAATAGTCATAAAGACGTCAAATTAAACGTGGAAAAAAGGTTTAAATAGACCTAATTATGACCATATAAAGTCGTCATATAGACGTCATAGCGACCACAAATCTGACGTCTAAATAGTCCTATTTCAGACCAAAAATCAACGTCACAATGTCGTCGTATAGACGTCTAAATAGACCTATTTCAGACCAAAAATCAACGTCACAATGTCGTCGTATAGACGTCGGATTAGACGGCAGAATATGACTTAAATTCGACCAGAAATCGACGTCACTTTTTGGTCGACCGTCGGTCAGTGTTACTTGGGTATCTTGTAATCGCTGATTACCACTCAAAATTTTTACATTTAGACATCTTAAAATCAAAAACAGCTTTTTCAATAATTGATTCATTGAAGCGAATATTTGCAATTCATGAATATCCCGCAGAAATATTTTCGGATAACGGTCCTCCATTTAATAGTTATGAATATAGAAGATTCTTAACTAAACACGATATAAAACATTTAACTTCTAGTCCATGGCATAGTCAATCAAATGGCCTGATTGAACGTCATATACAAACAATGAAAGGCTTACTCAAGAAATCGGAAGAGGATCCATACGATGTTGTACTTACATACAATACAACAGAGAAAAGAAACTTGCCGTCCCCAGCCGAAATGCTTATGGGTAGGAAATTGCGAACAAATTTACCTATTTCAAGAAAAACACTTCAGCCAAAATTCAGTACGAAGAGCTTGAAACAAAACCAAAACAGAGACAAGAAATATTATAATCGCACAGCAAAACCCTTAGGAGCTCTTTTAAGTCAGAGTCCTATTCTTATTCAGAAATCTGCAAGAAATTGGAGTCCTGGAAGGGTAATAGGATTAGATAAAAATCCTAATTCGTATTGGGTGACTGGGGGGGATGGAGGCATATACAGAAGAAATAGAATCCATCTACGGCCGTCACAAACATCAAACCAGCAAATACCAGAACCAGAATTACATGAAAAGTTTGAAGGACTTTGTTTAGAAAATAATCCTACTCTAGTAGATCAACCTAAAGAAGGCATGACTGGAAACGAAGACGTAGAAGATTCATCACCGTCCAAAGATAAACCAACTGATATTAAGAGACAAGAGATCAATGATTCTCCGATGGACAGGAAACCTGTAGTGACGTCACGAGGTCGAATAATCGTGAAACCTCTAAGATATAGAGATTAATTAACAAGATAATAATAAAGAAATTTTTGGGGGGACATGTCACATAGGTTTTCAAGACGAAATATAGTTGGCTTCTCCCAGACGAGGGATGACAAAAAACAATAATATAATAAACTGTCAATTACTGTTGTAATTTATTCTTTTTGAAATAATAAAGTGAATAATAAAACTAGTCCATTAATAACATTTTTCATTCAAAATTTCATAATTTTCTTATTTCATGTGGTTTGTTTGTTATCAGGAGTATGGGATTCACATAATACCAAAAATTTAGAATCTTTCGCAAGAAAATTTATGTATGGAATTTGTACATAATACACAGGATTGACGGAAGGTATTATGCTGGCCACATCAGATTTTTTTTTAACAATTGGTCTCGAGCAATGTAGTTTTACATTTCTAAATTTCTAGATTGATTGCCTGGATAAATGTTACAATAGATTTTATTATTTTACAATTTCCCTGCGATAACACTATGCTGCATTTTGTCGGAAATGCCACTCTCTCTTGAATTAGATCTTCCAATAATTTCTCTTGATCGTGCGTATAATAAGAGCATCTGAAAAGGTAGTGATCTATATCGGCTTCATCACTTCCATTACAACTGCATATTTCCGATTCAATGATTTTAAGTTTATATAGGTGACTTGGTAAACGGTGGTGATTGAATCGTAGTCTGCAGATAGAAGAAATGGCTTTTCTATTTAAATTGGATTTATAAAACCAAGGTATATTGATGGTATTTGGTTGTACTTGGTAATAGTATTTTCCTTTAATGTTACTTATTTGATTATATTCTTCTTCCCACACATTTTTTTGATATTTTTTATTGATTGAAATGTATTCTTCTGAAGATATATACATGTTTATTGGCTCACCATCTTTAGCTGCTTCTTTGGCTAGTGCATCTACAGTTTCATTTCCTTTAATTTTTGAGTGTCCTTTTACCCATGCTAATTTTAAATTAATGTTGAAATTTTGATAAGACGTTTTTATAATTTTTATTATCTCATATATCAAAATATTGTTATTTTTGAATCCAGGAGATTTCAGAATTTTAATTGCACTTTGGCTATCCGAAAAAAATACATAATTTAATTTATTTATACGTATTCTATTATTTACTAAATATTTTACTGCTTGTAGTATTGCAAATAGCTCTGCATGAAAGATGGATTTATATTTTTCTGAGTATTCCCGAGAGGGATCATAAATTGCTGCTCCAGTGTCCGTTTTAGTTTTGGAAGCGTCTGTATATATTGTGTAATGATCAGGAAAGTATACGTTTAAATTTTCATTAAATATGCTATTGGCAATTATTTCATTCGGTAGATTCTCTTCAATCAAATTTAAGTTGTCATAGATATTATCATTGTTTAACGAGTAGAGGTAATGATATAAGGTGGCAAGATAAAGATTTTTGTTCTGCAATGAGCTTATTTTCAGTAGTGTAGTTAATATACATTTGAATAACAGGAGGTGTACTTCTTAAATTCCAATATTTATTTGTAAGGTATTCTGTTGTTAATGTTACAATTCTTTGAGTTATAGAATGGTTGTTGATCTTAATTCGGAAGATACCAAATTTAATGGCAAGTTGCATACGACGAATATTTAATGGTTTTTTCTGCACATTCATTCAATAGGCAGTGTGTAGGGGTGGATTTAAATGCGCTTATGCACAGCCTTAAAGCTTTATATTGCACTCTGTCTACTTTTTTCAGATAAGAGATTGATGCTGATCCATAAGCTAAACTTCCATAATCTATTATTGATCTGACAAATGCCTTATAGAATAATATCGATATGCTTGGATCGGCTCCCAATTTGAGACCATTTATTGCTTTGAGTATGTTAATTGCTTTTTCACATTTTGTTAACATGTATTCGATGTGAGGTACCCATAAAAGTTTAGAATCAAAGATTATTCCTAAAAAATTTATTATGGCTGTGATTTGAATATTAAGTCTTCCCAGAAGGATAGTGTTGGTTAGGTTGTTCAATCTATGACGAGTAAATATACATACTTGGGCCTTATTTGGGGAGAGTTCTAAACCATTTTAAAATAGCCATTGTTGCATAATTATAAATGTTTGGTCCAATTCATTTTGACAGTTGTATAGCTGTTTGGAGGAGGTGTAGATACAAAAGTCATCCGCATAATTTAAGACTGTTACAAAATTTGGAAGATGTGAGAATAAGTCTATACAATAAATATTAAATAGAAGTGGACTTAGTACATCCCCTTGAGGAAGGCCTTTGGACGTATTTCGTATACCAATAGTATTGTTGTTGTGTTTTAAGTGTAGGTTCCTGTTATTCATAAGTGAAATTATTGCTCTTATCATAGTGTTAGGTATGCCGAGGGTTATTAATTTTTCAGATAATATGTGTAAGTTGACATTATCATATGCACCTTTAATATCTATAAATGCAGCCATAAGATATTTGTTTTCCGACAAGGTATTTTGTATATCATTTGTTAATAAGTACAGGGTATCCATACATCCTCTTCCTTTCCTAAATCCGTTCATCGTTGGTGGATATAAGAAATTTGATTCTATCCAGAATTCTAATCTAGTTTTAATTATGCGTTCGTAAGTTTTGAGTACGCAAGATGTTAGTGCTATAGGTCGATATGAGTCAATATTAGTAGGATCCTTTTTAGGTTTTAAAATTGGTTTCACTAAGTGTGATTGCCAAGAAGTTATCTGTATTCCAGATTCAAATATGTTGTTGAATAGTCTGGATAATAATTGTTTCGTTGTATTAGGCATCTTTGCCAGCATTATGTAATGTATGTTGTCCATTCCAGGTGCTGTATTTATGTTATCTTTAATGGCATAGTTAAGTTCAATGTCAATAAATGGGTTTATGAGTGGATGTGAATATGATTTTCTATTGACGGGTATATAATGAGGTAGTTCTACAGATGGAGGTGTTAATTTGATTAGAAATTCATACATTAATTCAGATGATGGAGATGGAGACTGCCTAGGGTTGTGGTATCTTTTTAGAGATTTAATTTTGTTCCAGATTTCTTTAGTAGGCGTGTCTTTGTTTATTGATTCACAGTATTTTATCCAGTTTTGCTTTCGTTTTTTCTTGAAGATTTTACGTGCTTGTGCCGTAATTTTTTGGCAGTTTATAAAATTATCTACATTACTTTGTTCAAGATATTTCTTATATGCTTCTTTTTTCTTCTCTTCAGCTTCTTTGCATTCGGAGTCCCACCATGGTTTATTTTTGAAGGGATTGTATTTCTTAGATTTATAGATTGGTATAGAAATTTCTGCAGATTGATTAATCATGTTTATAAATTTATTATAATCTATTTCTGGATTGTTGGTAAAATGAAAGTTTTTCGATAAATTTTCCAAATTATTTTTGTATAATTCCCAGTTTGCATTTTTTAAGTTCCATTTTTTAAATATTGTTGGAGTATTATTTTTATTATTTATAGGAGTTTGCATTGCAATTGTAGAAATGATGGGGAAATGGTTTGAGCCATTAGTATCTAAAATTACATTCCAATTAGTTAATAATGCAATATATGGGGAGCATAAAGTTAAGTCGATGGCACTTTTACGTTGTTGTGGAAGGTTTTGTATGGTTGGTGTACCGTCGTTCAGGACAATAAAATTGGCGTTGTCAATGCTTTCCAATAAGCTTATGCCTTCTCTCTCGTTTAAATAACATCCCCATAACCGGTGATGGCAATTAAAATCACCTGCAATGAATACTGGAACTGATCCTTGAAACTGGTTAAAAATTGAATCCCAAAATTGCTCATTCAATGAGTGCCTGGGTGTGCAATACATGGATATAATTTTGATACTTTCATTTTTACAAAAAAATTGAATAGCTGTAATTTGTATTTTGTTTTCGTTGGTATATTTAACATCAATTTTAGAGTAGCATATAGATTTTTTAATCAAAATTTCTGTACCACCATAACCATCATCTCTATCTCTATCATGCGGCATACAATATACATAGGAGTCTATGAATTAAAAGTATATTTAAAATTTATTGTTACATAAATTCGGATGATAATTATTAAAAGTTTAATGATAGCTAAAATTTTATTTTATAAAGTAATTATTAACAAATATTCGGTTCATTTTAATTTAAATTCAATTGTTTTTCATACATAGCCTAATGAAAAATCTGATGTGGCCAACACAATACCTCCCGTTTAATTTAATTTTTATTCAAAAAAAAAAACTTAAAATTAAATTAAATTTAAATACCAGGTTCGATCCCGACCGACGCCAAATATTTCGAATATTAAATGGCACAAAAATTACCCCTGTGGTGTACTCTCCACGCCAGCAATAAGTGCTCGTGAGGTGACACATGGTAAACGCCCGCACGGTACAAATATGTCATCATCGTTACCGAAATTTGTGTGCAAAGCAGAGTGGCAGGACCAGCAATGGGTAATATGCCGTGATGATATATTATATATTTTTATTATCTTACTTGTATTCTTACATATTTACTTATGCTGGAAACTGTATTAAGTGCCTTTCCATATAATTATTGTTCCATTTACTATTTTCTTTTTAAAACGTTACTATTATTATTTGAAATGATTAGTTTGTTGACAGTGACATATCGGTCAGTTACATACATTTGAGATCTGAACTGTGTAACCATGGAGTTGAGTTTAAAGCGTAGGCTCCGGGCTTAAAATTATAGATAGTTTTATAAATTTATTCATAAAATATATAGAAAAAGTATTAATGCAAATCTGTAGAAAATTTAATAATCTTTAATTTTTATATAACATAAATCTCGAAAAAATAACATTTAAAGGTATTTTTCGAAGAAAAACTATTTTGAGCTTCCAGTAAAGTGCCATTTCCGGTTATCTGATTTACTCCAAAATCTAATGGCATCTTTCCATATAAAAGTAAAGTAGAAGTACAAGGTTTCAAAATTCACACCACCCACCATGAAATCATTTTTTTGACAGTGACATTTATCTGTCAGTTACATACATTATTTGAGCTGAACTGTGTAACTATGAAGTTGTGTGCATAAGCTCCGAGATATAATATTTATATTACTTTATAAATTTATCCATAAAATATACAGAAAAAGTATTAATGCAAACCTGCAGAAAACGAAATAATCTTTAAGTTTTAATAACAAATTGCGAAAAAATAACATTTAAAGGTATTTTTTGAAGAAATACTATTTTGAGCTTCAAGTAAACTGCCATTTACGCTTATCCGATTAACACCAAAATCTAATGGCTTCTTTCCATATTAGAATAAGGTAGAAATAAAAGATTTCAAAACTTTCTGAACGATAATATTTGAGTTAGAGCGTAAAGAGGATCCACACACATACACATATACACAGACATCATCGTGAAAATGTTAAAATTGGATTCTATTAGGGACCTTAAAACGTGGTCATTTACCAAAATCTCGATATGCGATTTTTAGCACGATCCCTATACCTCCCTTACCAAAGGTAGTGGGAGGTAAAAATAGCTATAAAAATCTGATGTGACCAACACAATACCTCCTACCATTTAATTTTTATTAATTTAAATACATACCTATTGGGTCTCGTTGCCGCGTGCCTGATGTCTGATTGCGAATCTGGGGAACCCGATTCGATCCCGATCAACGCTAAATATTTCGAATTTTAAATGACACAAAATTGTCCCCTGTGTTGCATTCTCCACGCCAGAAATGAGATGACGCTTGATAAACGCCCGCACGATATAAGTATGTCATCATCATTACCGAAATCTGTGTACAAAGCAGATTAGCACTCCCAGCAATGGGAAATATGCTGTGATAATATATTTATTTATTTATTTTATTTAAATACATACCTGCATATTTACTAATGCTAGAAATTCTGTATATTAAATTTCTTTCCATATAACTATTGTCCTATTTACAATTTTCTTTTTTAAACGTTACTGTTATTAATTTGAAATCATTATTTTTTTGGCAGTGACATTTATCTGTCAGTTACATACATTTGAGCTGAACTGTGTAACAATGGAGTTGTGTTTAAAGCATAAGTTCCGAGATATAATTTTTATATTACTTTATAAATTTATCCATAAAATATATAGAAAAAGTATTAATGCAAACGTGTAGAAAATGGAATAATCTTTAATTGTTATAATAATAAATTGCGAAAAAATAACATTTAAAGGTATTTTTTGAAGAAAAACTATTTTGAGCTTCAAGTAAACTACCATTTCCGGTTATCTAATTGACACCAGTATCTAATGGCTTCTTTCCATATTATAGTAAGATTTAAAAAGTTTCTGAATGATAGTATTTGAGTTAGAGCGCCCAGAAGATCCACACACACATATATATGCGATTTTTACACGATCCTCATACCTCCCTTACCAAGGGTCGCGAGAGGTAAAAATCAAATTTATTTAAATTTCAATTGAATTTATCTCAATATTTTTTATGTAAGAATATAAAATAATTACATGGTTGAATTCATAAATAAATTCTCTATCGAATGGGCCTAAAAATTATGTCATCCCATTTAAAAAAATCTGTTGTGGCCATCACAATAGGCGATTTTTCGCGACGGACCAAACATGAACCACGGTTATACGTTTGGCTCATGAAAACGTCACTGTTATGACGTAAGATAGGATATCGCGAGAAATCAGTTTGGTTAAACCTGTTGCATCATTCGGCGGTTAATTTTAAACGATGGAGAAATATATGAGTTATATTATAGATGAATTTATGGAGATGGACATGAGTTATTTAGTATGCGATCTTTACACATTTCGAAATATTTTGTAACTACAGGATCTGCAAATAATAATTGTAAATATCATTTATATATACATTACTTAATACTAGTACTTTTTTCTTTCTTTTTTACTTCCTTGTACGTAAGTAAAGGAAGTATTGTAATCGCGAAAAATTTCGGTTTTCAGATTTCAGCGGAAATATCCATTTTGAACATCCCTGAATCCATTTTGACTAATTTCGTCGTGAGGTCTGTACGTAGGTACGTACGTATCTCGCATAACTCAAAAACGGTAAGCCGTAGAAAGTTGAAATTTTCTATTTAGGACTGCTATAACATCTAGTTGTGCACGTCCCTTTTTGGTTATTACACAATATCCAGAAGTGCCACTTTACATGAAGCCTATAATAGATTTTAATGAAAAACTGTTTTAAAATATAATCCAAAACTTTTCAAATTTGGTATACAAGACTTTTATGTCAATCGAAATAACATAATAGATTTTGGTTAAAATAAGCTAACCGGAAGTGGTACATTACTTAAAGTTGGTAACAGTTTTTCTTGAATAAAATGATTTTATTTTGATTTTAGAAATAAATGCTTCAAATAAAAGTTTTAGAGAATTAATTTCTGCGTCTAGCACATCAAGTATTATTAAATTAGCCCTTTGTATAAGCGAGATATGTAAATTTAAAAATTATATAGTTTTTACTTCCTTGTACGTAAGTAAAGGAAGTATTGTAATCGCGAAAAATTTCGGTTTTCAGATTTCAGCGGAAATATCCATTTTGATCATCCCTAAAACCATTTTGACTAATTTCGTCTTGACGTCTGTACGTACGTACGTATCTCGCATAACTCAAAAACGGTAAGCCGTAGAAAGTTGAAATTTTGTATTTAGGACTCCTATAACATCTAGTCGTGCACCTCCCTTTCTGGTTATTACACAATTTCCAGAAGTGGTACTTTACATGAAGCCTATAATAGATTTTAATGAAAAACTGTTTTAAAATATAATCCAAAACTTTTCAAATTTGGTATACAAGGCTTTTATGTCAATCGAAATAACATAATAGATATTGGTTAAAATAGGCTAACCGGAAGTGGTACATTACTTGAAGCTGTTAACAGTTTTTCTTGAATAAAATGATTTTATTTTGATTTTAGAAATAAATGTTTCAAATAAAAGTTTTAGAGAATTAATTTCTGCGTCTAGCACATCAAGTATTATTAAATTAGCCCTTTGTATAAGCGAGATATGTAAATTTAAAAATTATATACTTTTTACTTCCTTGTACGTAAGTAAAGGAAGTATTGTAATCGCGAAAAATTTCGGTTTTCAGATTTCAGCGGAAATATCCATTTTGATCATCCCTGAATCCATTTTGACTAATTTCGTCGTGACGTCTGTACGTACGTACGTACGTACGTATCTCGCATAACTCAAAAACGGTAAGCCGTAGAAAGTTGAAATTTTGTATTTAGGACTCCTATAACATCTAGTTGTGCACCTCCCTTTCTGGTTATTACACAATTTCCAGAAGTGGTACTTTACATGAAGCCTATAATAGATTTTAATGAAAAACTCTTTTAAAATATAATCCAAAACTTTTCAAATTTGGTATACAAGACTTTTATGTCAATCGAAATAACATAATAGATTTTGGTTAAAATAGGCTAACCGGAAGTGGTACATTACTTGAAGTTGTTAACAGTTTTTCTTGAATAAAATGATTTTATTTTGATTTTACAAATAAATGCTTGAAATAAAAGTTTTAGAGAATTAATTTCTGCGTCTAGCACATCAAGTATTATTAAATTAGCCCTTTAAATAAGCGAGATATGTAAATTTAAAAATTATTTTTTTGTAATAAAGCTTGCTATGGATTAGGACAAAAAATAAAAAAAATGTTCATGTCAAATTACGTTAAATACGTACAATTTTATGATTCGTACAATAACAAATATTATATTTTTATTGTGAAATTAGTTATATTCATTGTTGTAATCAAATATTTTTTTGTTGTAATCAAAACTCTCTTTAACAACTCCCTTTATGGTCGCTATATATCTTACTGTTTTGAAGTTAAAATTAATATTTTGTAATTTATTAAAAAAAATATGTATAGTTTAATAATCGTACAAGGAAGTCGTGTGGTGTCCACACCAGATTTTTTGTTTTTGTAATAAAGCTTGCTATGGATTAGGACAAAAACATAAAAAAAATGTTCATGTCAAATTAAGTTAAATACGTGCAATTTTATGATTCGTACAATAACAAATATTAAATTTTTATTGTGAAATTAGTTGTAATCAAATATTTCTTTGTTGTATTCAAAACTCTCTTTAAAAAGAACCGGGTTAGATTAATGTTAATGTAAGACTGATAGTAGTAAATGAATCATTTTTTGTTCTATATCAAAATATTTCTCGGGCTTGGCTTAAGCCTATCAATATTTTGTAATTTAATTATTAAAAAAATATGTATAGGTTAATAGGCGCACAAAGAAGTCGTGTGGTGTCCACATCACTCTTGACATTAGTCAATATCATTAATTCAATTAAAAATATTGTGTTTTTTTTCAGGTTGATGACGTGTGTCTTCTGCCTATTCATTTCTATATACCATGGAGGTAGGAATAATATGGAGAGAGCATAAACTTGAACTATTGGCAAGGGGAATGGTACCCGGTGGGGACGGACACAGGTACTGTGGTAGTACACATTGTAGTGGGGATTCGCAAAATATCTAAAGAAAAACCAATATAAAACACGATATACATATATCAAAAAGTCACAAACCGTAACCACTTCTCCAACACACGTACTCGTACAAAAACATGCAATGCACAATTGATAGCAACAACCTGTTAATTTCAAACTGTCATTGTTCTCGTAAAAGGGGAAGCGGCTTCACTAGCGATTGCAAATACTCCTTCCATATTATTCATACCTCCATGCTCCGGGTTGAGGTATTCCAGTAATTTTTTTATTTTTTTTTTCTGAAACTTTCATAAATTTGAAATACAAATGTGAAAATTTGAGTTTTTTATTGTGTCATTTCCGCGAGATATGAATTTTTGAATTATGCTTAAAAAATTGAATTATATGGTATGACGTCTATTCGCTTCATCACGTGATCTGTGGAAAGATTACAGCTGTTAGTCGCTTGGCTTGGAGCGAGTAAGGGGAGGGGAATTGATTTGTTCACAGTGTCAGATGCTATTTTGTTTTGGATGACTTTCATTTGTTTTATTTGTTTTGTTATCCGTGGATTTTAGTTGTAACTATATTAAAGTATTATTAGTTAAGAATTTGGTTGTTGTCGTATCAAAACTAGCAAGAAACACAAACAAAGATCAGCTGAGAAACGAGAAAGCATCAATGGTGAACGCACTGCTTTTTCTTTTTCCACAAGCAGACAAGTACGTCATTACATACGTTGTAGAGCGAATGAACGTCATACATCACGTGAATCTTTTCCGCGCTAAAATAAAACACATGGAAAATCATATTAAATAAAACAATTTTGAGTTTATTTTTCAGAATTCGGTCGTTTTTCAACCTAATTAATAACATTATAATGTTTTTTCTTTTAAATTTTACTACACTGGAATACCCCATCGTTTTCATGTTAGTAGTGATAGTACCCAAGTAACACTGACCGACGGTCGACCAAAAAGTGACGTCGATTTTAGGTTGAATTTAAGTCATATACTGCCGTCTAATTTGACGACTATGCGACGTTGATTTTTGGTCTGATATAGGACTTTTTACACGTCTAATCTGACGGCTATACGACGTCTTTGCGACGTTGATTTTTGGTCTGAAATAGGACTTTTTACACGTCTAATCTGACGGCTATACGACGTCTTTGCGACGTTGATTTTTGGTCTAAAATTGGACTTTTTAGACGTCTAATCTGACGGCTATACGACGTCTTTGCAACGTTGATTTTTGGTCAGAAATAGGTCTATTTAGACGTCAGATTTGTGGTCGCTGTGACTTCCATGTAACGACTTTATGTGGTCATAATGAGGTATATTTAAACCTTTTTAAACGACTATAGGCGTCTTTACGACGATTATTTTTACTTTATTTTTAAATTAAAAATTCATATTTTAAATTTATATAATTTGGCAATTTATAAGACACGAAGGTATATATTATTTTTATTTAAATATCAATTCTTTATGCAAAAATATAAAACAATTGTTTATATATATATATATATATATATATATATATATATATATTGTTTATTATACCCAGATATGGGTAAGCCATGGTGATATTTATATTTTATTTATTTAAAACATATTACATGTTTACATAATTATTAATGCGAAACAGAAACAAATTTATATCTGTTATATTTTTTGATATAAAAATCATGGACATAATTTTCGACAATTTAAACAAAACCTAGTAGTGTTTAAAAAAAATGTTTTTTAAGAAATTTTGATAATACAAAAGCAAATGTATAAATAAAGGGAAATACATAATATAAAAACAAAGAGATTTATCTACAGTTTTACGATTTTACCTGAGCATTTCCCATATGTCCAAAAATCCCACATTCCTAAATTTTCCAAGAATCTTTACATCTGCCCTATTGTTTCCCTTTCAAGGTATTCTAGAGCAATTGGTTTTGTAGTTTCAAGCAACGACCATCTACACTGGTTTCAAGTAAACCATTGACAGCGAAACATCACAGTGATTTTTAAAATTTATTTCGATTCTGGTGATCTTAACCAAGTAAGTTGCATTTTTTTTAAATGAAAACTTAATTTCTAATTTCTCTTTTGTATAGAATGGCATTAGCTGTCATTGAATTTGTTGATACAAATTCGATCCAAACTGTGCCGCAATGTTGATTGCGAAGTAAAAACAATAAAATTTATTGCGCTTGGCCGGAAAATTTAAAGTACAAGAAAAACAAATTAGTAAGGGCAATTAATAATTCTCAGCAGCCCAATTCAGAGTATAAATAATTGTATGAGGTGGAAATATTAAAATCATTTGGTAAGTCGAAAGAATTATATTTTCATTTTTGTGTTTACAATAACTCTTCTCTAAAATGAAAAGTAATTACAGCAAAATAAACAGAATGTATTTCTCATACTCTCTACTTGAAAGTTTTGTGTATTGTAAATAATTTATAATGCATAGTTTTGTAATTATTGTAGACACTGTGGAAGAAGCAAATAAATATTGTATGAAAGTGGAAAAAGAAATGTCCACATCATGCCGTACTTCATCGCAAAATAATAATTGTGGGAAACGAAAAATTACTAAAAATAAAAAATATATTATGGAAACAGATTCAGATCACGTGTGACGTAACACAGAAATATCCAAGCCCTTCAGACATCACTACAGGGAATCATATTTAATTTCCTTCTTTTTTATGAAATAATATTTCCTTTTAATCTAATAATAAATGAATTATAATACTTTTCCGAAATCGCTGAAATTATTTAAAAACTACTCGTAAATTCTCAAATTATGTCATTTTGTCAATTGTATTTAAAAAAAAATAATCAAAAAAGTCAGACATTGTATCCATGGTGAAATTTTTCATTACAGTACTCAAAAAAGTCAGGTAAAATTTTATATAACTATTATAGTACTGCAAATATGAACTTTCAAGACAAGATGGCCATGAAATTTTTTGACGGTTTCAGGAAATATACACATGTGTATATGTATGAACGCACAATATTGAACCGTCATTTTGTGTCATGTCTTGGCTAGAGTGCACGGGGGTGCAGGTAGTATCTGAGATTTGGAAACATCATTCCAGATGAAAACGGGGGAACTTTTTAAAATTTTGACCAATAAGAAGACGGCAAGTTCGCGCGTATGTTTGCGCCGTCTCTGTGGAGTGCGTTCTGTTCAACAAATGACAGTTGTTTGTATTTGTGACGAAACGTTGAGGTTATGATGTTTATATTATTTTCTACAGTAAATTGCCATTCGAATTTTACTGCAATTGAAGGTAAAACATACATATATACATTATTCATCAATTATGTATTCATTACAAAAAAATTATCGTATTGTAGACTTTTCGAAATGTAAAATACATTATTCCCGATCAGAATGAACCTACAAAACCTTTTACGAAATAGGAGAACAACCAACAATTCTCTCATTTTTTATTTCCATTTTTCGGTCTTGGCACCTGGAGAAGCTTTTATTTTGCTAACGCCTTCGAATGCAATCCCTATTAATGAACCACTTTACGAAATTCTGTTGGGAGCAAAAGGACATTCTTATTCGGCCATAAAATATTCAATAAAAAGCAGTTAGTTTAGAAGAACATAATTTTTTATCCAGTGCAGATGGGAAACATTTTTGAATACACTTCTGTCAAGGTAAGTGCAAGATGTTTATGATTGGATTTTGGGATCAAATTGAATTAGAAATGTTTTAGGAAGAACAACCGTTAAGAACTACACGAAGTGAAAACTATTTCATTCATTCATTTGCTATCTTTATGAACGTATTTTTATTTATAATTGTTAGGTAGTCCTATTTATTTTCTTGAAGATCTCATGTGCAATTATAATAACTTTATTTTTTGATTTTGTTTGTTTATTTTTTTAAGATCCAATATAAAACAATAGATTTTGTGCGAAATAAATATTTATATTGATATTAATAATTAGTCTTTTATTTTTTAAGGTAAATAATAAAGTTTGACCTTATTTAAAATTTTAATGTGAATTTAATTTGAAGTACAGATTTATATTTCCCGCGTATATACGTTAATATATCCAGACGAATATCAGATGGCGCTTGGTTCGCGTTTCTGTGTCATATCAAGGAGCTTGCGCTTCTGTTAGTGTAGTGTTCTGTGCTAGAGTGTCATGTCTGATGTAAGTTAAAAACTAAAAAGCTACACATTGCAAAGAGATAGTAGCAGATAGTAAAACATTAATGGTGTTTTTTGAAAGAACGAATATTGGAAAATAAACAAAAAATATTATTATTGTAGACTGTGATCAAAGAAAATTATACAGTTGAAATTGCCAGCAATTTTAATTACTACGAGAGAACACTGAATTGTAAGTATATAGATAAAAATGTGCTTATATTGCATATTACAATTAATTTTTTTATAGGTATGCAGACACGAAGCGAAGTGCCACTATGAAGAATATAAACAAAGCAATGGTGAACTATCTGTTAACGAGCAAATAAATAAAAAAAAAAATTTTCTTATGGAAATAGGATGTATTATTTAATTAATTTGTATTTTTCGTAAATATAACTTTGTTTCATATTTTATTGTAGATATATTGTACTTTTATATTTTATTTTTTTATATTATACAGTATAAATAAAAATTGAATTAAACTATTTATTTTTCCTACCATTATTTACGTTTTATACCATAAAAATTACGTCGGAACAACGTTTTTAAATGACGTCGATACAACGTCTTAAAATGACGTCGATACAACGTCTTACAATGACGTCTAAACAACGTCTTAAAATGACGTCTAAGCAACGTCTTAAAGTGACGTCGCACAGCTCCGCGCTGAGACGTCTATGTGACGTAAATTAGGACGTCACAGCGACGTCGATTTTAGGTCATTTGTGTTACTTGGGTAGTCTGTGTTTCAAAAATAATATTATATATGTCAGTGTCAATTGTATTGTCACATTTATTCAGATCACTTACAAAGTTAAGAGTTTACTTTTATCATATATTTATTAACGATTAATAAATATTTTTTTTAACTTGTAAATGATGTGAATAAATGCTGCAATACAGTTGACACTGACAATGATATATCCAATATTGTTTTTGAAACACAGACTACTGTGACTACTAACATGAAAACGAACGCGAATACGAATACAAACGAAATGACGAACGCTCAAGAATACTGGCCCTGTACTATAGTGTTATTACTACAGTATTATAGTTAAATTAAAATTTGAAATAAAAATTATTTTCGTTTTGTAAAGGTTTATTTCCGTCGGACACCTGCTCAAGCCGGAATGATATTTTCCCTCATGATTCCGGCTTAGGCAGGTATACCCAATGGGTTTACCTGTATAAAGCACGGAAGTATCAATTCCTCATCTCATACCATCTTCTAGAAAATTTGTAAAATTTGGAACTTGTTCTTGTTACCCTTCGCAAGAATACTATTTGGTCTGCTTGGTCGACGTATATTACTATGTTTTTATAGTTTTTCTTCAAAAAATACCTTTAAATGTTATTTTTTCGCAATTTATTATTATAACAACAATTAAAGATTATTCCATTTTCTACACGTTTGCATTAATACTTTTTCTATATGTTTTATGGATAAATTTATAAAGTAATATAAAAATTATATCTCGGAACTTATGCTTTAAACACAACTTCATGGTTACACAGTTCAGCTAAAATGTATGTAACTGACAGATAAATGTCACTGTCAAAAAAATAATCATTTCAAATTAATAACAGTAACGTTTTCAAAAGAAAATTGTAAATAGAACAATAGTTACCTACATAGAAAGGAACTTAATATACTTAATTTCAAATTAATAATAATAACGTTTTAAAACGAAAATTGTAAATAGAACAACAGTTATATGGAAAGGAACTTAAGATACATAATTTCTAGTATTAGTAAATACGATATGCAGGTATGTATATGCTGGGTGTGCTAATCTGCTTTGTACACAGATTTCGGTAATGATGATGACATATTTGTATCGTGCGGGCGTTTACCATGCGTTAGCTCACGGGTACTCATTTTTGACTTGGAGAGTGCATCACAGGGGTCAGTTTTGTGCCATTTAAAATTCGAAATATTTGATAGTAGGAATTGAATCCGGTTACCCAGATTCGCGACCAGACATTCAGGCACGCGGCCATAAGACCCCATAGGTATATGTATTTAAATTAATAAACATTAAATGGCGGGAGGTTTTGTGTTGGTCACATCAGATTTTTAAGGTTAATTATAGTATTTCCTACATTAAGGGTTCAGCCCAACGTTCAACCTTTTTGAAAAGCTAAGTAATTTTAAAATATATGAGGAGGCGAATATTAATTCCTATAGTTGATGGGAAATAAGCAATATGACATCTGGTGATATTTTGCGGAAATATAGTTAATGGGATGTTATACACGTGACATTTTATTGATTGTACGAACACAAGTGTTATAATATTTACGTTTACATATGTAATATCTCTTAATGCATACATACAATTAGTAAATGTCAAATTATCGCGTTAACATTAGTTCCTTTAAAAGCCACTTTGGCGCTACGATTTTATTTCCCAAATTTCCTGTCGCCTATTGGAAAATCCTGTACAATAGTGTAACGAGCGCCCTTGACTTAAGAGTATACGAGCGCCGCTACTGGTAGAATATTCCGAGTGATGACGTAACCCCCGCCGGCGACGGAAAAACCCATACGGCTAGATGTGTTAATTACACCGATGACCTGGATCCTTTGTATTCAATGTCATTGTGGCGTCAGAAAATTCGAGAAGGACGCTATATAAACCCGTCGCCAAAGCCAGCGAATAGAGCCTGATATATAGAAGCAATGAAGTTGGTGATATAAATAAACAGTCTACAAGTTGTTAACATAAATAAATGTAGTAATATAAATAAATATAGTGATATAGATATTGTTTAAATAAATAATCTTAATGTTTAAGCATTTAATAATATTCTTAGTCTTAAATTAGTGTTTATAATTATATAATAGTAGTGTTAGTTATTTTTATTATCTTAATAATATTTATCCTAATTATGTAACGTTTAATAAACGTATTATTTTAATTAATATTTTTCTGAGTTTTACACTTGACCCATATAAATAAACGTTACAATAGCAATAAAAAATAAGTAAAAAATCTTAAATTATACTATCTTTTTGCATAAGTAATATGCAACAAATTTTTTTTTCGCTTATTCAGATTGTTTCATCACAAAATTGAATCAAATTTTCATTTTTAATTTATTTCATTTTTTTTCAAAATTTAAATAATTAAATTTTTTTCATAATTTAAATGATAATTTCAACATTGAAATACTTGTGAATTATTTTTAAAATCATTACATTGACTCGCAAAATTTTCTTACAACAATATAATATTTTGAACATGGTCTTCAATAAAGAAATAGTAGCTTGACAAAGTTTTCGAGAAATTATTACGGCATGGAAATTGAGGAAAATAAGTTAATTTTTAAATAATTGTAGTTTTGAATATTAATCAAAAATTACAATATAAGCCGTATTCTTTCGCTGCTTTGGATCAGATCATCCATGTTACATGGATCAGTAAATTGCATGTTCTTTCGAATTCTGATCAGTATCCCCACATCAAGACCAAGTAATCCAGATAAGTACCATCTTTGAATATATAATACCAGGTAGTAGGTATTATATATTCAAAGGTACCATCTACTCCAACAAAAACTTGGATTAGAAAGATCATATCACTTAAGATTAAAAAATAGTGGAATCGGCGGAAGAATCTGTCATATTTTATAAGTCAATCAGGACAAGAGGTTACATTTAAGGCTCTAAAATAAATTTAAACAAGAATAAACACTGGTAAATATAGAAAATTGAAATTCATTTTTCCGACTGATTTTGACAGATACTTGTTCTTTCGAATAAATTTATCTGCATCCACGTGACATGATCTGATCTAATCCATACGATCAGTTGGATCTGATCCAACCCAGCGAAAGAATACGGCTAAAATTGCACTAAGTATCAAGATCAGTTAAAAAATTACCACAGGCCGTAGGTTGGTGCCCCTACCCTATATAATAATAAGACAATTCGATAATTAGTATTATTTTATTATGTTCAAATCTTAAAACAATATTATTTATATTACGAATATTTTAAAAATAACTACATTTCATCACTTGTTTGTGAGACAGTCGTTGGCGCTTGGATAACGCCATCATATTGACTGTCAGGAGTGATAGTTTGCTGTGGTTGTGCTGCTTGAACAGGTTGCTGTTGCTGCGCCGCCAACAGTTCCTGTTTCACGCGAATTTCTTCTTGAAGTTCGCCGTACCGTTTCTGCAAAAGCCTTTCGCGTTCCATTTGCCGGTTGACGTCTTCGGTGAGTGACTGAAAAATTTGTTATTAACAAAATTCAAAACGAAAACTTTTTAAATATTTTACCTGTATTCTTCGGGGTAGTGCAGCTTTTTCTTGTTCTTGAAGAAATTTAAACGTTGATAATTCCAAATTTGCTTGATCAGTTTGTTCATATAAATCTTGTAACTGTTTTAATAAAGATTGCGCGCGAGATTGATAACCACCGGTAATAATTCGTAATTTTTTCTCCATTTTTGCCGCGCGCTTTGCTTCCCGCGACATGTGACTTCTGTTTTGTTCTAATCGCTTTTCTGCTGATTCAAGCCTATCTTTTTTGCTGGCAAGATTAGCTCTAGTATAACGATTCTGATTCGGTAAAAACAAAACTTGACTTAAACATTCTTCCCAAACTTGAGTGTAAGAATCTAAGGATAGTTCTCCATGACCCATTCCATGTCTGACGATTTCCATTTCATGTCCTAACATGTTTCTAGCTGAATCTAATTCCTCTGGAGTAAAATTATCGTAAGGATTTTGTTCCAAATATGCGAGATGTTCAGCATGAGTAACAGTAGGACGTTTAGATTGTGTCGCCGGTGGAGGTATTGGATTCATAACAGAATCGTAATGGAGCATTGTAATCATTTCACTTTTGATTAATTCTTCAGCGCGTTGCATTTCTGATAATGATTGACTGTCCATTGGGGGACGAAGTACAGCCAAATTGATATCGTGAGGGCGGGGTAAATCTCGCTGGATTACCAATGATCTCAATGCCAACTCTCGTTCTCCTAAAAATATATTACTTGGTGCTGTACTAAAAAATTTAAATCTATAAAATCAGGAATGTTATTTTTGATTAATTGTAAACAGGTACCTCGTTACTCATTCATTATGAGATATACTCATAATGAATGAATCCTAATGAATTTCATTAGAGTACAGAGTGTGTCATTTAAGATGTCTTTTTTTTAGAGTATTTCGATTAATATTAATTACAGAGCAAAATGGTTTGCACATTCACGGGTAATTTATTGAAATAAAATTAATAGTCAGCTAAGGAAGTTTCTATTATATTTTGTTTTTGAACTACAGAAGCTAAAACTACGAAAATATGTCATTGTTTTGTTCACAGTAAGTGACAGTTTACATTCAAGTGCTGGTTGCCACAGGCAGTGGGTTGAAATATTTTTCAGTAGGTATCTAGGGCAAAAAGGTAAATTGTCTACAATAGATATTTGTATATCAAGTGCTGAAAGTCTATCTTTGTCGAACCAAAACGAAAGTTGCAGCCTGAGCGAAGCGAAGGTTGCAATCGTTTGTGTTCGACAAAGAACTTTCAACACGTGTTATACACCTTATTTTTTCTACTCCTGCAAGATAAAAAATAAGGAAATAAAGAATTATTTTTTAAAAATAATTTGATATTTATTTTCAATTTTTGTATATGTGATGCGTATCTATGACAACAAACATTCTATACAACATTTGTAAGTAAAATTCGTTGCTAGGATACCGAAGCGTGCTGCAAAATTTTGCAGCACTAGTGCTGCAAAGAGTTACTTTCAACATGAAAAACAAACCAGAAAATTGTATTTTCAGAGCAGGAGTAGAAAAATACCTTTGTTGGGATTTCGCAGATAAAAAAATATGAGAGGCTGTATTTGTTGTCTCTTCTATTTCTTGAGACATGTTTTTAAAAAAATAGTTGTAAATTTATTACACAATATTATACATGTTACTAACATCTGTCACATATCACATAACACATTTGACAATTGTTTGAAATAAATATGTGTTATTTTTTCCAAGGATACTTTTAGGAATTATTTAATATGACAGATTTGTATAAAAATGAAATATACTTAATTTTATTTTTTGTAAAATGATAGGTATGACGAAAAATCTCATATACACCTCGAGTCGTACAGTGAAATTTTCGGTATCGAATGCTTACAACACCTCAGCCCTACGGGCCTTGGTGCTGCATACTGCGTTCTCGATCGAAAACTGCACTTACGACTCTTGGTACATAAATAACTATTTTGTTTATTTTGAAAATATATCATATCTCATTTATTTTGAGAGGAAGAACAAATGTTTAGATAATTTTTATATGGTTTTCTACATAGAAAATCGTGAACGCCCATAATTTAGCGACCAGTTGATTAGCATCTTTTTTTTTCTCTGTCAATAATTTACCTATGAAAAGTACTTTAAATAATAGATGCGTGCATTTAATTTTTCTATAACTGTAATTTCAAATATTTTTCTTTAAAATAATCAAACGATTTACAGAGAAAAAACAATGCTAGTCAACATTTAATTTGTTGTTCATACCAACACATGCTGAAAATTGTCTCATATATATTGTCTTATTTTATAACCTTTTCTAGACATGAATAAAACATGATTATTAATTTATTGGGATGATAAAAATTGAAAATTATTAAGAAACAAAAAAAATCTATTAAAATTATTTCAAAATGTAATGTAACACCAAAAATAAATAATTATACATACGTTTTAATTTCAATTCTGTTTGAGCCCTGGCATCTAAATCAGCTTGATCTTCGACAAAACTTTCTTTTACTTCCTCCCTTTGCTCTTCCTCTTGTTCAGGTACGACAATTTCGTAATCATTTTTTGGAGTTGGTAGAGAATTTAAACTTGCTCTCAATTGCTCTTTCATAATTTTTTGGTAATTATTTAAAGCTTGTGGAGTGTCACCAACTTCTAAACCTTCTTCAGGATTAATATTTAATTTATCTCGAATTGGTGTTGGGGTATAACCAGCGTTCTACAAAACGAAATTATATAAATTATGAAATTAATGTTTTATTTTTATTATTACTTGTGTAGCAACAGGCACAACAGCGCCCGATTTTGGTGTCATAAAACCTGTCGAACTAGGAGTTGCAGCTCCATCACTTCGGGCGGATCTAAATGGTGTTGCTAATACGGTATTTGGTGTTGCTACGGTTTGACTCTGCGGCATAACTCCGCTAAAATCTGAATTATGTAAAGGAGTATTCAAACCACCTTTTAACGGTGTATCAACATGTGTAAGAGCCATCATATTTTGCGCTTCTTGTAAAATACGGTCAGTCTGCGGTGCTGGAGTACGCGGTGTAACAGCATGTTGTGGTGTTATTGAATAATCCGCGATTAAAGTATCCGTCATTTGAACCCCGCTTTCAGTAGCAACTTCTCTAGCGACTTCACTCGCGCGTCCAAGTTTCACAACTTGTTGGAGTTCTTGGTCAGAAATTTGTGGCTCCGGAAGAACTAATTTAGAACGTTTTTTAGCAGGTTCTTGATTTTGTAACATTGCTAATGGAATATCGTTTTCTTTGCGCTGTTTTAATTTTTGTTTATCTTTGCGGCGCTCACGTTCTTCTTTTTCTATTCGTAGTTCGCCATCCAGATGTTGTTGCCGCATTCTGGAAAAATCTGGAGCCATGGGGTCAATTTCCTCTTTAGAAGTATCATAAAATCCAGAAGATGGTTTCTTTTCGAAAGGTATTTCTGCGTTGTAATCGACGCCGCGTTTCTTTTTTCTGCGAGATGTTACAGTAATACCAGCAGCACGTAGTTCTCTACGTTTTTGTAAAGCAGCTAAGCGCCTAGCTTCTTCTAATTGTTTTTCTCTTGCCTTTCTTTTAGCTTTTTTTCCTTGAGTATTGGCTAATCTAGCTCTAGCTTCTGATAACATTTCAAGTTCATCTTCATCCATATCCTTTGGATCAGGACGGGCAGGTTTAGTTTCAGGATTGGGATCTATTTCACCCGGTTTCAACTTTCTGGGATCATCTGTACTATCCTCTCCTTCTTCCTTTTTCTGCGCTTGATCCAGTAAGTATTCATATCTCTCTAAACACTGAGCAGCAGTACGACCAATAATCGGAGCTATAGTTCTCCACTGAGTGGGCATTAACTTTGCTAAATGTAGTAGTTTTTCGTCTTCTTCTCGAGACCACTCGGTTTTCTTTATGCTGGGGTCGAGCCATTCAAACCAACGAGCTTTACATTGTTTAGCTGATTTACGATGTAGAAGAGATGCTATACGTGACCATTGATTTTTGCCATATTTCATTACCGCTGCTTTAAGGATTTCATCCTGAGCAAATACAAATGTGTATTAAAACTAGAGTTGTACATGTACTTAAGTACAAGTACGTAAATATAATTTTATTGTAATTATATTTGTATTTAAGCACAATTTTGAAATGTTTATTTGTAATTACTGTATTTAAGTCCATTTTTACCTCTCGCTAAGAGAGGTATTGGATTCATGCTAAAAATCACATATCCAGATTTCAATGAATAAGTACGTTTTAAGGTCACTACAATCCGATTTGTGTGTGTGTGTGTGTGTGTGTGTGTGTGTGTGTGTGTGTGTGTGTGTGTGTGTGTGTGTGTGGAATTTTGGAAGGACGATTACTCAAAAACTATAAGACTCAATATTTGTTTAACTACGTATTTCCTAATCGGACATTCATGGGAAAATCTGAAAAGGTTTTGGTAACAATTGGAAAACCGGAAGTAGCATATTCTTGAAAAAAAACTTGTAAATACTGTTTTGAATTTTTTTCTTGGAAATATTAAAGAAAATTTAATTCTCAATCTGACACATTTAATTTTTTTATTATATCTCGTATAGGTTTGGAGATATAGTATACAATAATATAGAATAATTTGTTGTAAAAAAATAATCTCGTTGCCTAAAAAACAGTTGAGATATTTAAATGTTTATAATTGACAGATAAATGCAAAATGTCAGTGTCAAAAATCAGATTTTTCTGGGAGGTATGTACGTGTACATTTAATATGTATTTAAATATAGGTATGTTAATATTACATATATCCTTAAGAAATACCGCTAATACTGTCAATGAATTTGAAGAATTTTGAACATATTAGAAGAGTAGGACAAAATTTCTCATAGAACGAAAGAAGAGATACAATTTCAATTATTTGTGTGTACAAGAAATGTAAAGTTACTTATAGGGCGCGAGCAGTCATGTGACTTTGTTGGCCTTGGCACGCTGATATGAGAAACCGTGTCAGAATGACGGCTAGTAGTTATTTATGTTGCAGTAAACGAATTGAATTGACAATTTAAATAAATGTCATTATGTCAATCATAATATTTATTGTTATTTTGTTTTTATATAAAACAATCGTAGTAGGTGTAAATTATATATATATATATATATATATATATATATATATATATATATATATATATATAAAATAATTTTTAATAAAAATCTGTCATATTTTGCATTAATAATTTTGTATTCGTTCCACATTATTCCAAAACATAATTCAATAGGTTATGGGGCCCAGAGCTTATAACCTGTTTGTTTAATTAAATAGTTATTTAAATATCGGAGACCATGAATGAAAATAAGCCCTATATGTTCATCGGATCTAATTACGGAAACTGGAAGTATCGGTTGGAAGTAGTATTAGATCAACATGAGTTGTTAGAATTTACAAGTTCCTGTCAGGAAATGTTTAAGATATTAAAATTAGATAAAACTTATTCTGTTTCTGCCAGGGAAGCTGAACGACTGAAGACAAGGGAAGCTCTGGAAAAAGGCGCAAAGAAAGCTAAAGCTATGATTGTTAGCAGAATTTCAGACAGTTATTTGGAATACGCAAAAGATCTACAAAGTCCAAAAGACATAATAGAAAAACTTGAGTCTATATTTAATAGAAAGTCTATTGCTAGTCAATTATTTCTTAGGAAAAAGTTACTGCAGCTTAAATTTAAAGAGGAAGATTCTATGGAAAATTTTCTTTTAGAATTTGATAAAACTGTGAGGGAATTAAAATCAGTGGGAGCAAAAATTGAAGAAGAAACTTTAGTGTGCCAGTTATTGTTAGCTCTTCCAAAATCTTACGAAAGTTTAGTCACTGCTCTAGAAACTATCGACTCTGGCTAAAATAAAAAGCACGTTGCTGTACGTAGAAAGGAAGAGGAAAGGAATAAATGAAGAAGAAAGCATTACTAATGGAAAATCTTCAGCTTTTGAATGTAATACAAATGGAAAATCGTCTATTTTTGTCGGAAAAGGTGTAAAAAAGTATATTTCTACTCAATTTCCATTTAAATGTTACAGATGCAGAAAAATTGGACATCGTCGGTCTCAGTGCAATCGCCGGAAAATAAAGGAACAAGAACTGGGGCTAATATTACTATTGTAGAAAAAGACGAGAATATCGACAGTCGCATTTCATTTTTAGATGTCGAAGATTCAGAAATAAATACTAGTGCTGTTGTTGGAAATTCTAGTTCTACATTCGAATGGTATATAGATAGCGGAGCATCGGATCATATGGTCAAAAGTGAAGAATATTTTACAATATTTCAGAAACTAGATTTGTCCGAAGAAAATAGATGTAGCTAAAAGTGGAATAACACTTACTGCTGAAAAAACAGGTACAATTGAAATATTGTCTCACGTCAATAATAAATCTGTACCAGTAACTAGAAAATGTCTTACTTGTTCCACATTTAAATAATAATTTATTACCAATAAACAGACTTGAGGAAAAGGCTTAACAATAGTATTTAAATTATTATAAAATCTTTCAGAACTCATATTTCAATAGAATAATACAAACAGAATTTAACTAAAAAGGTTGTATTATTCTAATAGTATTTAAGAATCGGAAAGTTAAAATATATAACAGAAATGGACTTGTAGCTACAGGAATTGAGAAAGGACGTTTATATATTTTAAATTTTTCTTTAAATTTTGAACAAACACACACTTGCAGCACAAAAGATAATATTAATTTATGGCATAGACGTTTGGGTCATCTAAACATGAATTCATTATTGAATTTAAGTAAATCATATTCTGTGCTTGGAATTCCTATTTTATCAAAAAGTAGTACAGATATATGTGATTCTTGTCAAAAAGGGAAACAAAGTCGCTTGCCGTTTAGAACATCTGGAAAAATTAGATCAAGACGAATTCTCGAACTATAGGTCGTGCCAAATAGAAATGACCTGTCAATCATTTCTTGCGCATATACTGTGTACCACTATTTTTAGAGCGGAGTAGTCTCTCACTATCCATTTCATAGTGATACATGCACCTTTTCCGTGCGCCGCTTATCCAAAAAGAATTCTAGGGACTGCCCACTAGTCGCTCGTGTAAGTACTGTAATGACATAAATGCAAAACCGATGAAGACACAAGCGTTCAACTGACAATGGATTTAAAAACTGTGTTGTGTCAGTGGCGTAGAAATAATTAGGCAACAATAGTATTTAGAATATTTAAATTAAGCTTAAAAACTAAAATATATACAAAATACCTAAAAATAAATGAAGATCATTTAATATTCTCCATAAATTTGATTACCTTGTACACTAACAACCTACTTTTACTATTTAGTACTATGTTTTCTAGTCAACTTCACTATACACAATGGTCGCTAGTATGAACAGTGATTAAGGGTGATTAGCGAGCATTTGATTAGCATTGTTTTATCTCTGTCTATCGTTTATAGATTATTTTAGAGAAAAATACTTCAAATAGAAGTTATAGAAAAATTAATTCTACGTATTTTTTGTTTGAACTATTTTTCTCTAAAATAATCTAGAAACGATTGATAGAGATAAAACAATGCTAATCAAATGCTCGCTAATCACCCTTAATCACTTGTTCATACTAGCGGCCAATAAATTTAAATCTTTAATAATATTATTCGGACGCCACTGAGACAAACCCGCTTAAGTACAGTGCATACGATTGGCCCTTTAAGTAAGAAGGACGGAGAATGCGTAAATGCGTTTTACGCGCAGGTCATTTCTACTTGGCACGACTATAATCACAGTGATATTATTTGCGGTCCTGTATCCCCTGCCACCTGGGATGGTAAGGAATATTTTATTACTTTTATAGATGATTACTCCCACTTTACCATGATTTATTTGGTAAAGCATAAGAACGAATTGATTACTTGTATGAAAGAATATGTAACTGGTCAATTAGCGTAAAAATTTCCAGGTTTAAATGTGATAATGGTTGTGAGTATACTTCTAAAGAATTTGTAGGTTTTTGTAAAAGTTCAGGAATACGTATAGAATATACAACCCCTATACTCCACAACAAAATTTTGTCGCAGAAAGAATGAACAGAACGAGTTTAGATAAGGCAAGAACTATGATATATGATTCAGAACTTAGTACAGGATTCTGGGGAGAGGCAGTACTGACTGCTGCAAATCTTACTAATAGAAGTTTAACAACATCTCTTAAAATTGAAAGAAAAGGAAAAACTCCAGCAGAAATATGGTACGGAGAGAAACCTGATTTATCCAGACTTAGAGTTTTTGGTTGCAAAGTGTATGTACATATACCAGATGAACGAAGAAGGAAACTCGATGCTAAATCTGTGGAAGGAGTAATGGTTGGTTATACGACAAATGGTTATAGAGTATAGAATCCGATTAGAAGAAAAGTATATTGTTCTAGAGATGTAGTATTTGATGAAAGAAGAAAGGAAGATCTGCGGTACGAAAGTGACAGAAGGATACGAAAAGGAAGAAAATGATGAATCCAATGATTTTTTTGAAGTTAGTAATAATACCGATGATTTAAGAAGATCTACTCGAATAAAAACACCTCCAACATGGACACAAGACTATGATTTTAGCTACTTCGCGTTATCTGCTGATCTTGATTCTGATGTACCTGTATGCATTGAATATATAAATAATAGATCAGATTCCGAACTTTGGGAACTAGCTGTTAAAGAAGAAATATCTGCATTGGAAGAAAATAACACACGGGATCTACCCGAAGGTAAAACTGCTCTCACAAACAAATGGATTTTTAAAATTAAAAGAAATTCGGATGGAAATATAGAAAAATATAAGGCACGTCTGGTTGTAAGAGGTTTTACACAGAAACCAGGAATAGATTATACGGAAACATTTTCTCCAGTAGCAAGAATGAACACTATAAGAACGTTATTTTCTGTGGCGAATAAAGAAGGAATGGAAATCCATCAACTATAGATGTGAAAACAGCTTTTTTACAAGGGTATTTGGAGGAAGAAATATATATGCATCTACCAGATCGTTACAGTACGGACAAGAAGAATAAGAAGATGATTGTATTATAGCATGTAAAAGTACCGAATTAATAGAAATGATTAAGGAAAAGTTACAGAAGGAATTCGAGATGAAAGATATTGGACAAATAGGAACTTTCATTGGAAATAAAGTTGTTAATAATTTAAATGATGGTATTTTAATGTTAAGCCAAGAACATTATGTAGAAAATATGTTGAATAAATTTAATATGATGGATTGTAATCCTGTATCAACCCCCTTAGAAACTAACTTTAAAGTAACTTGTGAAGATGATTTGCCAACTAACAAGCCATATAGACAATTAATTGGATGTTTGATGTTTTTAATGTGTGGTACAAGACCAGATATATATATATATATATATATATATATATATATATATATATATATATATATATATATATATATATAAGTGCAGCTGTTAACATTTTTAGCAGATATCAAGACAAAGCTACAGATACGCTATGGAAACATCTAAAACGTTTTCTACGTTATTTGAAGATGAGCAAAAAATTGTTCTTATTTACAAAAGATCTGATGCTAATATTTCGGAAGGTTTTGCTGTTTCTGAATGGGGAAATGATCCTTTAATGATCGACGTTCAACTTCAGGCTACTTATTCAAAGTTTATGGTAATATAGTATCCTGGGCTACTAAGAAACAGTCTACAATATCTTTGTCGTCAACAGAAGCGGAATACATCGCTCTTAGCACATCTGCTTGTGAAGCAATATGGGTTAAACAATTATTGACAGAAATGAATATTTGTATTAAAGAACCAATTATTATACAAGAAGACAATCAGTCATGTATTGCAATAGCTAAAAATCCAATTTTTCATCGTCGTGTTAAGCATATAGAAATAAAATATGATCATCTGGGAAACAAGTGGAAGATGGAGTAATAGAAATAAAATATGTTACAAGCTCAGCACGGCAGGCAGATATTTTAACAAAAGCATTACCAGCATCAAAATTTATTCAATTAAGAAAAAGTCTTGGTTTATTTAAATTGGGCGGGGTGTTGGAGTAAACGAATTGGATTGACAATTTAAATAAATGTTATTATGTCAATCATAATATTTATTGTTATTTTGTTTTTATATAAAACAATTGTAGTAGTTGTAAATTATATATATATATATAAAATAATTTTTAATAAAAATCTGTCATATTGTGCATTAATAATTTTGTATTCTTTCCACATTATTCCAATACATAATTCAATAATTTACATAGATGTCACAATAGTCATAATTTTACATTCAAAATTTCAAAATATTCTGATGTTTATTTGCCATCAATAGTATGGAATATATTTGTCGAGGAGAATAATCCACATGGATTTGAAAAATCATTATGTTTCAAATGAAAAATTATGATACTTGACACCTATGTACATTATTACTAGATGTCATTCTAACACGGGCCCCCATATCTGCTTGCCAAGGTCAACAAAGTCACAAGACTATGCAACATAAAATGAAAATGGCGAGAGGTATTGTGCTGGCCACAACAGATTTTTTTAATTGTACTTGTGTGTAGGTACAAGTACTTTTGCAAACCTGTAAAACTACGCAGAAAAATGATACCCAGTTTATTATATTCGTATTCTCGATTTCGCTGTGATTTTAGTCAAAAATTCACTGTAATATTAATTTGTACGGAAGGAACATTTCTTGGGGATGTCGGTCCCGGATTAAATAATTTCAAAATTTCTTTACCATGGACATTTCGGTTTTATTTAAACCTTAATCAAGATTTATACGGCAAGTACAAGCACCGGCAAAATTAGAGGAACACAAGATATTTTTCGATGATTTATTTGGCTTAATTCGGTAGCGGCAAATTCACATTGCAGACTAATTAAAAACTAAATTTCCCATTTATCGTTTCAATTTAAATTATTAAAGTAAAAAAAATGGATTATTATTACTTAAAAATAATAATTTTCCATTTTTTTTTTTTTACTTTATTATTTAAAGTTGAAACGACAACAAAAACAGAAATGATTTTTAAACATTTATCTTAAAGTGAACAAGAATTAAACACCAATATTCAATAAACCTAAAGACAGAGCAATATTTAACAAATCGATAAATGATAATTAATCTTTTTCCATTTTAGTTGTTTAATATGTACTACATACTTTGGATGTCATAAAGTACTTCATAAAAGAACTCAAACCTAATTTATGTTAGGTTGGTAACTACATTTCTAGACTTACTATTAAAATGAAGTAATAAGTAAATGTCCATCACTGTTACGAACAATCAAATAAAAAATTAAATATTCCCAATCAATGTTCATAAATTAGAAAATGAAATAATGAATATTTTTGTTTTTTGACAAAATAACCAAAATAGAAAACATAGTATAAAATACATGTTACATAAGACATTTTAGCACACTTGTCCTTTAGAAAACACGTGCGCTAAAATAATGTCTTATGAAACTTGTATTTTAATGTATAGGTCGCTATATTTAGGTGTTATATCGTTATTTCTTGTATATGTAGAACCTCCTTGATGTAGAAATAACAACACAAATATGAAAAACAGAGGGTTCGAACTTTTTTTAAATACATAGATATATTACCCTAATTTTGCCGTTGTATGTGTATTAATTATTAATAAGAGCTTGTATCATTTAGCCACAATGAAAAAAAGAACTTTTCTGGGAACTGTGTTCAATCTACGAGTGTATTTAATGCCATTAGATGATGTTCTTAGCTGTTTATCTTCTGCTTAAATAAAACGCTAAATCAATTTATGGTATGTTAATTTACATGTACTATAAATATAAAACTTCAAAAATTAACAAATTATATTTAATTTTAGTTCTTTTGTTTGAAACATACAGTACAGTAGAAAAAATCTTATTTTGGTTAACAATTAAAAATAAACTAAATGTATTTCAATTTTCGTCTGAAAGTCCATGTACTTAAATACTTTTAAAATGAAAGTAATTGTACTCAATTACATTTTACAGCAAAGTACTTGTATTTAAATACTTTTTTCTTGTATTTGTGCACAGCTCTGATTAAAAACTTAAATTATTGTACAATGTAATGATATATTTACCTCAGTGTTTCTCCAAACACCACCTTTTATCATAATACGCGGCATCTTAAAAGATTTTTGGCTATTTCACTACTAAAATCAAAATTATTTGTTAGTAAATTTTAGCATTCAACGAAGCTAAAATAAATTTCTTGGTTAGGTACGCTGAGGTATGCTTAGCTATGTTCAAAGCAATAGTAACAGGAGAATACAAAATTGGAGTTAATAAAACGAGAATTACGTATTATTTATTTAACTTACATTATAATAATACAACATAATCTATTTTAAGATCTGTAATTATTTAAATATGTGAGTTTGTAATGTATAAATGTGAAATTAAAGTAACTAAATTTTAAGTTATGTTGGCAATAACGTCTTTGATTCCGCCAAGTGACGTCCAACAAATTAAAATGTCAACATTTGGAATAAGAAAGAAGTGACATTAAGCAGGTAACTTTGAAAGTGATTTATAGCAGAGAGTGTTCAAAATTATTAGTGAAAAAACAATGGCTCGGTTCGCCTTAAGAGTGAAATCCAAAACAGGGCAACAAGTTGTTGATGGACTGAATTCACAAAGTACAATTTTAGAATTAAAAAATCATCTATCATCCCTCACTGAAATACCTGTAGGTCATCTGTATGTCTTATCTGGCTATCCTCCAAAACCATTTGATCTGTCAAATAATAACAATACCCTAGCCAATTGTGGAATATCATCTGGTGATACATTAATAGTGGAAGAAAAAATACCAGAGACTCCTATTATAGAACAGAGTGATAAATCAAAACGACATATTGTAGACACCGAACATTTAGACTGCCCTGGAATATTAATGAAACAAATAGTTCCTGCTGATAATTCGTGTTTATTTACAAGCATCGGTTTCGTTTTGAATGGGAAAGTAGATACGACTATAGCTCCTTCTATGCGTCAAATAATTGCTGAAACTGTGTCAAAAGACAGAGAAAATTATTGCGAAGCAATTTTAGGAAAACCAAATGATGAATATTGTAAATGGATTTTAAAGCCTGATTCTTGGGGTGGTGCTATTGAACTAGCCGTGTTATCCCAATATTATGGAATTGAAATGGCGGTAGTTGATACGTTAAATGCAATTATTAATAGATTTGGGGAAGATCAAAAATACGCTCATAGAGTATTTTTGTTATTTGATGGAATCCATTATGATCCTTTATACCTTGAACCACTAGAGGTAAGAAAACACAGGTGTAACGGGGAAACCGACCACCGCCATTATTTTCTCTATTATTATAGTTACAAAAAAATAAGTTGTTGATTAGGAGACCAAGGGGGACATCTCATTATAGAAGAAGAAAAAAAAAATCAAAACAGTGGTCCTCAAGTTACAACAGAAAGTTATATTTTTAAAATGGGATGACATATTTTTTTAGGACCATTTGATAGGGTATTTTTTTCTTATTTCAACCATGTAATCATTTTATATCCTTACATAATAAAAGTATTGAGAAGAATTCAATTGAAATTTAAATAAATTTAATTTTTATAGTTATTTTTCAGTAGGCTATGTATGAAAAACAATAGAGCTTAAATTAAAATGAAACAAATATTTGTTAATTGTATAAATAGTGTCTTATATGCAACAATAGGAAAAAATTATGCAGTTTTTCAATCTTCGGTTCAAATTTTAAATCGGATTATTGACAGCAGTGATATATTTGTCATCTGACAGTTCATTTAAATTTTGTTTATTACTGGAGGTTATAAAACTGGACCAGTAAATTCAAATTGACATATCAGTTTTTGTTTTTCATACATAGTTACTGAAAAATAACTAAAAAAAATACAATTTATTTAAATATTAATTGATTTTTTTCTCAATATTTTTGTTATGTAAGATATAAAATGATTATATGGTTGAATTCAGAAAAAAATACGCTAGTGAATAGGCATAAAAAATATGTATAATTTCATTTGAAAAAATATAACTTTATTCTCTAACTTGAGAACTGCTGATTTAAAATAGTGATTTATTTAACTAGGTACTAAAATACCATATTTACAGCAGAGGTTGTTGAATTACAATTAATATTAATTTAGTGATTATTTTTAATACCTACATATTTTGAAAGTTATCGCTATTAAATATTGAAAGAAGCTTTCAGAACTCAAAATAATAACGTCGTCGTTAAATAAAATAAACAGAACTAATCCCAAATATTGTTTTTATTTCATTATCGCTATTAGATTATGTTGCTATGCGTTTGTTGAACGGTTACTATACGTTCGTTGAGCGGTTGCTATTTGGTTGCTATGTAAATTGCAATAATAAAAGTGACATTTTACAGATTGTTAGCGGTCAAAAAAATCGCACTTTTATTGTCAATCGGCAAAAAATATATTTTCTTCTATAAACAAATGTCCTCCTTGGTCTCCTACAACTTTATTCTATAATACACTGACTGGTAAAATAAAACGGGACACTTAAAAATATTCATATATTTTCAGATTTGAGATATTTATGTGGAAACTAGAATAAACTATGAACCTGTCTAGGTATTTAAAGGTGACGGAAGGTAAAAACGAATGTTTTATATACATAATTACGCAACACAAATGATACCACCACATAAGATACTAATTGTTTAACCGTTTTTGCCGTATATGTCATAATAAGCGAGATACGAGGTATTTTCAAAATTAACAAAAACTAGGTTTTAGCGTATAAGTCGTAAACAAAAGACAATTGAAAATTTCTATGGCAACTATCAATTTTGTTTCAAAAAATTGACTATGGAATGTGCAAACGGTTTTGCTCTATGGAATGAATTCATCGCATTACGTTTGATAATATTGAAGGTGTCCCGTTTTTTTTTTGGCCAGTGTATTTTTTGTAGCAATAATAATAAAGAAAATAATGACGGTGGTCGGTTTCGCTGTTACAGCTTGTATATATTGCAGCTTAAGAATAATTATTTATTTTATTTAAAGGGTGGAGATATCCAAACAATATTTCCAAGTGATGATGAAAGAATTTTAAGAGAAGCAGAACAATTAGCACAAGAAGCCAAATCAAGTCGCCAATTTACTGATGTAAATAAATTTACCCTAAAGTGTTTAGTTTGTAACACGTACATAACTGGCCAAACAGAAGCTCAACAACATGCAAAATCAACTGGCCATATGAATTTTGGCGAGGTATAGGATGAACAATAAAACTGCAATAAAAAATACCTCATTTACAATATAGAACTTTCGTAATAGTAGTTTGATTAATTTTAATTTATACTGGGCTGTTAATATAAGGATTTTTAAGTGCATGCATATTTTTTATTAATTTAATTTTACTCAAAAAAAATCCTAATATCAAAGTTTTATCGACAGTGGATACAGCGAATAATAAATTAGGAGACACATAAATCATATAAGCATAAGAGACAAAGTACAATTTTAAGTATATTATTTTAACTATATACATTATATCAAATATAAAAGGCCCTTACATAAATAATACAAATATTTTCATAGTCATAAATTTTAAGCAAAACTAAAGCAATAAATTTTAATACTACAAGATGTAGCTGTGTAAAACCCTATTTATTTTTATATATTTTAAAATACTCAGGTTATTGTATTCTGTGTTACCTCGTGATTCTGAAAATATTCTTGTGATTTTGCAAGAGCCTTTAGGGGAATACATTTACTGCCATTTTATTTAAATCAAGTTTAAATTGTTAAAAATTTGTTAATGAAACAAATAAAGCGAATTAATGAATCTCACTTGTATTTTTTGTATATAATATTACAAGTGACTGAAATAGACTTCAATTTTATCGATAAATGTATTTACTTATCGATAAATATCGATATTTTGATATCACAAATAATCAATTTTTTTCAGTCGAACTCTCCTTTAAACGAATTAAATTATTGGGCATTTGCCATCAATTTCAATGAAATTCACTTCTCTATAAATCGAATTTAGATACAATTCTTAGACACGTCCGTCCTCCCCTCTAGAGCCTCTTTATTTGGTAATTAGGCTTGGGGTCATTTAAAAAAAATCGTTTTTTTATAAAATCGTGAAATCCGTCTCATTTAATAAATATAGTAATATAAAATAACATGAAATATGCGACTTTTCATTCATAAATTTGCTAATAACTTTCGCGATTGTAAAATTCGTGACGTCACGGTTTGTTACACAAAGATATTCCTCTCTCTCACAGACACAACGGTTCACTTAGTTTCCGTTTGCAGTTGTAAACAAACTAACCTAAAATTGTGACAGGTGACAGCAGAGTTAAGAGTAAAGGTATGTAAATAAAACATTTATTAAAATAAATACTAAAAGTTGTATGAAATATGTTTTTAGTTAACAATTTGCTGCTGTCACAAAATTAAACTGACAAGTGATAACCCAAACAATCATAGTTCCAAACACAACCGGTAGAGAGCTACTGCCGCATCCGCCAAGCCGTGACGTCAGCGTCCAAATATTTGAAATTAAAGACAACTATTAAAAAATCATATCTCTGATTCTAAAGACTTGGAAGGTGTAAAACATACACCTACATATTTAATTTGACCCATTCTTTCAAGAAAAAAATAAATTAAAAAAATGTGAAGATTGAGATAAAAAAATTGAATTTTACAACAATTAACAAGTCACCATAGGGCACCAATTCCCTATCAAGCCAACTATAAATTCCAACTCATAATTTCACTCCACCCTAATGTACATTTCATTTTTCTTACAAATTGTTTTGTTTCTGTTATATAACTGAATAAATATTTTTTTCTATTGCATATACATACTCTAAATGTTCATTTAATTCTCTTTTACTTTCTCTAGTTCAAATTCGAATACTCCTTGCGAATTCGATTTATAAAGAGTGGACTGTATTTAGATATAAACATCCAGTTAAATTTACTTCTATTGTTAGTTTAATAAAATGAACTAATCGAATCAATTTTTATGTACTTATGACATTCATATAACTCATCTCTTTTGTATTAATACATCAACATATGTCTTCCTTTATTTTGTTATTTTTAGATAAGCTTCTTGCGTTGCATTTGTTTATTTCATTAGTTGCTATTGAGATCTGGGCGTAAATTTAAGTATTTAGACGTTTATAATACCGATTCTAAATGAAGTAAATTATTTTAAATATGTAGAATTATTAAATATAATTTTGGTATTTTTCCATGGCAACGATAATTTATCGTCGATAAATGTATTAAAGAATGTGATAGTTTTCCGTTGCCAGGGAATTTGCCAGTAACCATAAAAAATTATCAATTTAAAGTACATCAGTGAAATAATAAAGAAAACAATAGAAACCTTCGTTGACTACTTTTCATAGAGCGCGGGCACTCAGCTGATCGCGTAACCTTCGAAACAGCTGATTGTACAGCTCTCGGCTTGTTACTCATTTCATTTAGCAAATAAATGAGGTCGAGCGACATATACGCCATCTATTCAAAGCGAGTTTTCCTTAGCGCTAATTCAAAATCTGAAATAAGTTTGTTGTCTTATAAAACAAATTTCTCTCGTATTTCATTGTGCGAGATTATTTAATGGTTTCTATAATGTATGTGTACTTCAAGAAGAAGCTATCACCTGATATGCAACTTCGCTAATTAGCAAAAATCGAGTTAATTTGTAATATTGACCCGCACGATTGTGATGAAAGTGGGTTTTCGCAGGATATATCGGATTTTCTGAATATTTTGCCAATGGATATAATCAATTATTTGTTACCAACGAAAGTGTTTAAACCCAAGAGCAATTAAACGGTTTCCAGAGTTTAAAACCGTATAAGTATTACTGGTGTAGTTGGCTGCGAGATATTAATGTGAAGAAATTTGGAAAACTTGAACCTACTAGTAAAAGAAAAGGTGAGTAATCTATTTATAGTGCAATGTGTTAATTTAATGCTTTATTATACACATTTTATTACAATAAAATCATTATGTAATTATAATAGAACATGCAAAGTATCAATTCTCTAAAAGTCATTATGAGGAGAATCAGAAATCTCATATACCGTGATGATTTATTTATTTAACATCCATACATTGACATGTAATATTATTTTATAGGTAATGCATTCACAAAGAGTTATTAGACGTGTGGAGTATTGTTATACAACGTGCAAAATCAGAAGAACGGGATGTGTCCGTAACAAGTTTGGAAAGCAAATAGAAAGTTTCTCGTAGAAGACAGGGAAAAATAGCTGACGATGGACTATGGTCCGAAGAGGCTAAGAAACATCGACTTCTACGGTCCTACGTTGTTCCACCACTATCTTCTCAGGATGTATTCTACATTCAATAAATAATGAAAGACTTAGATAAAGAAGTATATTCATTTTTTACAATGTTTTTATTGTAATAAAATGTGTATAATAAAGCATTAAATTAATACATTGCAGTATAAATAGATTACTCACCTTTTCTTTTACTAGTAGGTTCAAGTTTTCCAAATTTCTTCACATTAATATCTCGCAGCCAACTACACCAGTAATACTTATACGGTTTTAAACTCTGGAAACCGTTTAATTGCTCTTGGGTTTAAACACTTTCGTTGGTAACAAATAATTGATTATATCCATTGGCAAAATATTCAGAAAATCCGATATATCCTGCGAAAACCCACTTTCATCACAATCGTGCGGGTCAATATTACAAATTAACTCGATTTTTGCTAATTAGCGAAGTTGCATATCAGGTGATAGCTTCTTCTTGAAGTACACATACATTATAGAAACCATTAAATAATCTCGCACAATGAAATACGAGAGAAATTTGTTTTATAAGACAACAAACTTATTTCAGATTTTGAATTAGCGCTAAGGAAAACTCGCTTTGAATAGATGGCGTATATGTCGCTCGACCTCATTTATTTGCTAAATGAAATGAGTAACAAGCCGAGAGCTGTACAATCAGCTGTTTCGAAGGTTACGCGATCAGCTGAGTGCCCGCGCTCTATGAAGTAAAATTCCCGGTAAAATTTACAACTTACATGTGGCTTACGGCCAACTTCACATCGCTGATTGTCAAATGTCAGTTGTGTTACTTTTAAACCAGTTGTGCTTAGACGTCAGAAGAAGGTGGTTGGTGAAATATGTTTTAACTTTTTTAATGTGGTCAATCAAAAAGTGTTTAAATTGTCCTAATTGCGAACTAACTATGTGTACAACATCATATTAAAGAAAATGATGTTTGTTCTATTCATTGATCAGCGACAAAAGGTCTTAACAAATAGGTGAAATGGATGAAATTGAAGATGAGTCTGATATTCGAGAACAAATGTTCCATAATACTGTGAGGGAACAAATTGTAAGTATTTTTGTAATACCATTTAAATATATGTATAATTATTTTAAATATTCATCAGGTTATTCTTTGTGATAGAATAAAACAAATATTTCTTCAGCAAGTTCTGATTTTCTATTGTTTATTACAATTTATTATGGGTTATATTAAATTTGATTTTGTTTTTTTTTTCTGGCACTTTTTTTGTATTGTACTTTTAGAAAAAATTAGCCACTTCAATAACCTAAAATTGATTGATATTTTAGAAAAAAAAAATCATTGTAATTTATGCCAACTAATTTCCCATCCTAAGAAAATATTAAAAAATATATATCTTACGTATTTGCTTTTTTTGTAGTAAAATTAGTTAATTTATATCAGAAATTATGAGTGACGTGTAAGGAAACAGTTGCTGTCTTAATATTTATTTATTTACTTCTTTATCTAATTGCAAATTTAAAATTATTATTTTCAATTTAGAAAGTGAAAGCATTGTAATAGAAAAACAAATATTGCATCGACAATAATAAATAATTCCAATCAGGCATCAAACCGTGCTGAGTAAACTGCATTCTTGGGCCGTTTGTTTACTACGTATGTTTTGTTGCTATATTTAGCGAGGCGCAGGGCGTTGAGTACTTGTTCATAATGATTGTTTTCTGTCTGCATAAAGATCGCTTGTGGTCAATGACTTTAATTGCCATCGTTATATCTTTTCGCTAAACTGATCAGTTCAGAATAGAATTTGAGATAGAATTAATACAATTATCCGTTGCAATTCTAATGTTCTAGCCCAGCTAAGCGTATCGCTCATAATAGCAGATTAAAAATATGCTATTTACATTGTATTGTTTTCTTCAAATGCCATAGTTTCGAATCTGTAGGTGGTCATGAAATCTTGCGCCAAATTCTGTATAACTATACCTACCTGAATACTCGGATGGGTTTATAGTGCACTGACTTTCACGTATAGGTAGTTTTAGATACATTTTGTGTATTTTGTACTGAATCTGGTATGTTGTAGCTGTACCATATGATTAAATATACAAATAAATCGGCTTATACAGACCTTGTTTGATAGTGTCAGACAGTATTGGATTTTATTTGTATTTCTACCTCGATTTTTACTTTTTACCTTCCGTCACCTTTAGGTAAGGAAGGTATTGTCTTTGGTCAAAAAAATCGATGGTGAATTTTTGTGAATAAGCATGTTCTAGGGTCCCTAGAATACAATTTTACCATTTTTACGCTGATGTGTGTGTGCGTGTGTTTGTGTGTGTGTGCTTGACGATTTTTTCATAGACGATAATTCCAACACTACAATTCTAAAAATTATAATTCTTCCATTTTCCCTTGAAGAGCTGATTCGATTTTGGTTATAATTTGTCAACCGGAAGTATCCTCATTGGAAGACTTTCAACAGTTTTTCTTAAAAAAAAAAACGCTGTTAAATATCATTTTTTGACATTTAGGTAATGTTATTATAAATATTAAAGAATATTATGTTGTCTGTAAGATTTGATTGCGTTTTATACTTCATATTCAAAGGATATAGTTAAAAAATTATAAAGAAATTAATTTTCATAAATCAGCCAGTTATACTATAACCACGGAAACAGCTACTATATTAAGAAAATTCGAATTGACAAAAGTCAGTGTCAATGAAAGGAAATTGAATGTGGCAGAGAGATGAGGATATTGAGATGGATGTTGGGGAAGATAAGAGAAGGAATGAGAGGATAAGGGAAATGGCTCGAGCGATACAAGTTTCTAGAAAGATACAAGAGAGACGATTACATTGATTTAGACATGTCATGAGCACAGATGAATAATATAGTGTAAGAAGAATGAACTGCTAAGTAATATAAGGTAGAAGAAACATAGGAAGACCAATACAGTCCGTATTGCGGAAGACTTGAGAGAAAAGGAACCGGATAAGGACGACAAGCAAAATAGAAATGAGTGGAAGAAGAAAATCAAGAATAGTGACCCTAACGAATGGGAAAAGCTAAAGAAGAAGTGTAATGTGTAATTTACATAGTTTGTTTATGAAATAATTTTACTGGAAATATAGAATCTGTTGCAAGAAAATTTATGTATGGAATTTGTACGTATATATAATATACAAAATTGACGGAAGGTAATGTTCTGGCCTCATCACATATGTATATTTTGATTCTGAGTTTTATTTTTGTCGTATATTTTCAATGTTTTGTGAAATAAACATTGTACCCGATTAAAAATATTAGAATACGTCGCTATGTTTCTACCTGTCTAAATTGGCGATAATCCTGTAATAATGACCTGCTATGAAGTGTAGCTGAAAGTCAATGCATAATTTCCTTAATCAGCCTTGGTACAATATTACCAGAGAATTATTTCTAATTTGTCAGTAAAAATATACTCAATTATATACACGAATTGTAATATTTTTATACGAATAAAATGTTTATTACACAAAACATTGAAAACATACATCCAAATAAAATTAATACTACCAAAATATACATATAATGCTACTTATCTACATACTATATTATGATTAATATACCAGACTCAATAGAAAATGAGCTTTCAATGTATGTGCAGTATAATAATTTGGATATGAATAAAATTCAACTAAATACACATCTTACTGTCAGGTAGTGACACCCTATTGCAAGGGGGTAACATCAGCAATGTATATAGTTAAATCTCTAATCAGTGTATACTTGTATGTTATAAAGGCTGTAGATTGTGCAGATGTTTTCTCATAAGAAGCTACAGCAGCTGTAGCAGAACTATTGTGCGTAATTTTTTTACTTACATAACAATTGATCATTGTTCACAATTTTTTTTTTTGTGGGAAAACAGTTGAATTATACCTACATATCAAATCATATTTATTTCTATTTTACATAAATTATTTAAATTTCCTTACTATTTTATTATTTTTAATTGCATTTTTTTTATTATTACAGATTGATTTGAGAAAACTTAAAAAATACGGGTCTATTATTTTTCATTACTCCATCGATTAAAGTTAAAAATGAAAAATCGTGCATGACCTCATTATGTATAATTCGAGCTATAATTATAATGATTTAAATTTAGAATTTACGTTAATTTTAGATTGAAAATGTTATCTTTTTCTTATGCAATTTACAATTTTTTATGAAATTTTTTTCATGACCTTATGAAATAGTATACTACCAGGGGCAAATTAAGATAAGTTATTTTCATGTATCAATCAGTCTATTAAAATAGCCTTGAAGAAATAATTAATCCATAGGACGCACAGAATGTAAACAATTTATGTTAAACAAAGGATTGACTTTATTTATAAAATTATATTGATACCAATGTTATCATGTATGTGACATGAACGCAAGCAATACTAAATAAATGTTAATTTTATACATATGTATATGTATCGCTTAAATTATATGTATTTGTTTATAATATACTGAAGTTTGCTTATTCACAACAATATGAAAATATATTTTCAACAACTTATTTACAAAGAATGTTTTTAGATTATCGATGACATTATTTATAAGAACTTTTTGACCTGTAAATAAAAATAGTAGTCAGTTTTATCTGAACTTTATATAAAATTTTGAAGCGTACGTATTATTTGCTTAAAAATGCCTAATATGATGCCAAAATGCCTAATATAATACCAAAATGCCTAATAAAATGCTGAAATGATTAATAATGCCAGCAGCATATTAATCAGTTTGATCTTCGACAAAACTTTCCTTTACTTCCTTCCTTTGCTTTTCCTCTTGTTCAGGTACGACAATTTCGTGATCATTTTTTTGGAGTTAGAGGGAGTTAGGGAATTTAAACTTGCTCTCAACTGCTTTTCATAATTTTTTGGTAATTATCTAAAGCTTGTGGAGTGTCACAAACTTCTAAACCTTCTTCAGGATTAATATTTAATTTATCTCGAACTGGTGTTGGGGTATAACCAGCGTTCTACAAAACGAAATTATATAAATTATGAAATAAATGTTTTATTTTTGTTATTACTTGTGCAGCAACAGGCATAATAGCGCCCGATTTTGGTGTCATAAAACCTGACGAAGTAGTAAATAGTTGCGGCTCCATTACTTCGGGCGTATCTAAATGTTGTTGCTAATACGGTATTTGGTGTTGCTACGGTTTGGCTCTACGTCATAACTCTACTAAAATCTGAATTATGTGAAGGAATACTCAAACCATCTTTTAACGGTGTAATAATATGTGAAAGAGCCATCATATTTTGCGCTTCTTGTAAAATACGGTCAGTCTGCTGAATTAAAAGCGCGCTCGTACTGGCCAATGAGACATGATACATATTTCGTATTCCAGATTCTTAGAATAATGGGAAAATTTGACTAGTTTTTGGTAACAAATGTTCAGTCCGAGGTGCAATCGGAAGTAGTACTTTACAAAAAGTTCTAAACAATTTTTGTTTAGAAAATACGTGTAAATATTGTTAACAATGTATTAAAAAACATTTCATTTATGTTATTTATTATACATCGTATTATATTAGAGATAAAAAATGGACTATCAAAGTTTAAAAAACTTTTGAGTTTTTAACATATTTGAGTTTTTGATGACGTTAACATATACGTCACAGTATTGTATCTCTTTTCACCTGTCCCACTCACACAGTCTATTATATTCTAATTTCTAAATGATTATTACTGTCAAGCCTTCCGCTATCGCGTTCTTGAAATCCGGAATCCATGAATGCATAAAATAACGTAAAAGTAAACCAAATAGCACCCGTGCGTTTGTAAGGAAATGAAATATATAATTAAGTTGTAGGTATAAATACATTGTTTTTTATAAATTACTTATTTTATTAAATAGCTTATTATCTATGCATATTTCCAATTAATGGCATGAAAATTATTTTAAACCTATCTATATGTATATTTTTCCTAATTCCGTTTGGAAAAGTTTTTTTATTTTAATATTCATATGAATTACCAAAAGTACTTTTTTCTGCACTCAGTATGGAAAAGTATTTCAGAGCGGTAAAGTAATACTGCTTCACACTTGAAAAATGATAGTTTACTTTTCCGCATTCAGTACGAAAAAGTAAACTATTGTACCATCGTACTTTATACTCTGGTATTGTTACCTTCCTTGTTCCTTGCAATAGGATTTCATTACCTGACGTGAGTGACGTGTATTTAGTTGAATTTTATTTATATCCAAATTATTATAGTGCACATACATTGAAAACTCATTTTCTATTAAGGTTGGTATATTAATCATAATATAGTATGTAGTTAAGTAGCTTTATATGTATATTTTGGTAGTATTAATTTTACTTGGATGTATGTTTTCAATGTTCTGTGTAATAAACATTTTATTCGTATAAAAATATTACAATTCGTGTCTATTATTGAGTATATTTTTTACTGACAAATTAGAGATAATCTTCTGATAATATATACATATATATATATATATATATATATATATATATATATATATATATATATATATATATATATATATATATATTGTTTATACTGTGACTGTACCAAGGATTGTATAGGCTGGTTAAGGAAATTGTGCATTGACTTCTATTTTGCTTGTCGTCCTTATTCAGTTCCAGTTTTACGCAATACAGTCTTTCCATCTTCTCTTTGGTCTTCCTCTTTTTCTTCTACCTACTATCATTTTTTGTTGTAAGTTACAACTTGTAACACATAGATTTATTTATTGTCATTATTAACAGTAACATTTTTACACTTATTCCAAACGATATTAGAAAAAAAAATGTGTAGTAGGAAAAGTATATTTTTCCTTACCTGTTGTACAAATAACTGCATGTTTATCAATGTTAACATGGATCAGAACATATTTATTGTAACGCGGCAGCGTAAAAACCGCAGCGTACAACTAATTATCGTGATCGTCTAAATTACTCTACGTTGTGTTATTTTAATAGTGCCCAGAATTCTTTGATTTGAAGTCGTGGTAGTGTAAGGAATAAAACACAGATTCAACAATAAACAACGTTTATTCAGTTAGTGACAGTGCCGTTTTTAAGATTTTCGGGGCCCTGGGCCATTAGTACGTGGGGGAGCCTCCTCTCCCCCCCTATAAATTTTTTTTTCAACAAAAACAGATATTTTATAGGTTTATTATCTTTGTCATACAGATTATTAGACAGGTTTTCTTCGGGACTTTTGTAACGCAAAATCACTTCTTTAAAATCAATTTTTTGCAAAACATCATTTTCAATGCTCATCAGAGATAAACATTTTAATCGCTCCTGACTCATACTGTTCCGCAGTTCATTTTTGATTAGCTTGAGCTTTGAAAATGATCTTTCGCCACTGGCAAAGACAAGAAAATCCTAAACGTGATTTCTACGTTGGGAAACGTCTCAACAAGATTGTTAATTTTGAGAAGCTTATACATATCGTAGATAGGTATGTGATCAGCAACCATATATTTCCTTGCAGAAGTATTCACAACTTTTGTTTGTTTAATGTTTGATCAAAAGAAAAAAAACAAAAAAATGTCAATGATTTTTTGTTGTGACAATTTTTTTTTCAATCACATAAACTTTTGGGAGCCCCTAGGACCTCGGGGCCCTGGGCCCGGGCCCAGGTGGCCCGTGCCTAAAGACCACTGGTTAGTGACATTCGAGAAATATGCAATACAAATATAATGCCTGTACATGATGGCCGGGGACGCCGGGAGAATGCCCTGGGTTAGGCTGTGGCTGGCAACGAACTCGTACATGGAGCGGCACCGGGCGTAGCGCAGGCAGCGTCTCGGGACCGCCGTGGATATGGCCACGGGCGTGGACCGGTCACTGGCGGAGCGGTACACCGGCCGTGGGACACAGGCCTCGGTTAGCCGTGGTTACGGCCGCTGACGTAGTCCCCAGGTGGATGACGGAACCAATGTGTGCATATACACAAAGGTGCACAGACATACAAGATGTCTGATATAAATTTTATACGTGGTATGTATTAAAACCAAATAGCTGTATAAATATCGGTTACGACGTTGTTGGAAGTTGCAGCTGAACATGTGAAGGAACGTGCACACCTGTTATCTCGTCGCAATCGTACGGTGAGTGAGTAACGTTGTTGGAAGTTGCAGCTGAACCCGTGAGGGGACTTGCACACCTATTATCTCGTTACCACTGACCGTTTATTGATACTACGGGGAATAAGTGACGTTGTTGGAAGTTGCAGCTGAACCCGTGAGGAAACGTGCACACCTGTTATCTCGTCGCACCCGTACGGGGAGTAAGTAACGTTGTTGGAAGTTGAAGCTGAACCCGTGAGGGAACGTGCACACCTGTTATCTCGTTACTACTGACCGTATTAATACACATATGATGAGGGTGAAAGGCTTTAGCCAATGACCTAACAGCAATACCAACAACATATACCACCAATATCAATACCACTGCCTCAAAGAATTACCAACAATCGTAATTCAGATTAAGCTACCATAGAGGCTGGTCCTGGTCGAAACCAAGATGTCTTTCCGAGTGCTGTGCACCCAGTTTTAAACACACAAGCGCCACCCCTAAAGATAGGGGGTGGAAATGATGGAAGATTAGATGTCCATAGGTGAAACTGCAACAGACAGAATTTTCTGAAAATATCATCTTCATTATATGCACCTCATTTGCTGATGTCCCGACGTAGTGGGGAAGTTTCTGCATATGAAGATTGTATGTTGGACAGAGACAGCTGATAATTGTTAACCCTGATTTCCTCGAACTCGTCTCAAGTAGCCACCTTTGGTCCCTGATGTCTGGCTGTGGAAGGAATTCTCTCCTGTTGATTTGCTAATTAGTTGTATTCAAAAAGTCACATATGCCCTATATATTAGACAAAAATACAAATATCTGTACTCTGAGTGTAAGACAAAGATGCCGCGAGGTAGTGATAGATTTCACCTCTACTTAAACAAGGATGCCCTTAGATCTCGGCCTGCTGAATGCGACAGAGATGGCCTGTGATCGTGTTGCTTTTAACTCCCACTTCTTAATGTTCATGTAACTCTTGGTTTACCAAATTGTTTTTATTCATCCAAAATAACAATGTTTAAATAAATAAAGACTGTTTATCTATATCAGTGATGAGCCTATTAAACATTTCTTTGATTATTTTGTTTATTGTTTGTATTTTACCTAGTATCCATATGTTTCGATCTCCCTTGCCAGGGCCGGCTTCTACGAAAGCCTGTGAAATTTACTTAATAATATTCTCCTACATTGTTTCTCATGCTGGTGCAATGGTAAATCAATTAGTTAATGTTAGTTAGTTATCTTAGTTGTTTATTAATTGTCAAACATTCAAAATATTATTGTAAATTTTTGTATTCATTCGAGTTCGACATTCCACGCTAAAACACTCATTTCTGTCTGTCGTTATCTACTTAGCTTACTTTGGGGCAGCCCCAGGCACTGTATTGTCAGTTGGTGCCCCATAGCGATTTGACTTGCCCTGCAAATCTGCTCTGCATATACTTATCGGTTCTTAGGAGGTCTACACGTGCGTATTGTTTTTGTATACATGTAGAAACACGATAGATTTTAAAAATAAGAACGATACACACCAAATTCGGTCGCGTTTCATTATGTGACTCAAGTTATTAGCGAATTTTACTGTTGCGGATAAAGTGAGCCTAACTTCTTAATCATAGAATATTACAAAAAATTCTTGTGGCTTAACTAGACCGCTTTCAGTTTGGATGAAGCTTCATAAAAAAATCTGATGTGGCCAGCACAATACCTTCCGTCAATCCTGTGTATTATGTACAAATTCCATTCATAAAATGTCTTGCAAAAGATTATAAATTTCCAGTAATATTATTTCATGCAAATGGCACTTGACACTAACATTTTCTTCTTCTTTAGCTTTTCCCATTCGTTAGGGGTCGCTATTTTTTATTTTTTTCTTCCATTCATTTCTATTTTGTGGGTTATCCTCATGTCAAAATTTTTCATTCAAAATTTATTTTTTTGGTATTTTATGATTCCTTTTCTCGGCAACTGAATTCCACACCCCTGATAATAAATATACCACATGAAATAAGAAAATCATGAAATTTTGAATGAAAAATTACGACATTTGTCAGTTATGGACGTAATTAATAGCTGTCATTTTGACACGGGTCCACATATCTGCTTGCCAAAGTCAGCAAAGTCACGTCACTGCACTCGCCCTACACATATTTTTTTTTGCAAAAGATCCTATATTTCCAGTTAAATTATTTCATAAACAAACTATTCGCATTGCACTTGACACTAACATCTTCTTCTTCTTTAGCTTTTCCCATGCGTTAGGGGGTCGCTATTTTTTATTTTCTTCTTCCACTAATTTTTGTTTTGTATGTCGTCCTCATTCAGTTCCTTTTCTCTCCTTTCATATTATATTTGGTCTTCCTATATTTCTTCCAACTTCTGTTATAAGCTATTCATTCTTCCAATATACTCATTTCTCCTCATGACATGTTCAAACCAATGTAATCGTCTCTCTTATATCTTTCTAGAAACGCCCAGCACTAGAGTTATTTCCCTTATTCTTTCATCATTTACTTTTTATTGATATTGACATCTGTCAATTTGAATTACCTGAATATATTAGCTGTCTCCATGGTTAAGTTAGCACAGCTGGCTGATTTATGAAATTATAAAAATTTTATAATCTTTATAATTTTTTAACTCCATATCTGTTGAATATGAAATATAAAATGCAATCAAATCGAATGGAGAATAATATATTCTTTAAATTATAATAAAATTTAACTGAGTTTTTCAAGATAAACTGTTAAAATCTTCAAATGAGGATACTTCCGGTTGACCAATTATAACCAAAATCTAATCTCAAGTCTGCATATGGTTGTAAGGAAGAGGAATATGCAAGAATTGTAATTTTTGGAATTCTAGTATTGGAGATATCGTTGACGACCCGGCGGTCACATACACACACACACACACACACACACACATACATACACACACACGCACATACGAACACACACACACACACAGACATCATCGTAAAAATAGTAAAATCGTATTGTAAAGACCCTAAAACGTGCTTATTCACTAAAAACTCACCACCGAATTTTTTGACCAAAGACAGTACCTTCCTTACCTAGAGGTGACGGAAGGTAAAAAGGATAGTGGAGGACCCCATTATATAAAATTTGTCCATTTAAATCTAGTGATCCTGTTATTCCAAGGAATCCAGTTGACAAATTGTGAACAATTCAAATGTTTACAAATTACATAAATAAACATCAGTGCCAAATATGTTGATAACATAATATGTTCAAGAACATGGGAACAGAGGAACAAATATTATCTTTTTGTATCTGTTTTTGCGATGTTGATATAATAAAAATTTAAATTGGCCGATGGAAATGTGCCGGCCACATCAGATGAAAATTATTGCTATACTCGTTTTTTACCTCCCACTAAGGGAGGTATAGGGTTGTGCTAAACATCGCATATCGAGATTTTGGTAAAAAAGCAGGTTTTAAGGTCCCAACAATCAGATTTTAACATTTTCACGATGATGTTTATGGGCATGTGTATATGTGTGTGTGGATCCTCTTTACGCTCTAACTCAAATATTATCATTCAGAAAGTTTTGAAACTTTGTATTATAACTTATTCTAGTATGGAAAGAAGCCATTAGATTTTAGTTATAAAAAAATAAAGATTATTAAATTTTCTACAGATATGCATTAAAACTTTTTCTGTTTATTTTATGAATAAATTTATAAAATAATTTATTTTAAAAATCCCTGAGTCTATGCTTTAAAGATCATCTCCTTGGTTTCACATTTTAGATTTCAAAGATTTCAAATTTATGTAACTGACATAAATATCACTGTCTATAAATTAATCATTTCAAATTAATAATGGTAGTACATATTTTAAGAAAATGTTAAAATATGAATTTATAAAATATCTAATGATTAAATTAATTTTCGTATGTTTGTAATTGAAACGAAATTAACGTCACATCACAATTTAAAAGTATGGTAAGATTCTGGAGATGAAAATACCTACGGATAATACATATAATAAATTGGAACAATAGTTATATCATGCACAGGAACTTATTGCAATTGCCATAGCATTAGTAAATATGTAAGTATGTATTTAAGTTCACAAAAATTAAATGACGGGAGGTATTGTGCTGGCCACATCAGATTTTTATATATAAGTACAAGTCAGCTATTTAAAGAATTCTCAATCATTACGTGAAAAAAGAATATCAGGGTGTCTGCCAATAGAGCGTTGGTGTGGTGTCATACGATAAAATGCTTTCGTTAGATTTGGACGAGTGGCCCAGAATGTTTGGCCAACTTTGAAAACCATATGGTTATATCAATAATAGTTTATTTTTTCCTCTGCGTATCTTTAAATTTTCATTTTCCAAGGAAAGGTGAACAGGTGAAATTCAACAATGACAAACTTGTTTGTCAAATTCTTGGACTTTGCCTTTGTGTATTAGGAAAAGCATTTTGCATTTCACAATTGATTCTAGATATTAGAATTAATAAATTAAAATATGCATATTTCTTTCTTATAATTTTCTTTTAGTTTGCAATGCGCAATTAAAATTATTAATTTTTATTACCTTCCGTGACCTTTAGGCAAGGAAGGTATTATTGTCTTTGGTCAAAAAATTCAGTGTTGAGTTTTTAGTGAATAAGCACGTTTTAGGGTCCATATAATATGATTTTGCCATTTTTACGATGATGTCTCTATGTATGTATGTGTGTCACGAAAGTTTCGGCTCGGAGAACTTCAATACCACGATTCCAAAAATTATAATTTTTTCGTATTCCTTAAGTTTACATCCAAAAGAAGCGGTGTTTATATTTTGGTTATAATTGGTCATTTGGAAGTACCCTCATTTGAAGATTTTTTTATAAGAATATATTAGTCTCTATACGATTTGATTGCATTTTATACTTCATATTCAACAGATATATACTTAAAAAATTATAAAGATATTAAATTTCATAAATCAGCCAGGTATGCTAACCATGGAAACTGCTCATATATTCAGATAATTCAAATTGACAGATATCAGTATCAATAAAAAGTAAATGAATGCAGCAGAGATGAGGATGTTGAGATAGATGTGAAGACACGGAAAGATACTGTAAGGAATGAAAGAATAAGGGAAATAACTCTAGTGTTAAAAGTTTCGAAAAGATACAAGAGAGACGATTACATTGGTTTGAACATTTCATGGCGAGAGGTGAAGAATGTATTGAAAGAAGAATGAGTAGCTTAGTAATAGAAGGTTGAAGAAACAGAGGAAGACCAAATATAAGATGGAAGGACTGTATTGCGGAAGACTTGAGAGAAAAGGAACTGAATAAGGACGACACAAAAACCAAAATGAACGGAAGAAGAAAATAAAAAATAGCGACCACTGACGAATGGGAAAAGCTAAAGAAGAAGATGTTAGTGTCAAGTACAATTTGCATAGTTTGTTTAGGAAATAATTTTACTGGAAATCTAGGGTATTTTGTGTATAGTGCACGTGCATTGACGTTTGCTGACTTTGGCAAGCAAATATGGGGGCCTGTGTCAAAATGACAACTATTAATTACGTCCATAACTGACAAATGTCATAATTTTTCATTCAAAATTTCATGATTTTCTTATTTCATGTGGTTTATTTGTTATCAGAAGTGTGGAATTCAGTCCCCGAGATAAGGAATCATAAAATACCAAAAAATGAAATTTTGAATGAAAAATTATATTTGTCAGTTATGGACATAATTAATAGCTGTCATTCTGATACGGGCCCCCATATCTGATTGCCAAGGTCAGCAAAGTCACGTGACTGCTCGCGCCCTATGAAATTTGTACATAATACACAGGATTGACGGAAAGTAATGTGTTGGCCACATCAGATTTTTTTAAATGATCTTACACGCTCGCGCTTACACCCCTTAATTTAGATTACATACATAGTTCTACGTCTACACCATGTTGAGTCAATATTATTGGAAAATTCAACAGTAAATAAAATAAATAGAGCAGAATTTACGTTAAGAGATATGAAAGTGCAAGATAAATAAATACATTACTACATTTTTTTCTAATCAAAATAGGATGTACTCATATGAGAGAGTATAGAAACATGTAATTAAGTAATCTTTGAAAAGAGAATTCTGATTTTTATAATGGATATTTGGCGAGTTTGATTAATTGGTGAAATTCGGTTGTTAGATTTTAGATCATAGAGATCATTAATTACATTTTGAAAATGTTGTTTAGGGGAAAGTGAAATTTCAAAAACAGTATTCTTTATATCAGAAAAAAGAGAATAAAATGGAGAAATTTTTAAACAAGAAATTAAATATAAGTTTCATTCAAAATATTATAAGTTTGTGATAGAACTCAGAAATAGGCAATACGTAACTTTATTGTTATTTGAAACAAATTTCTCGTTCACTGATAGTTTATAAGTTTTATGATAATAAAATTAGACACACTGTATACTTAAAGACTGACTAATTACATACTTGCAAATAGTAAAATCTATTTCTATTAATAAAGTGATAAATTGTGAATTAGCATATTGGAAACCACATTTAGAAAAGTTAGAGAATCACGGAAAAGTCATATCTCATTTACTTATCGAATATAATATTGGGATATTTCATTACGCAGAGATGACGTTGTGTACCAACGTCAAACCTTTAACAAGGGAGTACTTTTGTGTAACTTCCATAAGCGTATCATTGCTGTCAATAGTTTGTCTTTGATTCTTGTGTTTTGACTTTTCTCTCAGTGTTTATTATCATTTTAGGTAGAGTATATTGCCTTGTATCTTGTTTTATTAATTGTAGCGGTAGATTAATTATTTTTCATTTTAAATATTTTAGTTAGTAGTTGTTAGGTTATGTTCACACTTTTGTTTTTTCTTAGGGATAGTTTTACAGCACATATTTGATAATAGTAGTTTAATTAATTGTAAATATTATTTCTATTATATGTATATTTTCCACTATATAAACTACGTGCGTATGTAAAAACATATAAGTAAAATTGCTCCCTTGTTTTTAGTTTAAAAAATTTCCACCAGGTTCGCATTCGTAATGAAATATCCCAATACTTGGAGCTGGAGGCGCTTCGCGCTTCGAAGACAGCCCGTTTTACACACATAAAACTCATGAATCAGTTTTATGTTTCGTACAAGACATAACGCTCGAAACGTCAAAATTTGATAATTTTTAATTATTTATTAAATAAACAGTTACCTAAAGGAGTATAATAATATGTAATGACTGATACATTTTGTCACATTTACTAACTTCTCTGCTTATTCATAGAGAACGTTTAACTTAGTCTACAACTAAATCAGAACTAACTTAACTACGGATTATAGTCTGGCCGCTACCCAACTTTATCGATAAATTCGAGGATAAATTAACACCACTTGGTACAAGTCACCTGAACGCAGAGGTTTGTGTCGTGAAATGATTTAGATCATTGAAATTATTAATCAAATATATAAACGAAGAAACCCAAAAACGTATTTGGATTATATAAATCCGTCAAACATAATGAGAGAATTTAAACAAATTTATAGGTTAATAATGAAATGTTTACCTTATGTATCATAATTATTAGATTTAAGATACTTTAGAAATTAAACCTTTAATAGAAAATAATAGTAACAAAAGTAAACCAGTTTTCCTCAAATTCAAGTACATATAAAGTACAATTAGATATTTGGCAAAAGGAAATTATAAAAGCGATGGCAATGGTAACAGGTACAAATATTTATTTGTTTGCAGCACATTTACACAACTTTGACAGTTAAAATGTTACTGCGCATATTAATTAAAAGAAATATACTATAGACCATGGCCAAGTTGAGCCAAGGTATTAACGACGTATTAGTTAACACCGGACTAAAGTAGTACAAAGTTTAACTATGAATGTTTAGTCCGTGTCCGTAGTAACGTAGGATTACTTAGATCGCCTTAGATCCACGACTATCTTGTTTACTATGAATAGGGCTGATTGTTTCCACACGATTACCTAAATGCAATACTAGTGTGTTATAGCGCACATGAGTGTTGCTAACTGACCAGTAATCTGGGGATGAATTTACGAGAAATCGTTAAATATCCAAGTATGAAATGAATGAGTGATAATCTATAAATTTAACCCTTTTTCTTTACAATAATTATGGTTGTGTTAGAATTACTTTTATTAAAAATAAAAGTGGTTTCAATTTCAACGTAACAAATTTATTTACTTCACAATAATTCATATGAGTTTAAGTGTTACAATTAATTAATAAGCTACTTTGGTCGATTTAGGTATTCTTGCAAACGTGTCGCAAACTCAAGTGTCCCAAATCTGTGTTGCCATCAGAGCTGGGACCAGTACTCAAAAAAAAGTATTTAAGTACTAAATACTAAATACTCACAAGAAAAGTATTTAAATACTAAGTGAAGTAATACTTTAAGTACATTTTTTTACCTACTTACAGTACCAGTACTAAGTATATTTTAATGAAATCAGTTAAAATAATGACGAAAAATTATTGAGTTTAGGTACATATTTGTATATCATTCTCATCCAATAAGATAGTTAAAAATATATACCTATTAAAAAAAAACATCTAAAATGTTTTAAAATAAACTCCATAAGAAATGCATTGCATTTTACGCATCTCTATTATAAGTCACACTTCACGTACTGTGATTAATGTCTGTAGCTACTACTTCACGCCTTGGAGTAGAAAAATTGTTTACTTATTTAGTTCTATAATATTGATGAGCACGTAAATAAGTTGTTCAAAATTACTTCTTGCTTTATCTTTATTTGCGTCTTCAACTATTCGATTAAAACTGTAGATAGCGAAAACTTTAATAACTACCAATACTTGCTCAAACCTGTGTTGACAGTAGTGCACAAAACACACCGCAATCTGTTCTTGCGCATGCGTGAAGTATTTAGTATTTAAAGTAATTAAGTTACTTTAAATACTTTTGGATACTTTAAGTACCAAAAAGTATTTGAAGTACTTTTTATGAAAAAAAAGTATTTTAAGTACAGTACTAAGTATTAATTTTCAAAAGTATTTTAAGTAAAGTATTGTAAATACTGGATGTATTTAAAGTAATACTTCCAGTACTTTTACTTTAAGTAGTTCCCAGCTCTGGTTGCCATCCTGGAACACCCGCCTCGCCTCCTCTTGTAAGATCCCAAAAATTCTTGCTCAACATTTTGTTTGGGGCCCTCACGGTGTTGATATAAGGCGATTTGGTTTATTTACTGCTTACATTTTATAAAATTTTAAATTCAATTTTCTCAGTTTCTAAACGTGAAAAATAGAATGTGATTACTGAATTAGATACAGAATTTAATTTTCTGTAGCATTTAATTTATTTGAAGTATTATTGTCTAAAATTAATATGCCACTTTTGCGCAAGGGAAAAATGTTTTCCCATGTTAAACGCCTACGGCCCGCTTTTCGTGTTTCACCCGGTATACCACAATTTAGTTCAAACTAGTTGGAACAGAGTTATTACACTGCAAATTGTCATATAAATAAGAACACTCGTGGCAAAAAAAACCCGACACAAAAAAAGTTTTTTTTTTATCAGTATAACAAATGAAATATGGGTTTATTTGTTATTTTTATATTAAAATATGAACAACTGATCTGTAAAGTAAGATTAGAAAATAAAACAAATGTAGCAAACACTATTTATTATGAAAAAGAAAGAAAACTAAATCTGTCTGTTTTCAAAAATTCAATCATAACTAGAAATTCTTCAATTATAATTGGTTAATGACCCTTGATGTGTAGTATATTACACTCTTAGTACTTATAATACTGAATGTAAGTAAATTTGTTACAATTCAATCGGAAAATACAACCTGAACAGAAACTTCAGGTGAAGATGATCATATTATTCAAAACATCACTGTAGCCTTGATTTATTTCCAGAAGTATTGCCCGAAATGTAACTGGGCGTTATTATCAAATAGGAGAATACATCAGATGACGAATATCAGGAACACTATACGAGGTGTGTTCAAAAACTATCGCGAATTTTGAATTTTCGCGGGTTACGTATATTCGAATTTCGATCTTTTTGTGGCTTTATGTTGGTACTCATGTCTCTCACTTATGTCGACAAGCTCGGCCATTTTGAATGTTCACTTACTTGTTGACAGCTGCTTTGCTTGCACGTGTTTTGGATCGTCTTCGATTTTTACCTATTGTGCTTATTCGTTAAAAACTGACTATGAATTTTTTGACCAAGACAATATCTTTCTTATCTAAAGGCGACGGAACGTAGAAAAAAATAATTCATTTAAAATTTGTCATTGTCATAAAATGTTTTTATCAAAGAAGTTATTTCATTTCTACTCGTACTTCTTTGATAAAAACATTTTATGACAATGACAAATTTTAAATGAATTATTTTTTTCTACGTTCCGTCGCCTTTAGATAAGAAAGATATTGTCTTGGTCAAAAAATTCATAGTCAGTTTTTAACGAATAAGCACATTAGGTAAAAATCGAAAACGATCCAAAACACGTGCAAGCAAAGCAGCTGTCAACAAGTAAGTGAACATTCAAAATGGCCGAGCTTGTCGACATAAGTGAGAGACATGAGTACCAACATAAAGCCACAAAAAGATCGAAATTCGAATATACGTAACCCGCGAAAATTCAAAATTCGCGATAGTTTTTGAACACACCTCGTACATTACAAACCCGTTTAAACATCGATTTATAACAATATTTGTACTACAGGAATGGGTCGTACTACCAACTATTGTCTTTTGCCAACTGGCAGATGTTCGTTAAATTGAAATTTCTGCAGGATTCTTTCGCTGAAAGTTATGTAAATATTGTTTACGTCCTAGGATGTCTGTTGCTTGCCCAGTTTTGCTTGGAGCACGTCGAGTATAGCGGCTACGCTTTGCGCGATAACATAGAGACTAGGCAATGGAGCACTGGAGCTCCTTATTGTTCATATATGAATCCCATTTCTGTCTGTATTCATTAAATGAACAAGAATGCGCGTAGTGAATGTCAGGAGAACCATTTTCAATATATTGCATACCTTGAAAAACACCATTTGACAGTGGTAGTAAAATGGCATGGCCTGGTATTTCAATGTAATGAAATATTAAGCTTGTTTTGGGTAAATATGGTGCTTTGGCGGAAGTTCTATAAATTAGTAAAAGCACAGCTGACTCCGTAGTATATTTTGCTCCATTTGTTCTCGAGAATTTCATTATAAAAATTGACAACATGTGTATGGGATTACGTTATGGCAAAGTGTTCGGGGTCGAAAATCCGTACCAAAAACTATTCAATATCTAATACTACCTCTTTCTGAAGAATGGAAAAATAATTAACGCGAAGAGTTATCAACTGTATTGAAAGTACACCATTGGGATCTAGGAAACTAGACAAGCCACGAAGTCGGTTAAATGTATAATGTTGTGCAGTTTTGAGGGCTCATTCGGATTCAGTTTGAAAGTTATTCAAAAAAATCTAATGTGGACACCACATGACTTCCTTGTACGATTATTAAACTATACTTATTTTTTTAATAATTAAATTACAAAATATTGACAGGCTTAAGCCCAGCCCGAGAAATATTTTGATATAGAACAAAAAATAATTCATTTACTACTATCATTCTTAAATTAACATTAATCTAACCCGGTTCTTTTTAAAGAGAGTTTTGATTACAATAAAGAAATATTTGATTACAACAATGAATATGACTAATTTCACAATAAAAATATAATATTTGTTATTGTACGAATCATAAAATTGCACGTATTTATCGTAATTTGACATGAACTTTTTTTTTTATTTTTTTGTCCTAATCCATAGCAAGCTTTATTACAAAAACAAAAAGTATATAATTTTTAAATTTACATATCTCGCTTATATAAAGGGCTAATTTAATAATACTTGATGTGCTAGACGCAGAAATTAATTCTCTAAAACTTTTATTTGAAGCATTTATTTCTAAAATCAAAATAAAATCATTTTATTCAAGAAAAACTGTTAACAACTTCAAGTAATGTACCACTTCCGGTTAGCCTATTTTAACCAAAATCTATTATGTTATTTCGATTGACATAAAAGTTTTGTATACCAAATTTGAAAAGTTTTGGATTATATTTTAAAACAGTTTTTCATTAAAATCTATTATAGGCTTCATGTAAAGTGCCACTTCTGGAAATTGTGTAATAACCAGAAAGGGAGGTGCACAACTAGATGTTATAGGAGTCCTAAATACAAAATTTCAACTTTCTACGGCTTACCGTTTTTGAGTTATGCGAGATACGTACTTACGTACAAACGTCACGTCGAAATTAGTCAAAATGGATTCAGGGATGATCTAAATGGATATTTCCGCTGAAATCTGAAAACCGAAATATTCTAAATTTCAAGGAAAATTATTTCATAAACAAACTATGCAAATGGCACTTGACAGTGACATCTTCTTCTTTAGCTTTTCCCATTCGTTAGGGATCGGTATTTTTTATTTTCTTCTTCCATTCATTTCTGTTTTGCAGGTCGTCCTCATTCGGTTACGTTTCTCTCAAGTCTTCCGCAATACAGTCCTTCCATCTTATCTTTGGTTTACCTCTGTTTCTTCCACTTTTTATTACGACTCCGTAAGCTTGTTTCAAAGGCTGAAACGTTTCTGTGAAAGTTATCCCCAGTTTCACGCAAAATTTTACGTTGCATCGTTGCTCCAGAAAATCGCACATTTCAAAAATCGCTATAAACACTGAAACACGTTGCACCCAAAATAACAATATCACGATAACTAAACCAGATATCAACAATCCAAGGACATGTGGTTATAGAGGAGGTTATGCGCAACGCAATGATGCCAACCGCATATCACGTAATTCAAAATGTTCGGTTATTTTCTGAACAGACCTCGTATCCATTGAATATGAAATATAAAATGGAATCAATTTGTATAGATACTAGAATATTCTTTAATATTTATAATAACATTAAATGTGTAAATAATATTTCATAGTTTGTTTATAAAATAATTTTACTGGAAATATTGGATCTTTTGCAAGAAAATTTATGTATAGGCCGCGAGCAGTCACGTGACTTGCTGACCTTGGCAAGCAGATATGGGGGCCCGTATCAGAATGACAGCTATTAATTATGTCTATAACTGACAAGTGTAATAATTTTTCATTCAAAATTTCATTTTTTGGTAGTTTATGATACCTTTTCTCGGCAACTGAATTCCATACTCCTGATAACAAATAAACCACATGAAATAAGAAAATCATGAAATTTTGAATGACATTTGTCAGTTATGGACGTAATTAATTGCTGTCATTTTGACACGGGTCCCCATATCTGCTTGCCAAAGTCTACACTACACGCGCCCTATACATAAATTTTCTTGCAAAAGATCCTATATTTCCAGTAAAATTATTTCATAAACAAACTATGCTAATTGCACTTGGCACTGACATCTTCTTCTTTTTTAGTTTTTCCCATTCGTTAGGGGTCGCTATTTTTTATTTTCTTCTTCCACATTTTTGTTTTGCGTGTCGTCCTCATTCAGTTCCTTTTCTCTCAAGTCTTCTGCAATACAGTCCTTCCATCTTATAATTGGTCTTCCTATGTTTCTTCGACCTTCTATTACTAAGCTATTCATTTTTCTTCCAATATATTATTCCTCATAACATGTTCAAACCAATGTAATCGTCTCTCTTATATCTTTCTAGAAACTTCTAACATTAGAATTATTTCCCTCATTCTTTCATTCATTTACTTTTTATTGATACTGACTTCTGCCAATTTGAATTATCTGAATATATTAGCAGTTTCCATGGTTAAGTTAGCATAGCTGGCTGATTTGTCAATAATGTCAAATAACTCCGTAATTACAAAAGATATATAAAAAAAAATTCATGTAAAAGTTACATTATTTGATAAGGCAAAGTGATGTCAGAAAAAATTCAAGATGACTGTTTCCAAGGTAGCAAATTTCTTATTTTAAATGAACGCATATTGGATTTTTATTTTTAAAAAATACTTGTTTTTCTCTTTTTAAGGGTGTAAGGGTTATTGTGTTTTAATTTTGTTTTACCTCTAAAATCTTAGATATTTCATTATTTTTCATGATATTTCTTATTTTTTCAAAAGTATCTGTAATATTTACATGTCATACTAATACTAGTTAATTTTATTAAATATTTTTTTTGTGTCTAAAAATATTATAGTCAATAAAAATCATTTTGTCTTTTAGAGGGCTGACGGACATTTTTCCGAAACCGGTTCCTTATTACCAAACAAAAATCAAAAAAAAATACTGTACTTTTTCTACATTTAAAAATCATCTATTTCAATAAGTTCTTTATATCAGATACCTGGTACCGCATACGTTAAATTAAAAATATGGAAACAAAATTAAATTATGAGGATGATATGTAGGGGATGGCTTACTTATGAAAATAAAATTCTGTTTTGTAAAACTATTTAAATTTTTGACATAAAAATAAGAAATTTAATGAAAAATAACGAAAAATTTAAGATTTTACGAGTAAAACAAAAATTTTTTTTAAATAAAAATCCAATATAGCGTCCATTTAAAATAAGAAAGCTGCTTGCTACTAATATTTTGGAAACAGCCATCTTCAATTATATTCTGACATCACTTTTAAGTTTGCCTTATCAAATCATGTAACTTTTATATGAAACATTTATTTATATCTTTTATAATTACGGAGTTTTTGACATTTTTTTAAAATTGCTATTTTCAGTTTTTTTTAATAACTTTCAAAATGTTGAATTTTAATTTTTTCACACCGGAATCTTAATGAGCCTTTAAACTGCACAACATTGCCAATTTAACCGACCTCGTAGCTTATAGTTTCCGAGATCCGAATGGTATACTACTTAATTTCGGACACTGTGTACATACTCTTTTAGTTGTTAGGTATGGAAATATATGAATAATACAAAGTATATTTATTTTATCATGGTCTGAATACGTGATGATTAAAATATTTATTTTTCAATATCTAATCAATATAAATGTATTGATACAATTGGGTAATATTTAGTCTACTAGGGAGTGACCATTTTCTGCGTTTTAACTTTGCGACGTACAGGCGCCATTAATTACATATTTAAAATATCTAGATGTTGATTATCTATTTACCCACAATTGCAAGACCTTGGGTGCGGCTACTGTTCATGTTTTATGGTGCATATGCAAAACCATTTATGGATGTTTTTAGGTCATGTCACCTAGATTCCAGATAAGTTCTTCACAATATGTAAATACGTCAAATATATCATGTGATACAAAGTATATTAATTATGTTTGGAATTAATACGAGGTCCTAAATGAGATCGAAAAAAGTTATCTAACAAAAACTTTGTTTACATTTTCAAGAACTTCATTTTCAAGTTATGTAATATAACTTTTTGTAAGTACTTTGGTAGGTGACCACCAGGACATATTATAGTACCTTCTGTCGCCCCAACAACCAAACGAGCGAGTCGAGGCGGCGTATGACCCTAGCAGTTGAGTTTTAAGTCTTAAATAATATACAGCATAACGCCGATTAACCGAATCGCCAATTATCCGAATCGGTCCTAAGCGTAATATAAAAAATTAAAACCAAATATGTATGTATGTAATTTTTTTGTTTTGTTGTAACAAGTTGGAACTCGCTGGAGTCCAGATATATTTCAACTGTTATGGTTTTTGCTACTACATATGTTGTACCTCTATTATTGTTGTGAATTTTTATACATACTTTGTATTTTTGTTAAGGCCTGATGGGGTTGCAACTTACTCTGATCGAGATGTTCAAGTGAGCGTTATTGTAGACCTGTGTTTGTTAAACTTAATAAAGTTTATTCTATGTGTGACAGTTCGTTTTTCTTTATTACCAGTCTATGTCCGATTATCCGAATTTTCGATTATCCGAATCGACCCCGGTCCCAATTAATTCGGATAATCGGCGTTCTACTGTAAATAAAAATCATTCAAAACAGTATGCTTTGCTAAAGTAACTATGTTCTTTGATGTACAATTTATAATATGTAATTATTTTACTTTTGAGTAGGTGTATTGTAAAACGGTACTTTGTAGGATTTAACATATCTTCAAATTAATTCTTTTTATATTCTACAATAATTACTGATATATCATTTTAAGATAAAATTAATGCAAATTTAAAAAAAATCTCCATATTATGTTAAACATTCTGTATATTTAATTATGTAGTATGTTTTCAACGAACGTGTTTGAAACAAAAATTCCTTTTTATAACAATAGTGTATTTTAAATATACATTATTTCACACATACTTTATTTTAAATATTTGTTTGTCACTAAAAAAAAAAAAATACTGATATTTCCTAAATTCAAATATTGGACCTAGTTTTTAATGTACATATAAGTAAATAAGTGTTTAAAAAATTCTACCCATTACTAAGATAAATAAATTCTTATCTATAACCGACTGGAAAATAAACATTTTCCCGTACCTAGAAGAGGCGTTTTAAGGGTTACTTTCCACACTAGTCTTGTAAAATTTCTCAAATAGTAAGCCTTACTTATTTCCTCATCGAGTAAAATACTTATTTCCTCATCGAGTAAAATAGTACTTTATTTACTTATCAAACAGGTCTTATATTCTTCAGCCAAAAAAAAAAAGAAAAAAACCCGTTTCTTTTAAATCCAATAAAAACCCACCCGGTTTTAAAAAATAAAAACACTTAAAAAAACTGTAAAAAAAACAGATGCAAAGTTATCACAATTCACAATATATTATTAAATGTGAGCTAATAACAGAATAAATACAGACGTTTTGAATCCCAAAGCATCCTCTACATATTGAAGCAAAAAATATTATTAATATAATAAAAATTAATCTTACAATTTAATAAATTGTTTATTATTAAAAAAAAATTGTTATATATTACCCGAGAAAACAAAAAAAAACCCAGTAAGACTCATTTTATTTTTAAAAAATCTGTTGTGGCCAGCACAATACCTCTCGCCACTTCCTTTTTTGGTTACATAAGTATAGGGCGCGAACAGTCATGTTACATTGTTGGCCTTGACAAGCAAATGTGGGGGCCTGTTTCAGGATGATAATTAGTAATTATGTACATGGATGTCAATTGTTAATTTTTCATTTAGAATTTCAAGATTTTCTAAATACACGTAGTTAATTTGTCACTAGGAGTATGGAATTTACTTGTCGAGGAAAATAAACCACATGGAATTGGAAAATCACTAAATTTAGAATGAGAAATTATGATACTTGACATCTATATACATAATTACTAGCTATCATTCTGACATGGGCCCCCATATTTCATGTATACCTACATTATACCAAAAATTCTACTTACATATATCTATTCCTTATATTTAGATTGTTTAATTTTAAATTCATTTTATGAAGAAATTTTGTCCTCTTCTAATTTTTCGAAATATTTCCAATTCATTGTAAGGATTGACAGTATTTTTGAAGGATATATGTAATATACCTATAATTTTAAATATTTAGCTATTAATACATTAAGAAATAATATAATGTATGTACTTCCCAGAAAGTGTTCAGTAATGTCTCCGGATTTCTGACACTGACATTTTTCTGTCAGTTACAAACAATTTAAATTTTCAACTATTTTCCATGGCCATTCTTTCGGCTGTAAAATTTATTATAACAGATTATTTTATATATTATATTTCTTTTATCTCTAAATCTATAGAATATATTATAAAATATTTAAATATATCAAATAAAGAATTAAATTTTCTTTAATATTACCAAGAAAAAAATCTGTTGTGGCCAGCACAATACCTCTCGCCACTTACTTTTTTGGTTACATAAGTATATAACAGTCATGTTACATTGTTGGCCTTAACAAGCAGATGTGGGGGCCCGTTTCAGAATGATAATTAGTAATTATGTACATGGATATCACTTGTCAATTTTTCATTCAAAACTTCAAGATTTTCTAAATGCACGTAGTTAATTTGTCACCAGGACTGTGGAATTTACTTGTCGAGGAAAATAAACCACATGGAATTGGAAAATCACTAAATTTAGAATGAGAAATTATGATACTTGACATCTATATACATAATTACTAGCTATCATTCTGTCATGGGCCCACATATCTGCTTGTCAGGGCCGACAAAATCACATGATTGCTCGCGCCCTATTGTATTTAACATTTCTTGTATACCTACACTCTATATCAAAAATTCTACTTACATATATCTATTCCTTATATTTAGATTGTTTAATTTTAAATTCATTTTATGAAGAAATTTTGTCCTCTAATTTTTCGAAATGTTTCCAATTCATTGTCAGGATTGACAGTATTTTTGAAGGATATATGTTATGTATTTATTAATACATTAAGAAATAATATAATGTATGTACTTCCCAGAAAAAGTCTTCAGTAATGTCTCCGTATTTCTGACACTGACATTTATCTGTCAGTTACAAATAATTTAAATTTGCAACTATTTTTCATGGCATCCTTTCGGTTGTAAAATTAATTACATTATTTTATATATTATATTCCTTTTATCTCTAAATCTATAAAATATGTATAAAAATATTTAAATGTATCAGAAAGAGAATTTATTTTTCTTTAATATTATCAAGAAAAATTTTCAAAAAATTATATTTAGAAGATTTTTTTTCAAGAATCTTCTACTTCCGGTTGTCCAATTGTTACCAAAACCTTTTCAGATCTTCCCATGAATGTCCGATTGGGAAATACGTTGTTAAACAAATTTTAAGTCTTATAGTTTTTGAGTAACCGTCCTTCCAACATCCCACACACATACACACATACACACACACACACACACACACATCCACACACACACACACACAGACATCATCGTAAAAATGTTAAAATCGGATTGTAGGGACCTTAAAACGTGCTTATTCAATAAAATCTGGATATGCGATTTTTAGCATGAATGCAATACCTCTCTTAGCGAGAGGTAAAAATTCAAAAAATATTATTTAGAAGATTTTTTTTCAAGAATCTTCTACTTCCGGTTGTCCAATTGTTACCAAAACCTTTTCAGATCTTCCCATGAATGTCCGATTGGGAAATACGTAGTTAAACAAATTTAAAGTCTTATAGTTTTTGAGTAATCGTCCTTCCAACATCCTACATACATACACACACACACACACACACACACACACACACACACACACACACACACACACAGACATCATCGTAAAAATGTTAAAATCGGATTGTAGGGACCTTAAAACGTGCTTATTCAATAAAATCTGGATATGCGATTTTTAGCATGAATCCAATACCTCTCTTAGCGAGAGGTAAAAAACCCGTGGGTATTTGCCAGCCCTGATATGAAATTGACCATTTTGCGCGATAAATGAGTTTTCCTATTTCGCGTTCACAAAGTGAATTTTGTACAACTGTTTTTCTCAGAAATAGTGATATAATGAAAATTTTGTACAAAAGTTTTTGGGGATTTTTTTAAATTGTGAAGTTAGTAACTTAGTCTGTTTTAAAAAGAATATCTTTAATTTTAGTCATTACTCATGGGAAATTACTGTAATTAGATTTTTTATAGTAAAATACTTACATCAAACAGTAAAGCACTCTTTTAAATTAAATTTCAAAGTATTTATTTGTAGGTTCATAACATAATAAATATAAATTTTAATTCTAATCTAATTTGTATTTAACAGTTGTCAAAGTAAATTAAATTTCAAATGTTTATTGAAACTATTAGTGATACCAACCTTGATATTTCAATATTTCGTTCAATAAAAATTTTGAAGTAAAGGTAAATTAATATAGAATAGGAAATATAGTATGAAACATACGTATTACAATGTCTATTTGTAATACTCGTACTTTGCGTAACTCGCCAACTACTCGGTTACGCAAACTGTAGTCGTAATTACAAAGGATTATTGCAATACTTGTCTTTCATTGTTTCAATATACTATTTATAAAATTAGAATCACGTTATATGTTTTTAAAACCATTATTGAATTATTTTCTTGTTTATTTCCGTTTTCACTCATCAAACTATTATTTTTGTTCCAATGAACAAACACATCATACGTCAACATTAAAGCAATTTATAAACTAAATACCAAATGCCAGTCTGGTTTACTTTAATATTAAATGGATGTACATATGTATTTATTTAGAATACGACTACGCTTTAATTGAATTAAACCCGTTAAGTCTAACCGTAAACCTCAATACTGTAACAATTAGTGTGTCATTGTTTAGTTTGCGAAAAATTAGCTTGCGCTTCTCATTTTATACTGGGTCATTTCAATGTCGCCAACCAAGACCTTGCTTGTGGTAACACGGGTTTGTCACAAAATAATTTTAGGATTCCGGCCCGAGTTAAAACTTGTCAGTGATGTAAAAATGGAACGTATAGTTTTAAGTATAAGAGGAAAACTGATTGGAAGTGGTTTTTAAAAAAATCAGTATTTCAATTTTTTTCGATCTTTTATGTTATTCTTTTTTTACCTCTTGCTAAGAGAGGTATTGGATTCATGTAAAAAATCGCAATCCACATTTTTGTTTGTGTGTGTGATTAAGTGACTGAGTGCGTGCGTGCGTTCGTGCGTGAGTGAGTGTGTGTGTGCTTGTGTACAGTTTCTCAAATACTGTAAGACTTACTACGGATTCTTCAATCTAACATTAATGGGAAGAGCTGATAAAGTTTTGGTAACAATTGAAAATTGAACAACCGAAAGTGGTAGTTTTAAAAAAAAATCTAAATATTACTTTTTGAAAATTTGTGTTATTACAAATAATAAAAATTGTTAAATTCTTAATCAGATACATTTAATTTTTTTATTATATCTTCTATAAATTTAAAGATATTGTAACATGCGCCCCTGACTTAAGAGTATACGAGCGCCGTCACTGGTAGAATATTCCCGAGCGATGACGTAATCCCCGTCGGCGGAAAAACCCATACGTCTACATGTGTTAATTACCTGAATCCTTTGTATTCAATGTTATTGTGGCGTCGGAAAGTTCGAGATGGACATCGCGATATATAAACCCGTCGCTAAAGCCAGCAAAAACAGTCTGATATATAGAAGCAACAAGCAATGAACAGTGAGTGATATAAATAGTCTACGAGTGGTAAACATGAATAAATGTAGTTATATAAATAAATTTAGTGTTATAAATATTGTTTTAATATATAATCTTATTATTTAATCATAGTGATAGTATTTTTAATATCTTTTAAATATTTATCCTAATTATTTGTCGTTTAATAAACGTATTATTTTAATTAATAATATTTTTTCACGACATGCACACAAGCTTAACTTTCTTCTCCCGAAATAGTGAGGAAAAAGTGATTTTCCTCTCTAGAGAGGAAAATATAGAAGTGTTACCAACATGAATGTTATTTACAAAAAATATATTGTAAAAATTATAAAATAAATTCCTAATTTTATTGAAAATCCTTATTTTAGTGATATACATACTTTAAATTATCTTACAATTATGTCTTATATTTTTCTTTTTCTAAATTAAATCACAATTTGACAACTTTAATTTAGATTTAAGATTGGTTCATTGACAACACTGTTACACCGCCTTGCGTCTGATAACTTAACTTTTGACGTGTCAGTTGTGTGTTGTGTTGTCAAAGTGTAAATATAAATTATAAATAATAACATGTTGATTCAAATAAATAAAATATTACCCTTATTCTACTAGTCATGTCAATATAAACTACTTTTATTCAAATAAACTAAATATTACCCTTATTCTACTAATCTTTTCTTTAAGTGTATTTAAGGTCCGAGCAAATCGTTTTTAGAAACATACCGTGAAAAAAAAGTTGTGTCTAACACGAGAAGACAGTGCTTTTGTGAAAAGAGCAGAGAAAAGAAGAGAATGAATCTCGCTCGAGTGGGAAAAAGAAGCGCTTTCCTCTCTAGTTTGACAAATAACTATTCTCTGATTTTTACACTTCGCCCATATAAATAAAACGGTTAAAATTGGCGTCAGGTGTGGTGTTGCTAATAAACTGTGAAGTGTAAATAAAAATAAATAAAATGGCGACTAAACAATTAAAATTAATTAAATTAAAAGTAATTGATCTCAAGAGACAACTGGAAGAACGGGATTTGGAAACAACAGGAAAGAAGTCAGTACTTCTAGAAAGACTGCGGCAGGTGTTGATCGATTCTGATGAAAATTCCGACGATTACTTATTTGATCCGTCCGACATTGCTAAACTAAAACAGGAAATGGTAGAAAGTTCTAGAACATTAGAACAAAAAATAATAGAAAATTCTAGAAAATCAGAAGAAAGTTCTAGAACAGAACAAAAATTAATAGAAAGTTCTACAAAGACAGAAGAAAATTCTAGAACATTGTAAAATAAATTAGAAGAAAATTCAAAAACATTACAAGAAAAATTGACCGAAATACTAGAACAAAAATTTATAGAAAGTTCTAGTAAGGCAAAGGAAAATTCCAGAACATTAAAAGACGAATTGACAGAAATATTAGAACAAAAATTGGAGGAGAGTTTTCGAAAAGCAGAAAAAAATTCCAGAACATTAAAAGAAGAAATAATGGACCATTCTAGAAGTTTAGAACAAAAATTAGAAGAAGACCTGAAGATAAGTATGACAAGAAGATCGAAGATTTACAAGAAAAATTCACTAGAATTACATCGTCGTCAATGTCAAATTCCGAAGTAGCTAAGGCAAATCTGTTGAAAGGAAGGAAAGTAGTAAAACCTGATACTACTTCAACAATGCACATAAAAGACCGGAGTATGATGGGAAATCTTCGTGGTCGAATTATTTAAATCAATTTGAAGCGGCTGCTAAAGCACATAACTTGACGTCCACGGAGAAGGCCACAGCGTTGACCATCTCGTTGCGTGGAGAAGCTATCGACATCATGTAAACGCTGAAGGAAGAAGAACAAGAGGACTACGACCAACTAGTCAAGCGATTGGATATGCGGTACGTAAATGCTCATCTGGAGCAGGTGTGCCAGACGCAACTGAGGAATCGGTGTCAGAGTTCAAAAGAAAGCCTTCAAGAATTTGAAGCTGACGTAGCTCGTTTGGTTCGGCTCACATCCTACAGTTCCTGACGGCGTTTTGGAGTGTCTGGCCACTTAATCATTCATCTACGGGGTTCGAGACAGCGAAACTCAGCAAAAACTTTGATCGATGCATTGTCATTTGCATCAGAACATGAAGCTGCTAAGCAAGCTTCACGTAACCAATCACGAGTGCGAGATAATGAGGCTGAGAGAAATGAAAATACTGAAGATCTGGATGAGAGATTACGACGAATTGCAAGTAAAGTGTTTCCTGAAAGAAAGAAACTCCGCGGTTGGAAAAATGGTGAACTAGATCATCCGCAAAGACTTTACAGAAAACCGCAAAAGAAAACGGATGCCATACAGGACGAAAGACAAAGGAAATGTGGTAGAAAGGGAAGCAGTGCCGATACCTTCAAGAAGACTTAAGGCGCGTGGAAGTCACACAGAGGGACAGAGAAAGGAACTAGAAAGAAAGGGAAATAATGTTTACGCATTGTCCAGAAGGCCATACCAAGATGGAGGCAAATATAGCAGTCGACTGGAAGAAAAACATTCCACCATCGCCAGGATAACGGTAGTCGACGATAGTTGGCAGCCCGATGGACTGCGCAAGGACCAAGAAAATGACCCGACTTTGAAAATCATATTGGAATAGAAAGCAGAAGAGAGCAAACCAAGATGGGAAGATGTTGCACCACACTCACAGAGTGTAAAATCGTACTGGGCGCAATGGGACTCAATGATGATTGAGGATGGCCTGTTAAAGCGTTTGGTGGAAAATACCGATGGAACTGAGAAGAGAACTCTGTTGGTTATTCCTAAGAATAGAATACCAGACGTGGTAAAAGAGATCCATGGCGGATCTAGAGGAGGCCATTTTGGAGTCAACAAAACTATAGAAAGATTGCGCCAGCGATTTTACTGAGTTATCTGTAAGGAGGATGTTAAAGACTGGTGCAAGAAATGTGTAGTTTACAATCCACAAAGGCGTCGTGGTTTATCCCCAAAGCTGCAAAGAAATTGGGAAGGTCCTTATGAGGTTGTTAAAAGGATAAACAACGTAATATACAGAATTAGAAAAACACCAACAGGGAAGCCGAGAGTAGTATACTTTAATCGGCTAACCCCTTTCGCTGGTGACAACCATGAAGACTACCATGGAGCAACGGTTCGTCGGATCGTAGCTCAGGAACCGACATTTGATGACTTCATGGAAAAGTATTCCTTCGGTCACAAGGTGCGGTATGCCGTGACGAAAGAAGAACATCGAGACCTGTTCACCGTGCCTTCAGATTATTCCCTCGGCCACTGTGTATCAGAAGACTTAAAAATGTCACGCGGCATAGCTTCAGTCTTTAAGACGAAATTTGGACGACTACAAGAACTGGCCAACCGAGGTCCATCTATCGGGAAAACGCTACGACTGGGGGAAAGAAATACAGAACATCAGCGGTATATATATACTACCTGGTCACAAAATCACGCTCGTACCAGAAGCCGTCGTATCGCAGTCTATGGAACTCACTGTGCGATTTGAAGGACCATCTGCTAGAGAATGACATTTTGAAACTAGCAGTACCGAAGTTAGGCTATGGACTAGATGGTTTGGATTGGAGAATTGTTAGAAGCATGTTAGAGATCCTCTTCCGCTATACCGGCGTTGAAATTGTCGTCTGCAGCTTTAACCTTAACGGACAGAAAGAAGAACTCCAGCGGACCAACGACTGTCACTTCTTCAAGACTTCTAAATGTTCCAAAAGTAATACATGTAGATTTCGTCATCAAGATCTGTTCCGGGACAAAACAGTCTTAAGGAAGGAGCAGTGGAACGTGCGTCCCTGACTTAAGAGTATACGAGCACCGTCACTGGTAGAATATTCCTGAGCGATGACGTAATCCCCGCCGGCGAAAAAACCCATACGTCTACACGTGTTAATTACTAGAATCCTTTTTATTCAATGTCATTGTGGCGTCAGAAAGTTCCAGAACGACATCGCGCTATATAAACCCGTCGCCAAAGCTAGAAAAGCATAGTCTGATATATAGAAGCAACGAGTAATGAACACTGGGTGATATAAACATTCTACGAGTTGTTAACATAAATAAATGTAGTTATATGAATAAATATAGTGATATAAATATTGATTAAATAAATAATCTTCGTGTTTAAGCATTTAATGTCTTAAATTAGTGTTTATATTTATTTAATCATAGTGTTAGTTATTTTTATTATCTTTTTAATATTTTTCCTAATTATTTATCGTTTAATAAACGTATTATTTTAATCAATAATATTTCTCTGATTTTTACACTTCCCTCATATAAATAAACGTTACAATATAATAACAGAAAAATCTGTTGTAATTAATCTCGCTGCCCAAACAACCGAATGGAAACCAATTGCGATATTTAAATGTTTGTAATCGATGGTTACATGGAAAATGTTAGTGTCTAAAATCAGGGAAATGGAAATAAGATTAGTTCGTTCTTCAACAAACTAATATAAAAAACAACAAAAAATCCACTTATTCATCAATGACGATGAAATCAAAATTCAATAAATTGGTCAATTTTGTAAGTAAAAATAGATTAACAATTATGTAAGACTCCACATTTATTGAAAATTTGTATTCCAGTTTTCCAAATCTGTTTAGTGGTAATGTTTTCATACTCTTCAATGAACCTATTGTAAAATTCAACTTCACATTATTGTAAGTTTTTATACTAAATGTTAACTACATTGGTTGTTACATTTATGTATTTTACAGCATGCTGATGAAGGATTAAAATAAATCCGAAAGCTTGATGAAATAAACAAGGACGAAATAGTCTTATTGCCCTTTCACTGTTTCCCCACAAAAGCCAAACCTGAATAAAAAATAATAATAATATTACATATATCTTTAAGAAATGCCGCTAATACGAATACAGTCAATCAATTTGAATTTTGAAAATATTAGAAGAGTAAGACAAAATTCCTCAGAACGGAAGCATACAATTATTTGAATTACTTGTGTGGTGTGTACAAGAAATGTTAAATTCGTTACTTATGTACCATGAAATGGAAAGATGAGAGGTATTGTGCTGGCCACAACAGATTTAAAAAAAAATAAGCACTTATTTTATTGTTTTTTTTTTTCATATAATGACGCATTTTGCTGAAATTCTATTTGAAAGAAATGACCAGTGAATGCCTACGTCATAGTAATAAAATGAAGAAACATAACGTGAAAACATATGCTATCTAGACCATTTGCTGACACGAGAGAATGTGGAACTAATTCTTGAACAGAGACAGGTCATTCTATTATTCAAAAGAAGATAATTTTGGAGCTGAAGCAATAAAACGACTTGTTTCTTTTCAAGAATTCGTTCCACATTCTCTCGTCTCAGCGAATGGAGTATGGTTCACAATTCTAGTTTTTTTTTTATGTTTAGAGCAGAGATTATTAGATGTAATGTAAAGTTTTAAAACGAGTGTTAAAATTAGTAACTCATACTCTTGTTTCGCCATCTAGTGGCATTTGATCATAGGTTGTTCCCGCTGGCGTAATTCTTCGGCGCCATTACACAGACCATTTCAAAATTATGCAAACTTTTATTGTAATTCAATATTTATTACAAACATAATCTCTATTACGGAGTTAATTTTTTTGTTGCTTGTGTAATTGTTTCAATTAATATAAAGAAAATTGTAAAATTTGATTTATGTGTATTCCTTATTGTATATTCGACCGTTAATACTGTAGTTTAAAAATAACGAGGAAGATACAGGTCTTCGAACTGAAGACGGGACCGGTTTACAAAATTGACCTAGGTCAAATTTTCGTATAAGTTATTTGATGACCTTCTTGCAATATTAAAAATATTTGTATATGTACAATATTTTTGTTTGGAATATCTAGTTGTTATGTAGTATAAACTTATTTTCAAAATATTTCCTTACATTATTTCATTGTCCTTGAAATGTGAACTAATTTACCGCATTTCAAAGTTGAAAATATATCATTTATTGAAATCTGCATCTAAGCATAGAATTACGACATCCAAGATCATAAGTAAATTAATCTTACAACTTTTATGTAAACAAGTGCCAAGAATTACACTTGTTTTTTGACATATTTTACTAGAAGTACAGATAGTTTTGATAATCCAACAAGATCCAAACACAAAAAAGTACATGGTTTTTGGTTTTTCGAGACATTCAGATTTCACTGTATACAAGCAGCCAGTTTTTCGATCTTTACCATTGAAATTTCGATTATTTTAAGAGATACGAAGTCGGTGAAATTATCCATTAATAGGTGATATTAAAAATGTACAGTAAAATTTTTGAAAGATGTCCGATCTACGAATTGTATGAATTAAGTTTTTAGTTCCGCCCATTCTTTCAAATTCAGTAGTGTCGTTCACTTAGTTTTTTTTTTTGAGGGTACATAAGATACTACTGTTATTTTATTATTATAAAAACATATGTTACAGTAAAAGCATTCATAATTCAAAAATACGCCTACTGGTAAGTTTATTAGCAAATGTGCAACCAAATATGTGAAAAATAAGATACTGATTAGATTACTGACAGTGTCAATGTCAGTGACACTGACAGAAAATAACGTGTTATTCGTACGGCTATGAATCAAGGTAATGTATCTGAATTAATAAATAAACTTACGTTACAGCGAAAGTATTATCAACAACGAGCATCGTTTTAATATGGAATATCCTAACTTATCAAAACAATATGATTTTTTGAAAGACAAGCGTATTAAATCCATTCTAATCGCATACGCTTATAGCCTTTGCAAAGGAGAGAGATAAATGTATGCCAATTTGTCAATTCGTTCATGATACAGATGACCTTGATCGGACATCTTTAATTTTTTTTACTGTATTTGTTTTTTCTGAGAAACGCATAGATCACTAGATAAAAACTAATACAAAATTTTACTAATTTTTATGTTTATACCGTGTTCCATCTTACCAATTCAGTATTGTAGAGAATAGGGCATAGTTTTGAACTCTCTGATTGGCTGAAATTGGAGCCAAGTTTACGCAATTTAATTTCAGACTAGTGTCAGTGTACATAATATGTGAAACTCATATCATTTTTATGTGCATATCATTTTTATCCGATTTGGAAAGCAGGTAGATAATACTTTATATTTCACACTTACTGACTAAAATATACAGTTTCAATGGCATTATGATACCTTTTTAATATTTTAATAAAATGTCATATGACTGCAGTTGAATACTGCAATTTTTTAATTTCGTCGCTTTAAAACTGGCGCCTAGGTGAGCGCCATACACTGAATTGGAAGTGGAACAGAGTATACAAATAACTTCTAAATATGAAATAATATTAAATTCTGGGTTACAGTTCTTTACGATACATTTTTATTTCGAACGACAATGTTTAATTTTTTTTTATTACTAATCTATGTTCATTTGTTTTGAAAAGCAATAATACAGAAATTAGTAGTATGTTAAAAACGATGATCGTTACAATGAAACAAATGAAAATATAATATACAGATTTTAATTTGGTTATTTTCATTTTTAATATCCTAATTTAGATCTCAAAATTTCATTGGGTCTAATTAATTATAATAATTTTCTGGGCGCGATGACACATTACAAATGAAACTGTTGAAAATAAACAAATGTTAATATCTAACTGATGATTTCAATTGTTTCATTACAATAATAGGAGGAGTCTAAGGTTAAATTATAAATAAAACTAAAGGAGTAATTGTTTTAGTTTTGTTCAATTGTTTCATTAATGTAACAACCTTGTTTATGTTTACTCTATAAATTTAAAATTGTTTTTATTTATCTATTGACCTATGCAATTTTAAAATGGTTAATAGAGCAATTGTGCCCTAATTTAACCTTGTTTATTACTTTTTTAACAAATAAATCTGTGCAAAGCAAAAGGTACAGTGTGTTAAAAAAAACCTAATTCGGAGTAGGCTATGAACTGAGAAACGTATGTCTGATCTTTATTCAATTCAAAAGTCAAGTCAAAATTGATCATGAAATGTAATTTTTCTGAAATTCAGTGTAACAGACAGCAAAAGAATATTGCCATTCGTCGTTTTCTAATTTATTTCTATTTCTAAAATAACATACAAGATGAAAAGCTTTGATTGCTTTAGATAACATTTTTGATAATATCTCATGTCAAACTGACATTTAATTAAATTCTTTCAAATTAAGACATACCTTTCTCGGTTAATAGCCTACCCCGACTTCGGGGTTTTTTAACACACTGTATATTTAGTTAAAGGTGAAAATTAAGTAATTAAAAAAAAAAGTTTGGTATAGTTTTATTGGTTCATAACAAAATTGATAGCCTTTTGAGAAAAGTTTCGGTTGCAGTTATGTAGTTTACAAATTAACAATTAAGATGAAAAAAAAGAAACTGGAAACGAAGGGATCGATTTACGGAGCATTTTGGCTTTAATGTAGTCTGTCGACATTGCATGAATGCACATTATATATACCGCTGTTTTTGTTAATGAGTCAGGTGTCGAATTGAAATATAAGAATTTAGCTTATATTTTCAATATTTTGGTGTAAGTATACAGTAACATCAATTCTTCATCACGTGTTATTCTTTAGATGTGGTAATTTATTTATTATCTAAAAAAAATTATATACATTTCGTGTTTTTATAGCGTGTAATCCTATAACTGTGTCTAATTCATATATAATGACAGAAACAGTTTTCGTTTTTGTGAGTAAATTCATATGAATATTTTGCAAATTTATGCAGTTATACCATGAAACTATGTTTTTGTAATTAAATTTTTGTACTACTTAAGTGTAATCATTTCCAAATGTACATTGTCATATAAATATGTCAATGACAAATTTTTTTCCCATCTCAACATTATTACAAAATGCATCGTGTAAAATAATTCTAAGAGGTTTTATTTAAATCAATGCCATGTTTACATAAATAGGCTATTAGGCCTTAAGAATTTATTTTTAAACCCAATTTCACATTTATGGCGAGGATGTCAATGTTAACATGCAATAATTTTTCATTTTTCACTGGTTACAGTTTGCTAATGATAATAATATATCATAGTTTTAACTTTGTTTTAGATACAGATTATATATATATATATATATATATATATATATATATATATATATATATATATATATATATATATTATACATATATTTTTCTTTTTATTTAATGTGTGTCGTTTACCTACTTAATAATAAGTGTATTTATCTAATCAGAAATAAACTTTATTGTATATAATATTTCAAACAATTCATATCTATTGTATTTCTTATCAGTAAGTACGCGGTTAGTAGCGATAATTTGAAACTGTTTTAAAGTTCATTGCTTAGGATTTACAATTTACGTCATCAAAATTTACTTTCGTCAGTAGTCATCTCAAAAATTCGACATTTAACTAACAATATATTTTAGTCCTGTTTATACATATGTTGTTATATTACATTAATAGGTTAATCGGTTAAAGGATTTATAAAACGTAATGTTATTATTAAATCTATTTTGCTAAACGAATAGAGAAATTATGAGTGGTACATTTTTATCATACTATGATGTGGAAAAACTTAAAATAGTAATAATTGTATCATTCACAAAATTCAGAAAATAAAATTTAGAAAGTACATATGTATAATGCACAAATATCTGCGTACAGATACTCGTGTTTAGATGCACGTAGGCTTGCTTCTATAGTCATCTTCCTACATTGTGTTTCTTCACCGTAGGTTAATGCCCTATTAACAGTAGTTCCTTACGGATATAAAACTCATGTCAATAATTTTATATATGCACTAATCCATTAAAAATGATGTAATAATTGTTTTTGTGTTACATTCTATTTAGTCTAAAAGTATGAGTTATTATATTATATTTCATCGTTTTCTTTATTTTCTCGTGAATAAATGTTTTTATCACAAAGAAATTAATTTTATTTCTTTATCTGTTCCTTATTGTTCTTTACATAATCAGTTATATAATTTTATAATAAAGATTTCCCACATGGATAATAATTATATTTTTTTCAGATATTTCTGCTATTGTTCCTGTTGCTCTACCTTTTGAGCTTTGCCTTACTAGGCAGATTTAAGCGTAGACGAGGAGAGGACTACTACAGCACCGATGAAGACGAGGTCTGGGTCTACCGAATAAGCACATGGCTGTGCACTTTTTCTTTAGCGGTATCTATAGGCGCTGCCCTCCTTTTACCCATATCTATCATCAGTAACGAAGTTCTTATCCTCTACCCAAAAAGCTACTACGTCAAGTGGCTTAATAGTTCCTTAATACAAGGTTGCTTATTAATACAATTAGTAAGAAAAACATATGACTTATGACGTATTTTGTTTTTCAGGTCTTTGGAACCATGTGTTTTTGTTTTCGAATCTATCTATGTTTGTTTTGTTACCATTTGCGTATTTATTCACTGAAAGTGAAGGATTTTCAGGACATAAGAAGGGACTTATGGCAAGAGTCTATGAGACTTTTATAGTCCTTTCATTGTTGGCAATGGTTGTGCTTGGACTTACCTATGTCATTTCGGCCTTATTTGATAAAGACAATTCAAGCATACAAACACTTTTAAGTAAGTTTACAATTTTAACCTTAATTATAGTGCGACAAGACTTTCTTATTGAGTATAGCTTTCACGTTTTTATTGACAGAGAATTTTTAATACATCTTTCAAGTATATATGTATTTTTATAGTTGACCGACTTTCGTATCTTAAAAACTATTAATAACGTTTTTTATATGGCAGATTTTAAATTATTTTTTGCCTACTTAAAATAGTGGATCAAGTAGCACTTTAGCCGCAAGGGGATAAGAGTAGATCATTTTATATTTAAATTAAATACGTTATAAACCTTGACGGTTCGTGTTAATAGAGGGTTTACACATAACGTCAAAATAAATAGCGAGAACGGTAAAGCTCATTTTGGCTTCAATGCACATGCGTACGTAAATTTTTCACCGTATGTTTAACTTTGTCCAGAAATAGCGTCCGTCGAAAACTACTTCATATTTTACGTTAAAGCAAACATAACCTTACTTTTAGAGAGAGATAGCCACAACGTTTTAGCTGGACAGATAAAATAACATGTACGGTATGTGAAAACGTATTTTTTCTTCAAGCGTATTATAATATCCATATTATGCTACTGTACACACACTAGAGAAGATATTCATTTTCTTACTAGTACAACAATGTTGTTCATTATTGTACTAGTAAAAAAATGTTAGCTTCTCAGTTCACCGCTGGCGACAGTAGTCGTCATAGCAAGACAGACCATATTGAAAATTGTTATTTGACAGTTGTATCGTTTGTGTTTTGTAGTATACACACCAACTTTGACTGAAATTGCAAACTCTAGAATTAAACCAATTCCAAAAAAATATTTAAAAAATCCCCAGTTTTCTTTGAAACACTTGAAGAAAAAATAGTATATGTTATTCGGAATAGAACGCCTTTTAGCGTTTTACCCAGTTTGCCTGGCTTCGGCTAGCGCCTCGGCCGCAATAGCTGGGTTCAACACAAAAAGACCGCTTTCTACTTCTAATAACATAATATACTATTGTTGTACAGAATGATGTGTACGTTATCTGGAATTTTAACGTTCACGCTATGTGAAAATTATTTAATATAAACTGTATTTGTTCAATAATAGACCTTTTCAATTTAAGAGCTGTCTCTTTATATCTCTGCATATAGTAAGTAAAATGGCATCTGCAACTGCCAGCTGGGCTGTAAAACGTAACTTTAAAAATATTGCATCGTTTGACATTTTAGCTGCAATTAATTTATAACTTCTTTCCTCACATTTTACGTTTTTGAAAAAACAAACGCCATGAATCTCATATAACAAGCACATAATTGTGACTCCCGCCATTTGTTGGCTTAACATGTGCAGATCCCATTGCGTATACATGGTGTTTGGCGTAAGTCCGGCATCACGAATATTTCGTTTATTTTGAGAGATACAAAAAAATGTTAATAAGAAAAGTTAAACTAGACAAAGGGGCTCATAAGATGATCATAGCAGAAATTTTGTATCACCCGGTTTTAGCGGAAATGGGTACAACTTTAAATCTAGCATAGGGAATCGGTATTTTTATATTTTTTTTCAGAATATACATAAAATTAGCTTCACAATGATACCAAATTATCATAGTTTTACTTTAACCATTTCAAAATGGCGACCATTTATTCTTAAAATATGTATTAATAAAATTCCATACAAAATAAAACATAGCAAGTTATGAAAACAAGAAGAAATTAAAAAAAAATTAGGCGTGAGGTATTATTTTTTTATTTTTTAGCATGTTCACAACGATACCAAAACAGAAACAGTAAATATGAAAAACTACAAATGCTCAATATGGCCGCCGTTATTTTCTATACATTTTCTTATACACAAATGTAGGTAAATTCTTTTCTTTTGTTATGAGATAATAAAATTGTTTTCATAGCTTGCTATGTTTTATTTTGTATGGAATTTTATTAATACATATTTTAAGAATAAATGGTCGCCATTTTGAAATGGTTAAAGTAAAACTATGGTAATTTGGTACCATTGTGAAGCTAATTTTATGTATATTCTGAAAAAAAATATAAAAATATCGATTCCCTGTGCTAGATTTAAAGTTGTATCCATTTCCGCTAAAACCGGAAGTGATACAAAATTTCTGCTATGATCATCTTATGAACCCCTTTGTCTAGTTTAACTTTGCTTATTAACATTTTTTTGTATCTCTTAAAATAAACGAAATATTCGTGGTGCCGGACTTACGCCAAACACCCTGTATTTTCTATATCTTTAAATTGAAAAGGTCTATTAACGTCTTCAGAAAGATCTATTTTTGGAATAGAACCACTTATATTAAATTTTAAACTTATTCTTAAATAATAATCCAATTTTTCTTTTTTAAAAAAAAATCTGCCATTGAAGAAAATAGAATTTTATACACGACGATAATATGTAATTATTCACTTGCGAAAAATAGAATTTTATCATAATTATTTTTGCAGATCTCTGGAGTTATCATTTACCGTTTCTGTATTCATGTATATCATTCTTGGGAGTACTCATGTTATTAGGTAAAAAACTAGATGATAAATATAATCGTATGTAATATAAAGTAATAAATTTCTTATTTCAGTGTGTACACCTTTAGGGTTTGTTAGGTTATTCGAAATCGTGGGTCAATTTTTAGTAAAACCCCAATTTTTGCGTGATATTGACGAAGAATTTATTGCATATCATTTGGAAGAAGAATGCCTACGACGAAGACTGAATAACGCACAAGTTACTAACAAATGTTACGTGACTCCAGCGCCGATGATACAAGGAGAATGTGGACCCGTCCTTTCCGACGAAAATGATTCGCCGAGTGGGTTGCTCAGACTCAGAAACGGACAGTTGCAATCAGGATTGCGAAGAAGACTTATGGAAGTCGAAGCGCGTAGAAGACTTTTAGGTATGGCACATTTTATTGTACAATAAGTGCACTTAAATTTAGGATACTTGATTTATGACTCTTAAATTTGGAACAATATTTAAATGTTGATATTTATTAAACAGCGTTAAACGGAATAACTTCAACACAGTATACATGTAATAGGGATAGGGGAGCACGCTACAAAGAATATATAACAATTTTTTTTTAATCGATATTCTTATTTAATAATATTGATGATTACAGACTGTTGGCTAAGTGAATATAATCGTTAATTTTCTGATTTTAATTATCCTAATATCATAATGAAACTTTAATGCATTTAAATTGAACGCATAAAATTCAGTTTCACCCATGTTTGTGACGTACTGGGCACTGACAAATGCTATTAGCTAATGGTTGTTCGAGCGTGCAAGCCGAGCCTCCATAATGTTTGCGCTGGTCTTGACGTGACGAAACGACGTGCCCAACGCGTTTGTTATATATTCGTCTAACTCAGCTCTAGAAACGTATGTTCTTGATGTAGATGACGTCACACGCGATGTCGTTTTTCTCGGACCTAACTTATTGAAACTTTAATCATTTTTTTTTCTGGCGTATTAGGATTTTCAGCGAAAATACAAATACGGGTATAATATTTTCATGTACAGATTAATATTAAAAAATGAAAAAAAAAAACTTGAAACCCCTAGAAAAACCAATACCGAAAGAAACAATTATATTTTCTAAGTAACACACTTTTTAACTGAATTTAATTACGAAGTCATTGAATATTCAAGTAATTTTATCATTTGTTATCTCGTAAGGCTTCTCCTCTAAAAATATCCTCAAAAGCATTATCGTCTTTATTTTGACCAATTATATTATTTTGGGCTCTTGAAGACAGTCTTTATTTCTCTTTTCTAGTGTGGACCAATCATTGTAGCTTTGTTTAGTTTAATTATTTTGCTTTGTCATTATGGAACTGTTTGATTTGTTTAAAATTAGATTTTGCTTTTGTACATTATTTTTGCTTACTTTTGCTTTGCATTTATACTTATTTTCAATTACCTAGTTAATTTTCGAGTCCTATGATAAATTAACCAGGTGATACCATTTGCTTTATTTCTTATAAAACTGATCTTTATGAAATACAATACAGGCCCAAAATCTTAATAATTTGACCGGCATAATAATAATAATAATAATATATCATATACATATTACAAAAAACTCAATAATTTTTTTATTCTTACAAAAGTTATATTATTACCGTAAAATATACAATTTCAGCTTAAATTAATAACGAAAAGAAAATAGTTTCGATAACAATTAGGTTTTAAACGAAATTAAATTAACTTTAACACGCGAATTAAAATAGTTCGGCCACTATTTTAATATTGTGTTGCGCCTTCTTTATTGATTATAACGGCTTTAATTCTGTTACGCATTGTATCAGGTAACTTTGCATACTCACCAGGGTCAATATTATTTATCCCTTACTTGTAGCAATTTCACTTTTAATTCGTTTACTGTGCGTGCCGGTTTCTTATGCAGTTCCTATTTCATTTTATGCCAAAGGGACTCAATTGGCGACAAATCCGGACTACTTGAAATCCACTTTAAAATAAGAATATTATGATTTCATTAGTTGTCGTATAACGGGGCACCATCCTGTTGAAAACCGTAGCTCCTTTCGACGCCTGACATAAAGGAATCGATGGTAAAATAAAACATCCTTAAGTATATCATCATATTTATCAGCGTAAACAGTGCCATTCCTGACATACAACCCCAAACCATAATGCTTGAAGGAAATTTCACTTTTTTAACCCAACAGACTGGTATGTATCGGAAAAAGTACGCAATACGCGTTTTCTACAATCTTCCAGGCAAACTTCAAATTTGGCCTCATCACTCCAAATGCAGTTTATATTTTAATATTTGGTATTACACAATTTTTATCTGAAAATGTAATCGATAATAATAAACCACGTGCAACTAAAAACAAAATAGTTTTATAGAATATTGTTGAATTTTTAAGTAAAAATCGATAATTTAGTCTAAGATTCAACAATTTTCTCTAAAACTCTCAAACTAAATAAATATTGTTTTTTTAAATATGATTTTAATTTTATTTTCACAATACTTTTGTGTTAGAAAATACATTAAATAAATATTTATATATCCGTATTATTTCCATTCATATATTTCTTCAAATTTGGTTTCAAATAAGTTATTTTATTTATTTTTATGATTATTTTAAAGGAAGGGCGATAGGAAAATATTTTGCTTCTATATTTACATTGTTATGAATAATAATGCCTAATAAATCTTACATCTTTTTCTAAACAAACGCTTGAAAAATAATTTGAATTTTGAAGTTTCCCCACATTTATTGGTACATTCGGGTTTAAAAATAATAACATATTTTGAGATATAATACTAATTCTAAACTACAAATCGGAATTGTAAAACAAATTAATATATTTTTTCTTAAAAGAACAAAAGTAGTATATTGTTTAAACGTTCCATGCTTTTCACGTAAAATACCCATTTAAAATATATTTCCTTCGAATGTACGTCTGAAATTCCTTTAATCAAAGAACACCTCTTATTCCCTAACACCAAAGTGGGTGTTGCTATCTGATATTCCATCTGGAACGCTTGTACATGGTTGTCAAATATAATTCTACCTATTTATCGTGTCTTCAGATTATAATTTTCTAGAAGCTATAAAATTAAATCTTGGTGGTAAATAATTTTCAAATTTTTATATAAAATCCGTTAATTAGTCTGCTATAACATATTATGGCAAATAAGTACAATACATACAAAAAATATATGTATTTATTAACGTATTAATAAATAAATATATCATAACGGCATATTACCCATTGCTTGGTTTACCAATCTGCTTTGTCACCTCACGGGCACTCATTGCTGGCGTGTAGAGTGCACCACAGCGATCAGTTTTGTGCCATTTAAAATTCGAAATATTTGGCGTCGGTCGGAATCGAACCTGGTTCCCCAGATTCGCATCTAAACACTCACGGCCGAATTCACCATTAATCCATTGATTAATAATCAGTAGATTAAGGAATCAAGCTAATATGTAGATCAACGTATGTTCTAATTCAACAACTTGATTTCTGAATCATGATCAACTGATTCACAGTTTTGTTTTGCTTTTTGGCAGTTAATGTAACTGTCTTGTAATTTTATTCGTGGCAATTGTACTTTCTGTTAAAAAGGTATTAATATGTAAGTTTTTCATTTATTTATAAAACATATTTTATAATTTTCCTATAATAATATTATATTTTTATTTTGATATAGGTGGAAATTACACTGATTCCAATAAAAGAGTGTTTTTAAATATAGTGAAAATGAAAGATGTAAAAGTATAGTTGAAAATTATAAAGTCAATGAGGTTCTAAATAAAGATAAAGAAGAAGGACGAGGCAAAGTTACAAATGGGTACAACAGCCAGAATCCTAACATTGCTATAAATGTCACAATTAGAATTCAAAGATGTGATCAGTCCTTGATTCATGGAATATGACGAATCAATTGATCATTGATTTTGATTAGTAGATTAGCTTGATTTGTAATGGTGAATTGAATTGATTTAGGATCAGCGTTGATTTGTGAATCAATTCATGATTAAGAAATGGTGAATTCGGCCGTTAGATGTTTAAAGAAAAAAAAACTGCACACAACAAATACAAAATAAAATGCTTTCGACAAAAAATAAATAAGATTTTCATGAAATTATCACATATTGATAAATCGCAAAATAGAAAAGATCAAAAGGAAATATAAGAATATAAATAACTACAAAGAAATCACAACTAAATATACATAAATATACACACAAACTATCAAACACCTCAACCCTCATTTCTGTCAAACTGCAAAATGTAGATAAACCAGAAATTTGTAGTTTTTCACGTAGTTCATAGAGCAACAGCAGCGCTATGCGCAACTGGGTTGCGCAGAAACGCTATGCTCATTCGTGCTATCTTTCAAATGGTTTTATTATATTTCTTTGTCCATGACTACAGCTCTATATAAATAATTAGAAATAAATATATCGTAATAATACGAGTATATTAAAAGTTATAAAATATAAAGGCAAGCACTGCTTGCCTTGCTTGCATGGAGAAAATGCTATTGACTCCTTGGTTACATAGTTCAGATTTCAAATGTATGTAACCAACAGGCAAATGTTACTGTCAAAAAAATTTTGATTTCAAATTATAATAGTAACGTTTCAGAAAGAAAATAGTAAATAGAACAATAGTTATATGGAAAGGAACTTAATATAGTTTTCAGTATTAGTAAATATGTATGTACAGTATTTTTTTTATAGATGTCCGATCAAGGTCATCTGTATCATGAACGAATTAAGAAATTGGCATACATTTATCCTCCTCCTTTACAAAGGCATTAAGCGTGTGCGATAAGGATGGATATAATACGCTTGTCTTTCAAAAATTCATATTGTTTCGACTAAGTTAGAACATTCCATTTTAAAATGATGCTCGTTGTTGATAATACTTTCACTGCAACGTAAGTTTATTTATTAATTCAGATACATTACCTTGATTCATAGCCGTACGAATAACGTTATTTCTTGTTAGTATCACTAACACTGACATTGTGTCATCTTAATTTTCACATATTTGGTTTTACATTTGCTAATAAACTTACCAGTTGATTTATTTTTGAATTTTTAATGCTGTTATTGTAATATATTTTTATAATAATAAAATAACAGTAGTATCTTATATACCCTCACAAAAACTAAGCAAACGACACTACTGAATTTGTCAGAATGGGCGGAGCAAAAATCTGAATTCATACAATTCGTAGATAACCTTGATGGACATCTTTCAAAATTTTTACTGTATGTTTTTAAATTCTTCTTCTTTCTCAAAGCCTTTTTCCCGTGTTACACAGGGTAGTTATGTATTTAAATAAATAAAAATTAAATGGTGAGAGGTATTGTGTTGACCACATCAGATTTTTTTTATTACTAATGAAGCAAGTCTATTTTCAACGACTCAAACATGTTCAGAATTTGGGAGTCATAACTCACATGCCCTAAATATAAATGAACTAGAACTTACTGTTTGAAAACTTTTATTTTTCACGATATAAAATTTAATCGAATGTGAATTTTATACACATATAATGTAAATTAAATACCACTTTCATATTGTACACTGTTCAAATTAAAAGGTCAATTTTTTTGTCGATAATTTTTTTCGTAAATGCAGGATTCATATGAAATTTAATTTACAAATACCTTAAACCTTTATTTTAACAATTTTATTAAATTTAAATTGTTAAAAAATACATACCAGTGAACTGGAATGCCTAGAGCATGTACCAAAAATGAAATGAAAAAATGGCACTTAATCCTTGTTAATTTTTATCTCTTTTTGGGCCGGTATTTCCAAATTCGGATAAATTTTTCTATTCCTAGAATAAATTTTATACTCGGGGTAAATATGAAATTCTGTATTCCCATACTTGTTTTTTTATTATCCCCGGAATAAACATGGTATCTCGAGAATAAATTTAAACGTTCGATCTGAGAGCGAATAAATTTTTATTCCGTGGTTAAATTTGACATTTATGTTCATAATAATTATGGACAGTGATTTCGACGACTCATTAGCCGATAATGATGAAGAAATTATTAACTATATTGAGAGATCTTATACTATTGAGTCAGGCCAGCCAATTTAAATAATTGGAATGATTTAAATTTTTTTAATCGTTTTCGGCTTTCAAAAAATACTGTGCATCAGATACTAAACCAAATTCAACATTTATTAGTTCACAATACAGAAAAGTAGGTAATCTATTCATTGTCAAGGTAGTATAATAGGACCAGGAAGATAAAAATGTAGGTACATGCAAATTTCAAATTCTTATTTCTGCAGAAATCATGCGATACCACCAATGCTCCTATTATTAATAGCACTGCGATTCTATGCAACAAATGATATGTATATAGCTATTGGAGACTTCGCAGGAATACATAAAAGAACGACAGGAAAAATTGGGAAACGAGTTACAGAAGTTATTATAACACTACGAGATCAGTATACATGCCTCGGAATGACAATGAAATAATGCGAACGCAACAAAAAAATTATAATATTGGTCGGTTTCCTTGTGTTGTGTCCGCTACAGATTGAACTCATATAAAAATGTTATCACCACGTATATGTTAATAATAAAAACTAGAAATTATATTCATATCACATAAATATCATTACAGGCGGGCAATTTGCAGAAACTTTTCGAAATAGGGACGGTTTCTTTTCATTAAATGTACAAGTAACGTGTAATGCAGATTACATTATAACTGATATAGTCGTAAGATGGCCAGGTTCTACTCACGATAATTTGAAGCTGGATTATTTAGAAATTGTTTATTGTTGGGAGACAGCGGTTATCAACTTTGTAATTACTCACGTGAGGTGACGCCTGGTAAGCGCCCGCACGGTACAAATATTCCATCATTACCGATATCTGGCACACCCAGCAATGGGTAATATGCCGTGATGATATATATATATATATATATATTATTAATTACTTAATGACATGACATCAGTGGCAAATCCGAACAAGAAATTTGGTTGAACGAATTATCGATGTGGTGCTTGATGAAGTAGATGTGGAAGATGAACCAAATTTCGATAATGAACGAAATCGAATACATAATAATGTCCAGCAGGAATTAATAGATTACTTTGGAAGTCTTTAATAAGAAATACAATTTTAAATAATAAAACAAAAATAACAAACTATGTACTTAATTAAACACAAATTTTTTGAAAATAAAATTTAACAAATAATTATACTTCTTTTTCAAAATATCTAATTCTTTTTCTAATATTTTCATTCTGATTAAATGCTCATCGTTGTTTCTTCGTATGTCATTTTCTTTTTCTTCTAATCCCTTTTTAAATATTTCAATTTTTAAGTTCCGTTTTCTTTAAAAATTCTACTTCTTCTTCGGCTTTCTTCAATTGCAAATCATTAAGATTTTTTTTTGTTTCCATTTCATTTTTTAATACTTCACTTTGCAAAATTTCAAGTTCTTTTTTTGGGTCTGCTAGGTCATTGAATTTACTAATATTCCCTTCTTTGTAAACAGTATGATTCTGGTTCGTCGCCGTTATTAATCGTTATATTAATTGAAGAATTATTTGTTGGTGAAGCAAGTAATTCTTGACCTTTCATAAACAATATTTTCGAACTGCGATGCATTAAGCTTCCTTCCCACGGCCCGTTATATTGCGAGCCGCGCCGGGCCAGCCCGCATCAACACGCCGTGGGAAGGGTACCATCCGAGGCGGCGCGGAGTAACCTGTGCCGGCGCGCCCGATCCGCTGGAAGTCGGTAATTTCAAAGGCGCGGAAGCGGCCCGTGATGGCGCTGATTGTTGCTGGTGAGCGTGTCATTTCTTGTTCATTTCGTTTCATTCGTACTCTTGTGTTGTCATATGTCAATATGCAGTGGTCGAACGAGGTTATTTTTGAGTTTTTGACTTTATATTAAAACGAACCAGCTTTGTAGAATACAAAAAAAGCAGAGCATAAAATTGAAACGACGTGCATGATGCGTGGGCTCGAATAAAAAGTAAATTAGAAGGTGGTAACACCCCAATCCCAGCGTCTTTTCTTCTTTGTTGAATAAATGGTATCAACTGAATAACACAAATGCGGCTGCAGCAACAGCAATGCTTTCTTCTCGCGACATTTTGGAATGATTCTTCAAACCAAACTCGGCATCATGCCTTGGGCCCACACGCGTCGTGGGAAGAGTTCGGCGCGGGCTCGCCTGGGCGCGTACTCGCCTGCACAAATCGACGCGGCGCGGCCCGTGAAATCACAGGCCGTGGGAAGCCACCATTACATATGTTATACAAGGAAATAATAATAAGTAGTTTATCTTAAACTTCATAAAATTGCCCAAAACAAACATTTTCTTGTGCTGCTCAAAAACCATTTCCTTCTCTGTAGATTTAAAAAAATTCTGATTCATATTGTGTTATTTTTTGTTACCATAGTTTAATGGCCATCTACTGATGTTTTTCCCGAACTACACCCGTATTTGATTGACAGGTACATTCTAAAATATATATTTAAAACTGAAAGTATGAAATAAAATTCAGAAATTCATTTTTTTTAGAAAATTCAAAAGTTCATTTTTTTTATTAATTCCATTATATTTACAAAATTATTCACTTTTATAAAATTGCGTATCTTCTTACGTTAAGATGTAACTGATGTCTACTTATTATTTCTTTCATCACGAATCAACGGTAAATATCTCCACTTATCGTAGATGTGACACAATTAAGGTAGACAAGAAGGTAGAGGACCTTCACAATTTGGAAAACTGTTTCGTATGGTCAATGGCAGTCACATATATATGTGTATCTAGATTATATAAATTGTAATTAATTGGTAGTATTTATCTCATATATCCAAAATAAATAACTTTTGGTACTTACAGTATTCTAATTATTTTCAAAGAAATGGAAAACAATATCCCCGCCGTCTACTATACGAAATGTAGTAATTTTAGTAATTTTGCGATTGCTGCGCTAACTAGTAGACTGAGGGCTAATGCCACGTAAAAAATGTATCAAGGTATTCCAAATACTGGCCCTTGGTGTTCACTTTAAATACCCTGGAGAACGATTTGCTGTCTTCCCCGGAAAAAAAGACGATCTACCCAGCTGTGGGTCATGACTCAAAACTGTCTAAAAAATTGATGTTAGAATCTACGTATTCTGTATGGGACCTGCATAAAAGGACATTATATATATTATATTATATTTTAGTGGACCCAGCGATCTCGCTTATTTATTATGTTAGTATTTTTTTTCATATAACATGATTTATACAGCAACATGTAAGCTACTTGACGACGGATGTACATCATGATACCACTTCCGGTTTATTAGTAATTTCAAATGGAACATACTATATTTTTTTACAAATTTGAAGAATACATCAAATTTGCTTTACTATCATGTAAAATGCATCTATTCATGTAAAATAATCCATATGTTACATTATTAAAAAGTAAAATGGCGGGCACTTTTTTATACATCTAGTCGAAAAGAGAATAGTGAGTCATGACTGTGGCTTGAAATAAAACAATGAACTAAAACAATTGTAATTATAAAAAATATTATTTCGTTTAATAATAATAGTTACAATTGTTTTAGTTCATTGTTTTATTTCAAGCCACAGTCATGACTCTTTTCGACTAGATGTATAAAAAAGTGCCCACCAGTTTACTTTTTAATAATGTAACATATTTTACATGATTGTAAAGCAAATTTGATGTACTTTTCAAATTTGTAAAAAAATATAGTATGTTCCATTTGAAATTTCAAAGTTGATATTAATTACTAATAAACCGGAAGTGGTATCATGAATGTACAGCATCGGGTATCTTGTTTTCAATGATATGTTTAAAATCAAGGGCTATTTCAATTAAAATTCGCATTTCATTGTTCGTGAAACTACAATTTCTTTCTCGCTTTACTTCCATTCTATTAATACTTCGAAACAGCTGATCTTAGTGCCCCCGGCTTGTAACTCACTTCATTAGCAAATAAATGAGATCGAGCGACAAGTACGCCATCTATTCAAAGCGAGTTTTCCTTAGCGCTAATTCAAAATTTGAAATAAGTTTGTTGTCTTACAAAACAAATTTCACTTGTATTTCATTGTGAGAGATTTGCTAATGGTTTTTATAATGTATATGATGTACTTCAAGAAGAAGCTATCACGTGATATGCAACTTCGCTATTTAACAAAAATCAAGTTAATTTGTAATATTGACCCGCACGATTGAGATGAAAGTGAGTTTTCGAAGGATATATAGGATTTTCCGAATATTTTGCCATTGGATATAATCAATTATTTTGTTACCAACAAAAGTGTTTACACCCAGGAGCAATTACACTTTTTCCGGGGTTTAATAGTTATTTAAGTATTAAGGGCAGTAAGTGCACCTTACCGGTTGAGGATTAGTTTGGAGATCTCGACTTTGTTTTGTTATCGTTAAAGCATTAAAAATTGTACATTTATTTTTACCTCTCGCTAAGAGAGGTATTGGATTCATGCTAAAAATCGCATATTCAGATTTTATTGAATAAGCACGTTTTAAGGTCCCTACAATCCGATAATGACATTTTTACGATGATGTCTGTGTGTGTGTGTGTGTGTATGTGCGATGTTGGAAGGACGATTACTCAAAAACTATAAGACTTTATATTTGTTTAACTACGTATTTCCCAATCGGACATTCATGGGAAGATCTGAGAAGGTTTTGGTACCAATTTGACAACCGGAAGTAGAAGATTCTTGAAAAAATCTTCTAAATATTATTTTTTGAATTTTCTTCTTGGCAATATTAAAGAAAATTAAATTCTCTATCTGATACATTTAAATATTTTATTATATATTCTATAGATTTAGAGATAAAAGAAATATAATATATAAAATAATCTATTGTAATAAATTTTACAGCCGAAAGAATGCCATGAAAAATAGTTGAAAATTTAAAGTGTTTGTAACTGACAGATAAATGTCAGTGTCAGAAATCCGGAGATATTACTGAAGAATTTTTCTGGGAAATACATACATTATATTATTTCTTAATGTATTAATAGTTAAATATTTAATATTATAGGTATATTACACATACCCTTCAGAAATACTGTTACTCCCGACAATGAATAGGAAACATCTTGAAAAATTAGAAGAGTAGGACAAAATTTCTTCATAGAATGAATTTAAATTTGAAAAATCTAAATATAAGGAATAGATATACATAAGGAGAATTTTTGGTGTAGAGTGTAGGTATACAAGAAATGTTAAATACACTAGGGAGCGAACAATCATATGACTTTGTTGGCCTTGACAAGCAGATATGGGGCCCATTTCAGAATGATAGCTAGTAATTATGTATATACGAGTAGATGCCAAATATCATAATTTCTCATTCTAAATTTAGTAATTTTCCAATTCCATGTGGTTTATTTTCCTCGACAAGTAAATTCCACACTCCTGGTGACAAATTAACTACGTGAATTTAGAAAATCTTGAAATTTTTAATGAAAAATTCTGACATTTGACATCTATGTACATAATTACTAATTATCATTCTGAAACGGGCCCTCACATCTGCTTGTCAAGGCCAACAATGTAACATGACTGCTCGCGGCCTATACTTATGTAACCAAAAAAGGAAGTGGCGAGAGGTATTATGCTGGCCAAAACAGATTGTTTATGTATGTAATTTTCACCGCCTCCAGATCGGTAGGTAGTCACATCACTTACCGGTCAGTCACATCACTTACTGATCAGTACCACATCACTTACTGACCAGTAATTTGTAAACAAAACTTACTGCCTTGGAAACCCTATCGGTAAAGTTTAAAAAAAACCTGATCGTGCAAAAAATAATAGTATATTATTCAATGAGCATGTAATGTATGCTATTACTCATGAGAATGAAGTTTGCATCACGAGCCGAAAGGCGAGTGATGTAAATCATTCGAGTGCGAATAGAATACTATACTTTATCCACAACTGTCACATAATAACATACTGTAGTATTATAAAGTCAGAAATAACCTAACAAATTTTAGAAAATTGTTTGTTCACAATCATAAACATAGTTAGCGTTGAGCACTGGGTATTTGTTTTAACAAAACTATGCAGTGATTTGACATTTAGCAGAAAATTTTAAACCGACTATTCAGCTACATTTTAAGCTTAAGAAGAAAATAAAACTATAAAAAACGAGAAACCTAGTATACTTTTGGCTTTTTGTGTGGAAATAAATATTTATTAAAAGTAATTTGTTTGTACTTTTTGTAAGGTAAGATTTGAATTTGACATAACGATTGAGTAATATTATTCCATCGAACTGTCAATATTATTCAATTAGCAACAGTAACGAAGGTCATTAATTGATAAAAAATGGTTGAATTATGGGTATATTATTTGACAGTCGTGGATAAATAAATATTTCATCGCGGCATATTACCCATTGTTGGGTGTGCCAAAAAATTATATAAATAGCTCTGTTCGTTGAAAATCGTGTCAGTGTAGTGCAGTGTATTTAGCACCAGTGTACACTGACACTGGTACTTCAGTGTCAAAAAACAAGAAAGTGTATGCTCTGTCACGTGATGAATGCCAGCTGATCAGCTGATCCCGCAAAAGTTTTTCACACGAAGTTTAAACTGACGTTTTTGTATTATTTATAAATATTTGTTATTTATTTTTGTTTTTTTTAATTGTTTTTTTGGTTTTTTCATTGGTATTATTACTTATTGTTATTTGTGATGAATAAAGTCTCGGACGTAGATACATAACCTGTTTACAAAACGAAGGAGTATTCTTCAAATAAATAATAAAATATTTATTATGAAATTTGTAACTAAATTATTATATATATCCCTTGTGAATATGAGCATTTCACTGATGCCATGTCCACTACAGTGCTCTGCACTCTTTACACTACCTCGGGAGTCAGTTCAAGTTCAAGTAAGTTGGAACTATAGGTCTTGCTAAATAGAAATGACCTGTCAATCATTTCTTGCTCATATACTGTGTACCACTATTTTTAGAGCGGAGTAGTCTCTCACTACCCATTTCATAATGATACATACATTTTTTCCGTGCGCTGCTTACCCAAAAAGAATTCTAGGGACTGACAAAACCTATGAAGACACAAGCGTTCAACTGACAGTGGATGTAAACATTGTGTTGTGCCAGTGGCGTAGAAATAATTCCGAAACAATAGTATTTAGAATATTTAAATTAAGCTTAAAAACTAAAATACAGTAGAACCCCGGTTAACCGAAATAAAGGGGGCGCAGCCGTTTCGGATAACGATTTTTTCGGTTAACCTATTAACATCTAAAAATAGCCTACATATGTACTAAAATGAGTGTGTAGGGGAAATGAATTATTTTGAAACAATGTACATTACATAATATACATATGTAGTTACAGTTTTTAGATACAGTACAGTTTGTACATAAGTTTTCAACATCTTTGATAGCAGCTAATTTATCCGCAATAGAAATCACAACACGCTTCCGCTTAGATGCCATCTCACAACAATACGTAAAGACACACACAAAAAACTCCTACGTTCCACTCTACTATTCATTTGCGAGCCCCGTGCGAGCTCCCCGTCGCTACAGCCCGCCTGTAGAATGGAGCCGGACAGTAAGTGGGGCTACATAATAATTCGTGGAACTGATAATTATACGTGGAATTGTTTCGGTTAACCCGGGTTTCGGTTGACCCGAGTTCGGTTAACCGGGGTTCTACTGTATGTACAAAATACCGATAATATAATAGATATTAAGGATACAAGTTTGATATAGCGTTCATAATGAAACGCGTGTGATGTTAAATCACGAGGCGATGAGCCGAGTGTTTTAATCACGCAAGTTTCATTATTAGGCTATATCAAACGTGTATTCTTCAATATTTTATCTACGACAGTTTAAATTGATCTTAAAATACATTTTTCATTTAATTTTTGACATAATGAGAAACATTGAAATGTTCATTCGTAGCCTACGTTATTAATACGTATTAATAAGGTAGGCTACGGTTCATTTTATTCATTGTTATGGTTACTACGTTTGTTTGTTTGAAGAAAAAAAACCAATTTATAGTTATGTCAAATTCTTTAATATACGGGTACATTTTACCTAAGTTTCCAAGATAAAATGAGTGATTCCGAATCAGATAGTGTGCCATCGGAGATTGAAGCCGGTGCCGAAAATGTTGTGGCTTCTCTTATTCGTGAAAAATCAAGAGAAGCTTACGAGCAAGCTTATATAAAACTGGAGGAATGGTGCAACGGTAAAGGAATAAAGAATTACTATAATGAAAAGGTCCTTTTAGTGTATTTTGAATACCTTTCAAAAGAACGCAAACCGTCGTCGCTTTGGGTACCTATATTATTCAATGTTACGCTCAGTAATTTCAGTGAAGAAAAATGTAGATATCTCTAAATATACCCATTTAATTGCATTTCTGAAAAGACAATCAGAAGGATTTCGGCCAAAAAAGTCAAAAAATTTAAGAAAAGATATTACTAAATTTTTGCTGAAAATGGAGGTGCGTGAACTTGGCAGCAACATATTTAAAAAAATTAATACAAATGCACTTAATCGATTGTATTTCGTTTGTATTTCATTGTATTTTACTAAATATTATTTGTATTGCGCAATTAACGTTAATAAATTGCATTTTATTTTTATTCTGCCAAGTTCACGCTAGCAGCAAAGTTTGCTTAATTTTTTTTTTAAATTTCACAAATCGTTTGTATTTCGTTCGTATTCCATTGTATTTCTATTAAAAAATTTGAAAAAAAATTCTACGTGAAGTTATGAAAATATCATTTTTATGCTGCCAAGTTCACGCTAGCAGCAAAGTATACGTAATTTTTTTAAAAAATTTCACAGATCGTTTGTATTTCGTTCGTATTTGATTGTATTTCTAATAAAAAAAATTGGAAAAAATGTCTACCGAAAGATATGGCAATTTCATTTTTATACTGCCAAGTTCACGCTAGCAGCAAAGTTTACGTAATTCCTTTTAAAAATTGCACAGATCGTTTGTATTTCGTTTGTATTCCATTGTATTTCTAGTAAAAATTTTGAAAAAAAAAAACTACGGGTAGTTATGACAATATCAGTTTTATGCTGCCAAATTGACGCTATCTACTTCACGTATTTTTTGTTAATTTCACAATTTCTTTTTTGTTTGTATTCGAATTTCTAGTGAAATTTATGCAAAAAATTGCACAGACCCGGCAAACACATGTACAGGTGTCCGGATTTTGAAGGCCACCATTGGGATCTCGGAAACTATAAGAGATACGACTTTGGTTAAATGGGACATGTGGTGCGTCTTTGAGGGGTCATCTCAGATGTGCTTTTGTTTTGCCAAAAATTCTCATGGGAGTGAAGTTAGCGACGCATCGCTCAGCGACCGGGCAGTGTATGTCGACTGTTCTGTAAAACCGTCCGGCAATATGAAAATACGTATAATCATCAATTTAAAAGATTATGTGCCCAAATTTGTGATGTATGGGGTGAAATTAGATAGTTGCATACATATATTGGCTAATTATTTTAATAAACTATAAAATAGTTGAATAATATCTCCTCCATATACTTATAAATATAAAAGAGAAATACAACAACCCTACGGGCTGAACAGTGACTTATTTTAAAGTGTTACAAATAAACAATTTTTAATATAGTTTGGTTCACGAAAGATGACAATTCAAGGCCATTTGTTCGAAGGAGAACATTATGTATTAGAAAGAGATAGATTATTTAACGTATGTCTACGTGATTTATGCTATATGACAGATATATGTTCCGTATTCACATTGGTCTCTAACACACTGAAAGTAATGGGAACGTATGTCGATGAGTTGCTGATATGCAATTATCTATTGAACTGCCCTCTACGTTAAAGCAAATCCAGTGGCGGAGTTTGTTTTTTTGAATTTGCCGCCCGATTTGACGTTCAATCAAAATCATGGAAGAGAAAGGAAAAACTTTGCGAAGGCAAGCTATTCAATTTGTGCATAATGAACACGAATATTTTCAACGGGAAACAAAAAATAATGGACTATTATTAGATCTTCATCAGGTGCAGCAGGTAGTATATGTGAATATATTTTTTTAATTACTTTGAAAATTGAAATTGCTAGGCAAAAGAGGTTTCATGATTAATAAATGAAATTTAGCAAGTATTTTATTTTAGCGTACAGCGGACGCACTACAAATATCTGAAACCACAGTAAACAGGGTACTAAAACGTGTTAATAATATCGAAAATGAAGAACAATTAACTTTTTCTGAAAAAAAAGGCCCAGAAAATCAACTGCAACAGCTGATCTTGATACTTTTAACACCGATGCAATTCGAAGAATAATATATGAAATGTATGCTAACAGTAAGTAGTTTATTACTTATTTTCAAAATATGTATTTATATCATTGTCAGTATTTTTGTAACTATACATAGGTGTTGTTGCTCATTATAATATCAAAATAAAATATATCTTTGAAAATGTGTAGTTTAACATTTAATTTTGAATGATTAAAATGTATCCACAAATATTATACCTGGTGCACGCCTATGTGTATGGAATGTAGTGAAGTTATTTGCAAGTAATATTATACCAGATGGTTTGAAAATGACCTTGAGATGTCATCTTTAGTGAACCAAACTATAATAAATTATTTCATCTGCTAAGATTAGGTCGTCTGACGATTAAGCATAACAGACAACAGCCCTACGGGTCAGCCAACAATTCTATTGTGGTGGGGAGGTTAACAGGACCCCTGGCTTCCTTATTAAATATATTATGAAGTGTTACAAATAAATAAATTATTTTATCTGCTAAGATTATACTTCTGACTATTAACGGTAACTAACAACACCCCTATGGGTTGACAGAAATTCTATTGTGCTGGTGTGGTTAACAGGACCCACAGCTTCCTTATTAAATATATTTTGAACGGATACAAATAAATGATTTTTAATAATAGATTATTTCATCTAAGATTATAGATAATTTTGACTATTAACGGTAACTGACAACACACCTACGGGTTAGTAGCCAGATATTATATTGTGCTGTGGAGGTTAACAGGACTCCGAGCTTCCTTACTGAACGCTTTTTCAAGGAATACAAATAAATAATTTTTAATAATAAATTATTTCATCCGCGAATAATATAATTCTAACGATTAAGGGTAACTGACAACACCAGTACGGGTTAAGCAGCAATTCTATTGTGCTTGGATGGTTAACAGCACCCTAGCTTCCTTATTAAATATATTTTGAAGTGTTACAAATAAACAATTTTTAATAATAAATTATTTAATCTGCTAAGATTATACTTCTGACGATTAAGGGTAACTGACAACACCCCTACGGGTTAGCCACCAATTCTATTGTGCTGGGGTGTTTAACAGGACCCCTACCTTCCTTATTAAACATATTTTGAAGTGTTATAAATAAACAATTTTTAGTAATAAATTAGTTTTTACGTATGAAATAATTTATTAATAAAAATCGTTTATTTGTAAACTTTGCTGCTAGCGTGAACTTGGCAGTATAAAAATGAAATTGCCATATCTTTCGGTAGAATTTTTTTTCAAATTTTTTATTAGAAATACAATCAAATACAAACGATCTGTGAATTTTTTTAAAAAAATTACGTAAACTTTGCTGCTAGCGTGAACTTGGCAGCATAAAAATGATATTTTCATAACTTCACGTAGAATTTTTTTTCAAATTTTTTAATAGAAATACAATGGAATACGAACGAAATACAAACGATTTGTGAAATTTAAAAAAAAAATTAAGCAAACTTTGCTGCTAGCGTGAACTTGGCAGAATAAAAATAAAATGCAATTTATTAACGTTAATTGCGCAATACAAATAATATTTAGTAAAATACAATGAAATACAAACGAAATACAATCGATTAAGTGCATTTGTATTAATTTTTTTAAATATGTTGCTGCCAAGTTCACGCACCTTGAAAATGGATGATAAAAATTACTTGGTTGCATTAATTATTGGACTTGCGGGTGCCTGTAGGCGCGAAGAATTAACCAATTTAATTTTACAAAATGTAAAAGATGAAGGACAATGCACTCATATCATAATTCCAAAGACGAAAATAAAAATATCTAGAGAATTTTTTGTTACAAGTGGGAATATTGAAGGCATAAATATGGTAGAAATGGTTCGGAGATATGTAGGGCTTCGGCCGAGTAACACAGCTCACAGTCGATTTTTTTGTCGCATACAGGAATGGAAAATGTTTTAAACAGCCCGTTGGCGTTAATACATTTGGAGAAAGGCCAAGCACTATAGCATCTTTATTGTGTCTTCCAAATCATCAGCGATACACCGGTCACTGTTTTCGGAGATCGTCTGCATCGTTACTAGCAGATTCAGGAGCGCATTTATTGACCGTTAAACGACATGGTGGTTGGCGTTCAAATACAGTAGCCGAGGCATACATGGAAAGTTCTGTAGAAAACAAGAAGAAAGTAGCGTCAAATATTTTGGGGGCCACTACCATATCAAATATTGGCTCTTCAACACGTTCTACTAATCAAGAAATTAATTTTCTCTCAAAAAATTCGGCATCTTTTGGAATTAATGTTTCAAATTGTAAATTTTTTGTTGTAAATCTGTATAAAAAATAAATTTTGTTATTTTTAAGATATTTCATAATAAAAAATATAAATTTTGATTGAATTTCTAGTGTCTTACAAAATGAATATTTCATAATGACACTCATAATGACATTCAAGTTAGTGTACCAATTGCGTATTAGCGCACTGTCGTAGATAGTAGTACATTAAGATACAAGTTTCATAGGACATGATTTTAGCGCACGCGTCTTTGTTAGAAACGAGTGGCTTGCCGCGAGTTTTCTAACGGGACAAGTGCGCTAAAATGTCTTATGAAACGTGTATTTTATACTATTTTTTCTATTTTGGTCCTTTTGTCAAAAAAATATTTACAAATATACGTGATTTGATTTTTAGAAATATTTTAATTTTTATTTGATTGTTGGTAACAGTAACAGTGATTGATATTCGTAACTATGACGTTTCATTGTTATTGTTTACAATTTAAATGATATATACTTTCAAATGACAAATGTCTAGAAATGTAGGTACTACGTACCAACCTAACAGAAATTAGGTTTGAGTTCTTTTAAGAAGTACTTTATGACATCCAAATGGGTTTCATAAAGTAGGTACATATTAAAGAACCAAAATAGAAAAAGATTATTTTACAGTGTGTTCAATAAAAAACCTAACTCTGAGTAGGCTATGAACAGAGAAACGTATGTCTCATCATTATTCAATTCAAAAGTCGTTATCAAAATTGATCCTGAAATGTAATTTTAAGGAGAAAATATAATAAAGAATGATACAGTGTATTGCCCTTCGTCGTTTTCTAATTTGTTGCCATTTCTAAAATAAGATTCAAGAAGAGAAGAGCTTTGCTTTCTTGAGACAACATTTTTGACAATATCTCGTGTCAAATTGATATTTAATTAAATATTTTTAAATTGACATACGTTTCTTTGTTCATAATCTACTCAGAGTTAGGTTTTTTTTAACACACTGTATAATGGCATTACTATGTAATAGTTAGAGGATGGGGTCGGTGGCCTTAATTAGATTTTCGGAAAACCCTTGGTCATGGGCATGTTGGTCCTGCAAGGGAATGTTTTTGTATGATATAGCTTCATGCTTCATATATATTATTCGGAGGCCACTGAGATAAACCCGATTAAATACAATGCATGTGATTGGCCCTTTAAGTAAAAAGGGCGGAGAATGCGTAAATGCATTTTACGCGCAGGTCATTTCTATTTGGCAAGACCCATAGTTCTGAAATGGTTGTCAACGAATACGTACGAATCTGCCCGATTTGTCAAAAAACACGCTAGTGTAAAAAAGTTAACACTAGTGTAACTCAGTACATGTCAACAAACAGAGCTAATATTATCGGTGTAGTTGGATACGCGATATTAATGTGAAGAAATTTGGAAAACTTGTACCTACTAGTAAAAGAAAAGGTGAGTAATCTATTTATATTGCAATATGTTAGTTTAATGCTATATTATACACATATTATTTTATAGGTTATGCATTCACAAATAGTGAACGAAGAGTTATTGGTCGTGTGGATAATTGCCGAAAAAGCGAAAAAGCTGAGAGTTCACAGTGATCATTGCAGGTGTACATCGGGTCTTTCGGAAACGTGCAATCATTTAGCGACAGTTCTTTTAGTTATACAAGATGTAAAATCCCAAGAACAAGATGTGCCCGTAACGGGTTTGGAAAACAAATGGAAATTTCCTCGTGGAAGACATGGAAAAATAGCTGACGCAGGCCTATGGTCTGAAGAGGCTAGGAAACTTTGACTTGTACGGTCGTACATAGTTCCACCACTACCGTCTCAGGATACATTCAATAAATAATAAAAGACTCAGATAAAGAAGTATATTCATTTTTAACATTTTTTTCAGTAATAACATGTGTATAATAAAGCATTAAATTAATATATTACAATATAAATAGATTACTCACCTTTCCTTTTACTAGTAGGTACAAGTTTTCCAAATTTCTTCAAATTAATATCGCGTACCCGACTACACCGGTAATATTTATATGATTTTAAACCCCGGAAAAAGTTTAATTGCTCTTGGGTGTAAACACTTTTGTTAGTAACAAAATAATTGATTATAGGCGAAAGAAGTCTGCTTAGATAGGAATGTGTGGCGAAGGATGATTGTTTCCTAACTATTATTGTGATCCAGATGCGATATTTCATTACCGAAAATCGGTCACTTTAATATGTTTAAGAGTAAGGATTTGTTGTTTGATGTTGAAGTTGTTCTTATTGTTATCGGGTTTGTGCGAACCCACTAAGTGGAACACGCGTGATTTTATGTATGTATGCAAAATATTCGGAAAATCCTACATATCCTTCGAAAACTCACTTTCATCTCAATCGTGCGGATCAATAATACAAATTAACTTAATTTTTGTTAAATAGCGAAGTTGCATATCAGGTGATAGCTTCTTCTTAAAGTACATATACATTATAAAAACCATTAGCAAATCTCTCACAATGAAATACAAGTGAAATTTGTTTTAACAACAAACTTATTTCAGATTTTGAATTAGCGCTATGGAAAACCGCTTTGAATAGATGGCGTACTTGTCGCTCGGCCTCGTTTATTGGCGAGTATAAAAATATCGTATCCATTATCCATCTGATGGCAGTTTTATAAAGTTTACTATAAAGTATAGATACGGCGTGTTGTCATTTAAATCGTATTCTCTTGTTTTAAATTTTTGCATAAAAGCTTGTCTACTTGCAATGGCAAACGAGAATTTTTTTAATACAAATTGTTGCGTATATGGTTGTCATTCAAAGGCTTCTAGAGAAACTAATTTTTCCTACCATCGATTTCCAAAACCTGGAATACGAAAAGTATTTATAATAAATAAGTTTGGTGTCCAAGAATCAATAGATCGTAGATTGGTGTGGATCAAAGCAATTAAAACAGGGAAAAAGTTTTCCAATACGATGGTTATTTGTTCCAAACATTTTAAAAAAGAAGATTTTATATTACCAGGTACGTTTGTGAATATTTGAAATAGGGTTATATTTTAATTATTAAAGTAAAATAATACTTTAATGACCAGTACTATTAAACGAAAGTTAAATATTTAAATAAATTAAAGCAAAGCGAATTAATGTTTTTATTGCTGTCATATACCTATTTGACTAGTTTTTGTCAGATTAAACCTTTCTCAAAAATTGTACTTTTTATACTATCGGGCCTGAATATTACATACATTTGTTATATGGTTAACATAATTTACTATAAACGTTGATAAGAATCATTTGCGACCATCCGTAACATATTTAAACATAGAAGTAGGCCGTAGGGTCGAGGAATTACTATAATATTTTTAGACATTCAATCTCAAAGAAGAAAATTAAAATGTACTGCTGTTCCCTCACAACATTTACCAAAAGCAACTATTCCATCGAAGGCACCTCTTCCAAGAAGTAGTCGAATAAATGATATTGAGAAGCACATTTAAATTGAAAATACGCTAGATGCAATTCCAATTCTCATGCATAATAATGCACACTGATACAGTGGATAACTATACTAGATAGAGCGGCCATATTGTAAACGACTGGGGCGTCACCAACGGTGATTCTATTCGCGAGGCCGGGGCACAGGGCCGGGGGCACTAAGACCAGCTGTTTCGAAGGTTACCGGAAACAGCTGAGTGCCCGTTCTCTGTATTCTATAAACGCAATGAAATTATAAACATTAATTTGTCAGTTTTTAATTTTTTAATAGAATGACAGTGATATTTACGTTACGTGGTACTACATAACATTTTAACTTTGAAATAACAATTCATGGAATAAAAACATTTGGAAATACACATTTTTAATTATTCCGAAATTTATTCTTAAAATAAATTTAATCTATGGTTTGTTATTCCGCCAGTTTATCCGGAGCTGGAAATACCAGCCCTTAGGGAGTTAATTATTGCTATAATATCGTGTATTACCCCCGTTACCATCTAATACAGCTTGGTAATTGCATGATATGCTGCGGATAAGTATGCTCGCTTTTGAAATTTGTTGTCATTTCTTTATCAGAGCATCTTCCAGTTTCCGTTTTGCACATAATTCTACTTCTGATGCGTTGTCCAACTTGATCAATAGGAATGAGGTCTGGACTTCATGCTAGCCATTGCATCTTTTCAATATTATCGTGTGAAAAATATTGTGTCACCAGTCTAGCTGAATGCTGAGAGCTCTATCTTGGACCAATATAAAATTTTCACCATTATTTGTCGCTACAAGGAGCAAGTGGTTGAAGATTAACATTTAACACTTCATCATTATAGTGCTATGCGGTCAAAGTACCATTCTGTAGTACGAAATGTTCGATTTTATTTCTGATCGACATTTATAACTGAACCACCTCTAAAAGAAACACATGACTGCGTATTTTGTTGACTGTGCTGTAATTCCACTTTTTCTTCTCTAAACTCTAATGCCTAGTGCACACGGAGAAACTTTTAGCTAAGTTTCTGGAAATTTGTTTCCCAAGAAGAAGAAGTATGAAAAGTTGCCCGAAAGTTAACGGCGCCGTTAAAACTCGAGTGGTTATGGCAACTTTTTAACGTGCACCTAACTTCTCATCTATTATGACATTTGTAAAAAACAGAGGTTAGGATCACAAAAACTTTGATTTTTGACGCCGATTATAACAATTCTTGTTTATAAAAATTGGTTTATTTCAGTGTAGTTTATTCAGAAATCTTATGTAGTTTAGTTTACTTCATAAATTTAGTTTTGTTGGAATTCTTAGTACTAAGCACATACAATTCAGTTTATTTCTCCATTTAATTTTAGTTAAATTTAATTCCTACATTTAATTTCCTGTTCTTCTTGTTCTGTTTCGAAAAAATAATTCTCCAAGAGTCTATAGATTTATAGAAAAATTACCAGTTTTGAGGAAACTTTAATTTTTCTCGTGTGAACACACAGTACGTTGATGCAAAAGTTTCTCCAAAACTTCTTCTTCTTCCGGAAACAAGTTTCTGGAAACTTTACTAAAAGTTTCTCCGTGTGCACTAGGCATAAAAGGCCTATTTATAACAACGCAACGCAAGACGTAACGCAAACGCAATAGGTAACGTAAGGAGTTAAAACACATGCTTGTAATACGGGCTATTTATACCACTGCAATGCAGTAGGTAACGCAATGAACGACACGCAAGAGATCAAGAGATGGCCAACTTTCTGCGTGATGCCTTGCGTTCCCTTTAGCGTGTAACCAATCACTTGTCAGTATTTTCACAAGAGGCGCGCGCAAGTGCTTCTTGCACGGTAGAGGTTATGTAAACGTCAAATTTAAAAGAAGTCCCGTTTGGCACTATGCTTTCTGATTGGTTACAGCAGCAAACCTAGCGTGATTATAAATTACACATTTCGCGATTGCGTTACCCACTGCTTTGCGTGCTTGCGTCGCGTCTTGCGTTGATATAAATAGGCCATAAGAAGTCCATCTTGCGAGTGTATATTGAATTTCGATTCATTAGTAAAGAGTTATCCCGGCAGTGCCTCAGTTGTTGATGTTACTGAGCAAACAGAATTTGAGCTCTTTTATGATTCCTAGTTTAAAAAGGTACTTTAACAGGAATCCTGGAAGATAAATGTCCCTTACGTAGTCTATTTTGTACAGTCTAATGAGAAATTCTGTTACCAGTTGTACAAGAGAGCTCATTTTGTAGCTTTTGAGCTGTAACAGTGTCTTAAAATTTTCATTGGCAGTTGTTGCTCTTCCTCGACCTTGCCCAATACGTCTAGTTAAAAGACTGGTCTCCTGGTATCTCTTCCGTGCCCTTCAGATAACCACTTAAGGTCGCCGTCGAATTGGGCTTGACAAACTAATCCGCTGCGGATCTCTAGCGCTACAATCGCAAGGAGAGGCGCCAAAATCTCAAAGAGCAAGATTTAAAAATTACGGCTAGCGCGAGCGATAATACCTCGCTTGGAGGCTAGTCAAGTACGTACTGGCCGGGAAATATCTTTACACTGCAGTATTTTTATTCTTCCATACTTCAAGAACTAAAAGTATTTAATTTTGGTTTCAAGAAAAATTGTATTTTTATAAATATAATTAGGGTTTATATTTATACTACGAGTACATAAAGAACATATCTAGAAAAAAAACGCGGCTCCCTATAATTTCTATTATTCAAGTTAAAAAATAATTCTATAATATTAATAGTAATAACAATAATAACAATTTATTCTTCAAGTAAGACCAAAATTGCATCGGTATATGGAATGTCAAAAATACATACATGTCACAAATATAGTGTTCATGATATTTCAATAAACAAAGTATCTACTTAAAATTATCCGTATAATATTCATTAATGTAGTAACATTTATTAATTAATAAATATTTTAGTTTCCTTTTAAATAAATTAAACGAATCAATGTTCTTTATATGTTTTGGTAATGGTTATATAATTTGATTCCTATTACAAAAGGATTATTTAGAGTTAAATTTCACTTGTTTTGGAAGCACTAAATTCTCTTTATCTCTAGTATTATAACTATGACAATTCTTATATTTTAAAATTAGATTTTTATTTTTTCTAATAAATAAAATGACATTTAAAATATACAAACATGGCAGAGTATTATATTTCTAATATGTAGCTCGTTTCTGTATTATAAAAATGCGAACGGCATTGGGAGATCAGCCCCAGAAAATTATGCCATATGACTGACTATAAAATTGTGCAACATAATTTTTTTTTGCTGTATTTACTATGGTATTTTAAGAGCAAAGCATATATGTAAATAATAAAGTTGTAGGAGCCAAAAGTGACAGCTACTTATAAAAGAAAATGGTTTTTCAAGTTGGAATACGTATATTTTTTTTAAAATGGAAACATATACTTTTACATAGAACGATAGATAATTTTATTCTGAATTTATTCTAAATCTAATTCCCAAGTGACTTATATCTCTTTTGCAGAATAACCCATTTGAAATTTTCCTGTTCATGATTTCCGGTAACATGCATTCTAAATAAAAAGTGGCGAGATTGTAAAGTACCGCCACATTGTCAAATATTCGTTGACTACAATGATTTACAATCTGGCTAGTCGTGTGCACTTAGCTTGTATGAAAGCTATTCTTCGTTTATTAAAACGTCTATCCATATTGTGAAATGCATAGGTGTTTTATAATTTGGCTAATTTTACAATCTGGCTAAGACATAATTAGCAAACCGGGATTAATACCAATACTGACGCTGGGAGGCTAGGCACAGCTTATAAAATATCGTTTATGAAAGCAATGTTGATATATGTGACAGAAGTTTATGTTTCCGAGATATTTTTTATTAATCAGCTAAATAAATTTATTAGTGAATTTATTAGGAGGTGGATATACCTTTTCAAGATCATGTTCAATTTTGTAAAATGTATCCTTATTCAGAGATTTAATGTTCATGATAGAAAGCAATTCTTCTTTGTGCGAATTTGTACTACCAGTTGCTATATTGCCCCATACGCAACCAATATTTATTTCCGATTTTTCTTTATTTGATTCCTCGGTGTATTTAGAAATTTCAATATCATACATTGAACATTTGAAGCATGTTAGGCTTATTAGACCTAATCCTCTGCAGGTTTCGGATATAAGTGACCCATAGTGCAAATTTTAGAATGATCCAGTTGTAATTTCATGGCCCATTTTAGAACATATCCTAATTGCACAATTCTATTACCTGTTATGGTTTTCTCAAAAGCAAATTCACTCGTAGGATTAGGATCACTTGAAATACATAATTTATAATTTTTTATATTAAAAATAAATTATTTATTAGAATCGTAAATATCAGAGTAGTTTTCACCTTCCGTCACGTTTTAGGGTCCTTACAGTACGATTTTAGCATTTTTTTACGATGATGTGTGCGTGTGTGTATGTGAGTGCGTGCGTGCGTGTGTGTGTGTGTGACGATAACACGAACACTACAATTCTAAAAATTATAATTATTTCGTATACCTTTTATTTATATCCATATGAAGAGCTGATTAGATTTTGGTTATAATTGATCAACATTTAGAACATTTTATTGGTACATATCTGCCAACCCTACACTATATAAACTATATTCATAAACATTTACAAAAGGAGTATTAACAAACTTTTCGTATACATTTTTTTGGCACCAAACATCTTCGAAATTAATTAAATCATCTGAAATATGTGTGCCTTCTTCCAAACTAATTAGTACTTCAGAATTTTATGGCATTTGATTGCGAACGTCATACGAATCCAACAAAATTCTTCTAGTTGCTTTTTTGGCCAAATTTATATTTGTTTGCAAGTTCTTTTGTTGAAGAAGAGCATTTTTTCGCCTCCTTAAAGCAGTAGCCGTTCGTTTCTTTGATTTTGAAGGCCTGTTTTGATTTGAATTTTTAGTTTTAACCATTTTATAATAAGAGTATATAAACTTGGCGCATAAAATTTCAAAACTGATGCTAGCCAGCTAGCCTCTATTCGGACCGAGCCAACAAGATTTCATGCGAAATCGTTGTCTCTCCTCTCTCTAGCTTGTGGGTATGACCTGAGGAGGGGTGGTGGCGAGCGCGGTGTAGAGAGAAGACGGCAGAGCTCCAGTAGTGCGCTCCGACAAAACGCTGCACTAAATTTACATTACAGTATAGGGCAATATCGTAATTCAATTGGTTTATAACAATTACTTATTGCATTAAATTTTTTTTTTCATTATTCATTATAAAAAAAATATCTGCATATGACGAACATACTTTGGACCCATTTTTTTTATTTTATTACGTGATTTAATGTTATAAACAATATTATTATTGTTAATAAAAAAATGAATATAAGTTCAACCATTAGATTTACATTTCTCAAAATCAATAAACAAAACTGCATTTGTTTTAATGAATTCCTTCAATCAAACAAACTGAATTAAGATTGGACTGTATTCGACGGCGACCTTAAGAAATACTTCTTTTTTGATTCGTAGCTTAAAATTTTACCGATACTTTACTAGAATTTATTGAAATAAATTAAATTTCATTTTTGTTTTGTCTTCATATGTGCAAACAATACACAAACCAACTTAAATTGTCGATTTGGGCATTCGATTTATCTTGGAATAAAAGTTATCAACAAAAAAAAACCTTTTCATTGTTTTGAGCTGTGTAGATTCTTAAAATATTTTAATTTCAATTCATAAGATTTATGCCTTTCTTTTTTTTCCATTTCAGATAAACAGCGACAAATTTCATCTTTCAATCGCAATGTTCTGTACCCAGTTGCAATGTTGATATTACTGGCAATAACTGCAATAACTGTTTTAATTGTTGTACAGAACACATTGCAACTTTTGATAGGAATTAAAGCTTTACCTCTTAGTACCAGGGTAAGTTTATTTCGTATAATAATCTATATAAAATCTAATTAATATTGATGTTTCAGCAATTTACCTTGGGTATTACATCGTTATCTATGCTTGGGCCACTGGGAGCGGCATTAGAAATTATATTAATTTTATATTTAATCGCTACATCAACAGTAGGATTATATACGTTACCGCTTATGTCTCGAGTGAGACCAAAACCAACTGAAACACCCTTCTGTCATATCATAGCAAACTGCGCACTTGTCCTTATATTAAGCTCAGCGTTACCTCTACTTTCAAAAATTTTAGGTAAGCATTAAACATTTTGTTGAATAGATTATTCCATATTAAAAAAAATATATATTATGCAAATAAAAGTAAAACTAAGACTATTATTAAAAATCCTATTAATAAGCGAGTTATGCCCCCCCCCCCAAAGTTTGAAAAAATAGGTGTGGCGTCACGAATATAAGTTTTCACCTCAAACTGTTCTCTTCGTGGACCTAAATGTTCTTAAAGTGTATGATGTTTCTAAATTATATTTATAAAAAATAATTAATTTTACAACATTGAATAAGTTTAAACACTGTTTGCGAATGGCAGCTGTTCTGTTATTTGAAACTTCTTCGGTCTTTCAGTCGCCAATTAACATATTGTGACTGTACAGTGTTGAACAAAGAAAAAAAAAGTACAAAATAAATATATCATCACGGTATATTACCCATTTTTGGTGTGCCAATCTGCTTTGTATACACAATGTCAAAATTATAGTTACACACTTACCTCGGCAACTCTATGGTTGATCGTGGTATTACTAGGTCGTGGATTCCTAAAAGGTATGATATAGTAAAAATGATGGCAGAAGACGCACGTTATCAACCTGAAAAAAACCTTATAAAATAAAATATAACTTGTAGAAAGTATTGGGTGTTATTTATTTTTTAAAAATCTGATGTGGTCAGCACAATACCTTCCGTCAATCCTGTGTATTATGTATAAATTTCATACATAAATTTTCTTGTAAAAGATTCTAAATTTCCAGTAAAATTATTTCAAAAACAAACTATGCAAATTGCACTTGACACTGACATCTTTAGCTTTTCCCATTCATTAGGGGTCGCTATTTTTTTTTTCTTTTACCCATTTCTGTTTTGCGTGTCGTTCTCATTTAGTTCCTTTTCTCTCAAGTCTTCCGCAATACAGTCCTTCATCTTATCTTTGGTCTTCCTCTATTTCTTCAACCTTCTATTAATAAGCTATTCATTCTTCCAATATATTCTTCATCTCTCCTCATGACATGTTCAAACCAATGTAATCGTCTCTCTTGTATCTTTCTAGAAACTTCTAACACTAGAGTTATTTCCCTTATTCTTTCATTCCTTATCGTATCTTTCCGTGTTTTCCCCAACATCTATCTCAACATTCTCATCACTGCCAAATTCATTTACTTTCATTATACTGACATCTGTCAATTTGAATTATCTGAATATATTAGCAGTTTCCATGATTAGCATAACTGGCTGATTTATGAAATTTAATATCTTTATAATTCTTTAACTCTATATCTATTGAATATGAAGTATAAAATGCAATCAAATCGTATAGAGAATAATATTATTTAAATTATAATAACGTTAAATGTCAATAAATGATATTTAACTGCGTTTTTTCAAGAAAAGCTGTAAAAATCTTCAAATGAGGGTACTTCCGATTGACCAATTATAACCAAAATCTAATCACCTCTTCTTCTGGATGTAAACTTGAGGAATACGAAAAAATTATAATTTTTGGAATCGTGGTATTGAAATTATGCGATCCGAAACTTTTGTCACGCACACACACACAGAGAGAGACATACATACTGTAACGTTTTATTTATATGGGTGAAGTGTATAAATAACAGAAATATTATTAATTAAAAGAATACGTTTATTAAACGATAGATAATTAAGATTATATATTTAAAAGATGATAAAAGTAAGTAACACTATGATCAACAAATATTAACACTAATTTAGAGACTAAGAATATTATAAGACATTTAAACACTAAGATTATTTATTTAAACAATTAACACTACTATTTATGTCACTAATTACATTTATTTATGTTCACTTCTTGCCGACTGTTTGTTTACATCACCAACAATTCACGACACGATGCTTATTTATATCAGATTTCTTTACTCGTTGCTTCTATATCACAGACTATCCTCGCTGGCTTTGGCGACGAGTTTATATACGCCGGCGACTTTTGTTCCAGAAAAGACTAAAACATTCGCAAGATAAAAACATCTTGCACAATAGATCACGTCATCGCGACATGTCCGAACAGGTCTGTTACGCGCGGACATTTGGGCGCGACACAGCGGCGCCAGCTAATGGTGCGGCGGTGGCGGCGACGTTACAATACATACATACAAACATCATCGTAAAAATGGTAAAATCGTATTACATGGACCCTAAAACATGCTTATTCACTAAAAACTCATAATTGAATTTTTTGACCAAAGACAATACCGTCCTTACCGAAAGGTGACGGAAGGTAAAAAAGAAGACAAAAATAACTAGTGTTAATAAACGTATATATTAAGCAATTTGCAATTCAAAAATGGAGCCGGACTGCTGGCAGGAGTAGGCAAGCTAGCTTTATGTAGTGTATAGCTTAGCTTGTGGGTTATGTATTGTGGTGAAGCTAAGTGATTGTGTTGACTGCAAAACGTGTAGTATCGTTGAGATTACAGTGTGTGACTGCGTAAATGTGGTCACCAGTGTGGTGGTGATTGTGTGTAGCAGTAGCTTGTATTGTGGATTGTGTGTCACCAGACAGCAGCAATTTACTAATAAGTAGATTCCACTACCAACGGACCACGTCATCAAAGTGTATCAGAGCGATGCATAAAACATATAAAAATTGGCAGCAAATAAATTATTTTTGCGATTGGAATTAGAAAAAAATAGCAACAATTACACTAGAAAATTTTATAGTAAATTTACAAAACAAATCAACAATTAAATTTAGAAAAAAAAATAGTACTTACAATTTTTAAGATCAAAGATTTATGAAACAAAATTTAGAATGTTCACATGTGCTTTCGGCCTTATGTACCAAGACGTACTATCTCGAGAGACACGCAAAAAACCCTCAGGACTCTCAGTCTAGAGCTGCTACAAAAATTAAATAATTTACTGCGAAACGATGTCGAAATCGTTTCAATATATTCGTGACGTGACGCTATAACAAAAACCACTTATTTCTGAAGTATTTTTAATTACATCCTTTGTTTCTTTATTAATATTTATTATTAAACATGTACTTTCGCTTTTTTAAATAATTTTAATTCTATTGAGCTGGAATAGTCTATTTTAATTACTACAACTGAAAATCTTTTTAGGAATGACAAATTTTGATCTTCTGGGAGATTTCGGCCGAATAGAGTGGCTCGGAAACTTCAAAATCGTCCTGTTATACAATTTGGTGTTTGCGGCAACATCGGCACTTTGTCTCGCAAACAAATTCACCGCTAAAGTCCGGCGAGAACTGCGTGCACGGTTGGTAGAAAATTATGTTTTCCTTACAAACTGTGTTTCTTTTCTGAACTGATGAACTTGCCAAATGTGTATTGTAGACTAAGAAGAACATCATATACCTATATATTATTAAGACTGATATCGATATTAAATAATCATCGCGCTTTTAAATAGTAATTTATATTTTTAGAAGGCAAAGCTCAACATTCGATACTAAAACATTTCATTGATTTCACCTTATTTATTTTCATAGACGCATCAAATTTTTGATTATCTTGACTAGCCAATCTTATGAAAATTTTCAGTGGAAAATAAACCTTTAATTACATTAATTATTATTGAAATGCGACAGCGTATCGTCTGTTTTGCTTATCACCTGTATAGAATGTATATTTTATTTTAAAAGCTAAAATAGATTGAAAGTCATTTATAAAATGCATCACTTTTGTCAAAGCATATTTTTGAGACATTTCATTGGTTTAGCTGATATATAAATGCTAGTTCCAAATAAGTATTAGCAAGGAGTGATTTTGATAAAAAAAAAAATGCAGCTGTTAGAATATTAATAATAAAATTTCTATTGCAAAGTGTGGTAGTGCCATTATTTATGCTTTCTTGATCGTTTTATTATTAATTATTTTAATTTTAAATATATCAGGAAATCTTTTTTTATAGAAAAAGATTTCTTTTAAGTTTCACTTCTCGCTATGTGCATTAAATATTCAGAGAAAAATTAATCAGTGTAAATAATGCGAAAACATAAAAATGTAAATTTGGCTGTGAGCGTTATCGATAAATTGCATTTATTGTTTCATTGTAGATCTAATCGATAACAATATTTCCTCTGAATATTTAATTATTGAATTATACTAGTATTTAAAAGACAGCAGTATGTTATACAATATAAGTTCTGAAAGAGTAATACCTTTTTTATACCATATTTTACAAAAGGGTACTATTTTTTCGGGAATTGAATATATTTACGACTGTTTATTTCATATACCTATTTTATTTATTTTCGTTTTAATCAATAAAAGAATGTGATATACTTGTATATAAAAGTGTGTCTTCATCTCTATCTTTTAGAAGAATAAAATAATTTAATTTTTAATTATAATTAACAACTTTATTAATTAAATATTACTGTATCATTTATGGATACATGTGTGACATGCGATACAACATGTGAAAGATATATGCCAAATCTTATTTTACTTTCTGTTAACACGGAAAGTGTTCGTAATGGTTCAATAGTTTTTTCTCCAGTTGTTTGGTCAATACATATCATCTGACATCTTGTGCAAGGCCCTGTATACTATAAAAACATATTAGAAAATGCAAAAAAAATATTTGGTTAAAGTCTAGAATACCTACCACTCAAGAATTTTATTTTGATGGTTATACATAGTGATGTGCAAATTTCAAAAACATATTTTTATTGAATGTGTCATCAAAAGTTTCACAAAATGTTTCAGAAAAAAAATTAAATGAAACATTGAATGAAAGTTTTATAGAAAATTGCACACAAATTAATGTTTTTCAGTTAAATTTGGAATACTTGGACGTTTTTATGACAAAATGACACAAATACATTTAAACTGTACTAAATTTTATAATCAACAACGTATACATTCATCATGTATATTTACCGAACATTATAACTTCCTGTTCAAACGTCAAACTTATATGACGACAAGTTCATGCATGTTTATCTGCTTAAGTCTACAGAGATGCACGGTGTATGTGCATTGTAGCTTTTGAAAGTTTCATGAAATTTAAAGCTTGAAACATTCAATTTTGAAAGTTTAAAATTGAAACTTCACTACTTATACATAGTTGTAAAACCATTAGAAACACTAAATTCTACAAAAATTAGGGCGCAGAAAGCAATATTTACAGTGATTTTGGAATTTTTGGTAACAAAAGAGTTAAATTCCCATAAAAAGAATCTAACCACCCGATTTTCATCATACTGAGTTCAGTGCGTTAGGTTACAAATACCCGGAAAGTAAGTTTACTAGGCGTGTAGGTGTAGCTCTCGCGGGGAAATGATTTTTTCAAAGTTGGTACCATTGCTGTGTAGCGACAAGCCAGCCGAAGCAAACGAGAGAAGCGATGCCGGACGTTAGTAGCTTCTTAGGCGTATTCCATTTGCCACTTGAATCAGATCGTACTACTCAAAAAATATTAGTTCAGTTCAAATAAATCAGTTCACATATTTTAGATCATTTGTTCAAATGAAACAAGAAATATACAAGTGTAACTATAGTAATTGATACAAATTATGAGAGCTAATTTGTAATGAATATTAAAAAAAGATAACTGCTTATTACTGATTTTTGTTTAGAGAGAGGAAATCTAATATTAATATTACACATTATTTATAGGCTTCTCATCAATAAAATATAGTTTCAATAATACCTAAACTTGCTTTTTCCTCATATATGTGGATATTTCAATAATATATAGTATATAATATTTAATTACATATTTCTTGGTGTTTTATTATAAAGTATTTCAAACTATCGTGTATCAACTGATCTGAAATAAGTGATAAAAAAGAAAAGGTACATCACTTCCAACTGAACCGAATCACTTATTTCGGTGATAGGGATGAAGTGATCCCGACAATTGAATGACATATCTGAACCAATTCAGAAAGTGCAAGGTAGATCTGATCTAAGTGGCAAATGGGACACGCCTCTTAACTATCGTTGTGGTGAAGCGCCCTTATTCTGTCTCCCATCAAGTGTGTATACACTACCTAATTGCAAAGAGCATGAGCGCCACCGGGATTCATCGCGAAATCGTTTCAGTTTATGGGGAATACGTTATGCCAAAACAACATGTGACAAACTGGATACGGAATTTCAATTCTGGAAGGACGGAAATTCACGATGAAGAGAGAAGTGGACGATCGTTCGTGGCGGCTGATGAGCTAATACAAAAAAAGCATCTTCTTCTTTCTGATCGCCGTTCGACCCATTTTATCACATGATGTCGTGACATAACGTCCTCCCCATAAACTGAAACGATTTCGCGATGAATCGCGGCGGCGCTTATGCCATTTGCATTCAAGTACCGTATTACAACGCACACTTCGCACTTGACGGGAGACGGAATGAGGGCGCTCATCTTAAACCTTCACCTTAACAAGAGAGGATGCTATTATATTTAATTTCACGTAAGAAAATAGCGTTGGTTTAGATAGGAATATGAATTCCGTCCTTTGATTGGTCAGAATGCAAACCTAGTTTACAAAAATGAAAAAAAAAATCACCTGTCATTTTTCAGTTATCAAATAAAACCTACAGAATTAAGTGATGTATAACCATGTTTTGTTGTTATTTTTAATATTCAGGTATTTACAGATAAAAATATTTATTATTGACGAAGTTTGGTTTTACGAATTTAAATTATTTATTTAATGCAAGTAAAAACGATCGGTTCTCAAACGCTATCAATTATTTTCTTACGTGAGCACCGCTCGTTTATTTTGGCTAGCTCTCCACTACACAGCAGGGGTGCGTTCGGATTCTAAACGTCTCGCTCATAGTAAGGCGATTTTAAATGTTATGACGTCATCACTTTTTAACTACTGTATCCGAACGGTTTGAACTAACTTTGCTTCGCTTTTACTAACCTCAAATTTTTAAAAAATGACCGAGTTGGCTGTCGGCATTGTAAATAAAAATAAATAAATATTTCATCACGGCATATTACCCATTGCTGGGTGTGCCAATCTGCTGTGCACACAGGTATCGGTAATGATGGAATATTTGTACCGTGCGGGCGCTTACCAGGCGTCACCTCACGGGCACTCATTGCTGGCCTGGAGAGTGCGCCACAGGGGTCAATTTTGTGCCATTAAAATTCGATGTAATTTTTGGCGTCGGTCGGGATCGAACCCGGGTCCTCAGATTCGCGACCAGACACTCAGGCACACGGCATCAAAAAAAATATTTAGTAGTGTTGTTTTGCAAAATAATACTGACGATGAAGATAGTGATAGAAGTTCACATCAATTTACTAAAAAATCGACTTAAACACGGAAATGTAAAGCCTTATCGCTGCAGAAACTTTGTGGAAATAACAATTCCAAATTCTTCATCTAAAGAATTTCAGAGTCATTTTAGAATTACCATTGACTCATTTGAAATGCTAAATGAATTACTTCTACCGATCCTAGGACGTGAAATTGTTGGTGGGCGAGACCATTTGAACGGAAGGAACAATTATTAAGTGTTTTATGGTTACTTGCGACACCCGAAAGTGTTTTGAGAGATGGAGGAACGCGTTAATGCACTACTGCGCAAGTAAGACAAAATTTATTAACAATTCGCCCATGTAAAAAGCAGGGTGAAATAATTTTATCTAGGCGTTCGCCTAAACAGATTTCGAACGCTCAAGTCGTTTTACTTCGACAAATTGTCCAGTATAAACGAACACATTAGGCGAAAAGTTGTTGTCTGGGCAAGGTTTCCGAACGTACCCCAGTAGTAGAGTAGTACCAACTTAAAAACATTTCCCCGCGAGAGCTACACGCCTAGTAACTTTAATTTCCGGCAAGGCCTGCAACTGAACCCGAACCTGAACCGAAAACCCGAATTTTTGATGAACCTGAACTGAACCTTTATTTGTTAAGGTCAATAAACTTGAACCTTATTTAAACCGTTTTAAATTCCGATATCTACCATCACCATTTTTTTGTGCTTGTAATCATTTACTGCTCTGAACCGAACTCCATCCCAAAACCAATGAACCGTTATGATGTTCATTTTCTTGAATTGAACCTGAACCGACATTTATTTCCCGAACCTCTGAACCATAAATACATTTCGGTTCAGGTCCCTGATTTCCGGATAACCCTCGTATAGTTTGGTTCACGAAAAATGACTATTCTAGGTCATTTATGAGCCGTCTTATATAACTTGCACATAACTTCACTGCATTTCGTATCACAGGCATGCATGAAATATATATATAAGGATACATTCATATGGTTTATTTTCCTCGGTCCTACGGCCTCGGCAACTATATTCCATATTCGTGATGAAAACTAGAACTTCAGTACATTGATACATAAATAACTATTATTATATGTCTGGTGATTTAAAAAAAAATATTGTTGCCGCCGAAGGTATGTGAATGTCGCATAACAAGTTTAACAATTTTAATCTGCAATAGAAAAAAAAATGGAATGTTATAATAGTTCATATCAATACAAAATTTCTGTAATCTGTTATATTTGTTAAACTTTTTTTTATTGTCTTCATCTCAACAATATTTGTCATTTTACGTTATGTTCGTACGCTGGACGAACATTCTCTCACGTGTTTTGTGAACTATCATCATTATTAGGTAATACCAAACGTCGACGCTTTGCAACTTAGCGGTAAAATATTAACTAAAGTCATGTAAACCTCCTATAGTTTTGAAAAGAGATAGAATGCCACTTCGAACTAAAAATTCGTTACCTCACGCCGCGAAAACGTAAACAAACCCACGTGAACTGACCAAAACTGTTTCAATGTCGATATTTTAGAATGAGTGATTATATATTAATCTTATTCTTTTATTCCGTGACACTGAATAGTATAATCTACATATTTCAAGACGAAGTCAAAAATGTCCTTTTTAGATAATCTTGATCGTACACGTCTTGTGATTGGCCTCTTTCCTGTATTAGTGTATATGCTTAATATTAAATAAGAAATAAGTACAGTCATATGTCATAGTCAATAATATTTTTCAGTTTTAAATTATAGATAAGGTAATGAGTATTTTTTTCACTAAACAATCGATCCTTCTTGAAATAATCATTGGAAGATAAATACATACGGCTAGGTATGATGCAACGATCACATAATTATATACTAGACAAAACATGCCCAATACTTCACTATTGTTTGTTATGTTCTCGGCTGGACAGAAAGAGACAACTATATCTATATATATATATATATACCGGATGGCGCTCGAAGTCCGTTACATAGGCATTTAACATGGGAAATAAGAATAATTTGAATATTTGCCTCCCATTAAAACTTATTGTAGTAAAACTTTGCACACATGTTTGGGAACACTTATTGCATTATATCAATAACAAATCGTTTAAAATTAATAAATAATAATTAAGAGAAATAAGAATATGTTTTAGCAATTTTAAAATAATACTTATTATCACTCATACGCCGAACCGGCCGCCGAACCGTTCGTCGAACGGTTCGACGTACTCTAGCAGATGATGGTGGGGGAATGTTCGTCTCTTTTCCATTATTGTTGCAGATACATATATGTATGTTTTGCGGATTCCAAATAATATTATGATTTCTGTACAGTTCGATAAATTTTGAAGTACTGTCTTTAAGCCTAGTACAGACCTGCGAACCGTTCGACGAACCATTCGGCGAACCACGTCCAGACCGGCGCAACAAAACGGCGATCCGAGCAAAGCAATGCAACACGTGCAACGTTTGCCTGCAACGTTTGCGCGATCCATCCGTTGTCGGTATTTCAACGAACGATCAAAGGATGTTCCGCGAACACGTTGCAGCTAGTCTGGACGCGACGGCGAACGGATACTTGCAACAAAATATTTTATTTCACCTTATTCGTTGGTTCGAAGTAGATGTTTGCTCTTCATTAATATACATTTACCAAAAATGGAATGGTCTAAAGACAATACTTCAAAATTTATCGAACTGTATAGAAATCATGATATTATTTGGAATCCGCCAAACATACATATTATATGTATCTGATCTGCATCAATAATGGAAAAGAGACGAACATTCCCCCACCATCATCTGCTAGAGTTCGTCGAACCGTTCGCCGAAAGGTTCGGCGTACGGTTCGCCAAACGGTTCGTCAAACGGTTCGCAGGTCTGTACGAGGCTTTAGAAATTGCTGGAAACTATTATTTTTTTAAATTTCGAATAAAGGATCCCACAGACCAAGGCGGTCGCGATGGCGGTGGCGGTAGCGGCCGCGGTGGCGATAAGATATGACACATAGTATTAAATTGTGTGTGTTCAAACATGTACGATCTGGCGTTCTATATCGCGATAAAATTGCAGAGATCAGAACACGGTGGCGATCAGAACGCAGCGTGTTACGTTTAGCCGCGGATCGCCATTAATATTTTTACTGTGTATTGGTATTGCAACATGAGTGTGCAAACAGAACAATTGATTGAACACGTGAAACAGTGTAAAATCTTATACGACTTAACCCACCCCGAGTACAAAAATATTAAGAAGAAAAACAAGATCTGGGACGAAATAGGTGTATCGTTTAACACAGAGTGCTATTAAAATTAAAAATTCTTCCAATTGAAGCTCAGCCATATCACATTATTCAATAGAGACTTTGTCTAAATTTTCGAAAACGGTTAAATCATATATAGAAATATATTGCGTGCTCTCATTAATAAATGCGATTAGGCGATGGAAAATAGCTCTGGTCTGTCTGGCCCTGGTCGCTACCGCCACCACGGCCGCTGCCGCCATCGCGACCGCCTTGGTCTGTGGGATCCTTAAAGACTTATTTTTTTGACCGATTTTATTACTCATCGCTATTTTACATCATTACTTCAATCTACGTGGGTATCACTATCCTATCTAGACATACGCATGTCACTTGTGACGTTATAAAAGTTCGATGATAAATAATTAATTATAAATAAATGGGAACATAATTTTAACTTCCAATTATATTTTAAGTTATAATTAATCATACATTTACGATTAAAAAATATTTCACATGTAATTTCAATTTCGCTAAACTTCCCCATTGAGTTCTGTTCGTTAGGTAACGTTATGTTCAATTATTGTTTGAAAATTTGCAAGTGAAGAAGTCATAATTTTCATAAGTACAGCCTTTAGAATAGGTAAAATCAATGTAAAATTTTACTTTATTTTGAAAAAAAAATTATAAATACCAGCTTCCGCGCTCTAATTTTGTTTCTTTGTTATATTTCAACTAAAAGAAGACATTGCAAGAAAAAAATTGGAATTTCAAGGGTGGTAGGTATTTAGAATCCAGCCAAATAATTATTGAGACCTACTTTAAAAACGTGCTCTCCTATTTTAATTTCATTGCACGTTTTTTCGGCAAATTCTATATCACAGTTAACTACTAAATTAGCTCTAAATCTTGCTAATAAATTATATAAACTTTCATCATTCTTTTCATAATTATCTATGGAATTAGCTAGAAATTCTACACTAGCTGTATTTAACAATAAATACTGTGCTTGGTTGACTAACGATAGTTGCGATTGCTGCCCTACAAAAATAATTATGAAAATGATAACGCATTAACGCATGTGTGTTATTTAACCTTTTCGATTCGTGCGAATGTGATTAGAATTTTGACGAAGCAATCGTAAGTCAGATCTTTGAAGCGCTTCACATATCCAACCCGCTATTTCATCACCACAATCAATACATTTTACGCGGTCGCCGCAGACTTTACTCTGGCACATTGACACTTCGGAATTCTCAGACATTTCTTGAATATCTAAAGGAACGTTTACTGATGGCATTCCTAAAATTTTAATTTGTATTATATGAATACATTAAAAAGTTATTTTACCTGGGAAATTTAAATTGAGAATTCCTTCTTTTAGTTTGATATCTGGCATAATTAAACATAATCTTGGATCTTGTTTTTGTGTTAGACAAACTCCAGCATCAGTTACTATCATCCAGTCTCTATCATAAAGTAATCCTGTAGATTCTATTTTCCATTTATTTGTTACTGAAAATGCCCCGCATGATTTTATAGGATATACGAATATATGTTTCAAATTTGCTCTAATATTGCTTTTATATATTTCAATATTATTTGTATTTGTAATAATTTGTGGAATCAATATCTTATTTTCTACATTTTTATCCTTTATAACATAATTAAAATTATTGTCTATATCTGAAAAATTTTCTTCGCATATTTTTTTAAATTGTTCCCAATATTTTGGCATCTTTTTAATTATAGGTTTTGATACAAAACATTCTTCAACCATTTGTAACAGTTTATCGGCATCTTGCTTGGTTGACATGTATCCAAATGAAATTCGAACCGAACCAGTTGGATATCCATCTATTAAATCATTTTGATCACCACATACATGCCCGGCCTAAAATGAAGACATAATTAAAAGTTATAGATAGATATAGTCCATTATAATTCGAGAGTCACCGCGTCAAAACAAATGCATGCTGCTAAAACGTGATTTGCTCCAGATCGAATCAATAAACACGCACGATTCGTATCAACTAATCACAGCGCATCAAGCAGTTAAGCACGTACTAATCACACGCTGATCATTGTTTACATGCGGTGACTCTCTGATTTGAATGTTCATAATATAGAAAACATAATTTAAGGTAAGTACATAATTCATAATAATTATATAAAACTATAATAGTTACTTCAAATTGTTGTTTAACCTGGGATGGATTTAATTTTAGATGCCGCTGACAAGCTCCAGGATTACAGAAACATCCTATACGTAAGTGTATTTTATATAAATTAGCCATATGTAATACTTCTGAATACCCTATGTATGTTCCTTTAGCTCGTAACAAATTAAAATTTACAATGCCTCCTTGAAAATTCTTGTTTTCGAAATGTGTATCATGGTATAAAATTGCAATAGGATTTCCGTTATTATGATGCATTGTTAACAAGCGGTTGTGAACATATTTTGCAAGAGAAAATGTGTGTGACGAAATTAAATCCATATTCAAAGACAGACGTTTTATTGTATCAAATCCATGTCTTAAAGCTGCTATTGATAGAAATGGAAGTGTACCATCTTCCAAACTAAAAATTGTTAAATTGAATATATTTTCAATTATATTTTAGACGTTGCTACAGTCCCGAACTCCTACGCGTAGTTTAGTACTAAAGACGTCAAAGAAGCGGGATAGTTGTTGAAAAATTAAAATCCCAACTCGAACGTGGGACCGTTGTTGAATAGTTTACTTAGCTTGTATATTTTTGTAAAGAGAACAACAATAATAACCTAATGTAATACTGGGTCCGCCGTCTGCATTTTCCAAGCCTGAGTTTTATTGAGGTGTATTTAGAGAAATTGCTTAAATCACGCCTATTCGGAATTAAATTTTTTTAACACCGTTCGGGACTCTAGCGCCTTATGTTTTTGTATACTAACCGTTCATGTAAAGTAGGTCGCAAAACGTGCACATCTTCTAAAGTCATTTGTACAGTTCCACCACCAAAATACTTTTTTTTTATAACATAAGAACTAGAATTTTTAATTAACAAAGCACCCAAGCCAGTTGGATAACCAAATATTTTATAAAATGATAAACATATAAAGTCAGGTTTAAAAACATTTAAATCTAGTTTATTACATGAAACAAAACTTGCTGCATCAAGCATACAAAACCATTTGGAATTAGTGCTATAGAAATTATTTAAAATTCCTTTTTGTACTTTTTCTATCCATGATAGAGGATATTTTGTGCCAGAGAAATTGCATTGAGCTGGATAAACAAACAATGAATTTCCACGAAATGAATCTGTATTTTTATGTTCATTATTTTTAAATATTCTAAATGCGTCATGATGATGTAATATTTTTCTTGTTTTTGCACATTCTCTCATTCCTAATACTGATGTATGGTTGTCTTGCAAATAAGAAAACATTCCATCATGATTGTTACTTGAATAATCAAAATTTTCCGCTATTAATTTTAAAGCTGCTGTTGCTCCAGAAGTGAAAATAATACTATATTCTCCTGGAGTTGTATTAAAATGTTCAAGAATTCTAAAAATTTTATCAAATTAAAAACAAATTATAAAAACCCATTTTAATCTTACTGAAATCTTATTTGATCCACTACATCCTCAGTAAATTTGCTGGAAATATTAAATGCATGTGGATTTCCAAATAAATTATTTTGTAAGTCCTCAAATACTTTTGCAATTTGCTCATCTGAGTACAACGTTGCACCAGTATGTTCTAGGTAATAATTATCTACAAATAATAACATTTTTTATCTGTATTCAGATTATATACTACTAAAAATACTTACCTTTTAATCTCCGAAATTCGGATGCAATTTTTTCGCATTGAACTTGTGAATATATCTCTTTAAATTCTGTCATTTCATCAAATTTTCTTATTCTGAAACAGTAAACAGTACTCTTATCACGTTGATGATTAAGTACAAGCAGTCTAGGTTGGAGTGTTGATATACGAGTAAAAATTCTGTTTATCAGTATATATTATACTCAGTAATTTAGTTCAATTATCTCTAGAAATAACTCCTTAATTTCTTTGTGTATAATGGATACGTTTCAAAGGTGTGCTTTCTCTTTTATATGTGATCATGTTTTGTTTTTTTATTATGATTTCTGGTGGGGACTTATTACGAAATATCATTTAGCTAGAATGACCTTAGCAAACACAAGGCTGTTTATCATCAACAATTTTGTACATTCTGTTTCAAAATATTTAACATTTTTAATAACATTCTATTTCCAAATTTTGTTGGGTATTTTTAATATTCTGATATTTTTCTTGAAATTTGCCTTTAAGAATACATAATGCTTTTCGTTTAGAGAGCGTATCAACTTTAAATTTTATTTTAAAGAAGTATGAATTATCTAAATTTTTTAATAAATTTTCTGATTTAGATTTTTCTTCTTGTTGTATATTTTTCCATATTTTCATTATGTAATCAGGAGCATTATTCAATGAACACTTTATATTTAATTTGCACCAAAATCCCTAAAAAAGAAAAGTACTATGAATATGAAAAGTATTTATGTATTACTTAATTAATCGTACATCTTCAGGCAACTGCTCGTCTGTAAAATTTATGTATGTTTCTTGTATTCTATGTCCTGATTTGGAATATATTTTTTTCGTTCTACACTTTTCAAACATTTTAAAATTGTCATATAAATGTACACAGTTCCTGAAAAATTATTGAATAATATTATTTTTTCAAGAAGATTTATTTTGTCACTTTTCTATATTTCTGTCGTAAATATTATTCCGTATAATGAAACTGTTGTGCAAATCAGTAATCAGGATTAGTTGTTTCATTAATAAACGTTTCTCTCTATTTGATAATGTATGAATATGTTTATTTGCTGTGTCCTCTGCTAAATATAATAATGATTGAAAAATCTAAAATTAATATATTTTAGTTAATGTAATAACAGTTATTTATGCAACATGAGTAAGTATAGTCACATTTCACGAATCGTAGGCGACTTTGTCAATTTCTAACAGTGAAATAAGATACTTTTTACTCTAATTGCATACGTTTTTTTTCTTACAATCTGACCAGCGTCGTGTGAGCTGTGGGGGTGAGTAGTGCGCAGACGAGAACGCATTAGACGGGAAAGAAATAGCTAAGCTGTATTCAACAAGGTTTTTAAACCGTTTTCATATCTGATGTCATCTTTTATGACTCGCCAAAATGTATAGTTTTAAAATAATAACGTTATATTTGAATTTTAAAGACAAGAGTTGTCAATGTGTATCATTTGAAAAGTTTATTTGTAACTATGGTTGAAGATCAAGAAGTATAAATTTTGTTGAAGTTGATGAAAAAACCATTGAGCAAATTAATTTCCGACGTTTTTTAAGGGATAGTAGTGATATAGAGAACAATTTAATTCAATAATACTATTTTATCATAAAACGCATGTCAGAATGGAGGATTTTTTTGAAAACTAGATAGATATAGATATTTGGAAGATTTTTATTAATTATTTCGAATCGAAAACAGTAACAATATTCTGGACATTTTCCACTAATACGAGAAATAGGTGTTCAGCGGTATATAGTTTAATATATATATATATATATATATATATATATATATATATATATATATATATATATATATATATATATATATATATATATATAGGTATATTACAGTAACCCTGAGCAAATGGTTGGTTAAACCTCCTCCTCCCTCTTCGAAATATTTTTAATCCATTGCTACTGACTGGTTCAAAAAGATCGTAGTGTGACGTCATTATTTGCACAGTTTTCATTGGAGAAAATAATAAGTTTCAAACTTAGATTATATAACTCAATCGATATATGATCTAAGGTTTCAAAACACTACGAACCAGCATCAAACCAATGTGTTGCCAAAAACAGCTCTAGTTACGACCTATTGGGATTTTTCATTAAGAATGCGAACCTGGTGGCAAAATTTGGAACTGATTTTTTTTTTATTACATTTTTTTACATAGACGCGTACAGTTTATATAGTGGAAAATAGATATTAGAACTAATATTTACAATTAATTAAACTACTATGTCTAATATTTATTGTAAAACTGTCCCTAAGAAAAAACAAAACTGTGAAGATAACCTAACAACTACCAATTAAAGTATTTAATATAAAAAATAATAATTAATTTACTGCTACAATTAATAAAACAGGAAACAAGGCAATAACTCTACCTAAAATAATAATAAACACTGAAAGAAAAGTTAAAATACAAGAAGAATCAAAGAAAAACTATTGTCAGTAATGATACAAAAATGCTCTTTTGTCGAAGGTTTTACGTTGGTACACAACGCCATCTCGAAGTAGTGAAATATCCCAATAAGTAAGCGGCTGCTATCAAGCGAATGAAATTTCCACCACAATTTTTTAAGGCGCATGCAAGCTAATCGGTAGTCGCTGGTCAGATTGTACGTCCGTTAAAAAAGTATGTCATTTTTAACAATAAATAATTTTTACGCTAACGGGTGAAAATATGAAACGCTATGGCACTTCCATCACTTATTGTATACGTAAAAAAATGTATTCAACTTGAGTAAAAAGCGTCTTATTTCACTATAGGATTTCCTATTCATGAAATAAGACTATATTTTTTACTCATGTTGCATAAATATTTTTTACGTCTAAAAAACAATGCCATAACGTTTCATTGTTTTCACACTTTTCTTGTGTTAAAGAAAAAAAACATACTTTATAAAGCCATTTAAATGAAAAATGTGTACTTTTTTAACAGAAGTAAAATAAGAATAATTTACAACTTTACCTTAAAGTTTTGTACATTATATTCTGCTTTAATGTGACATGTTTGAAAAACGGTGTCGTACGTTATTCTGAAGCGATATTTTACATTTTTTAGCAAATTTAATAAGTTTATTATATGTACTCCTAAATAATCAGTTTTGATGTAAAAGGGATTGTAAACATATGCTTTAGTTACACGAGAAAATCTTTTATAAATGTCTAATAATATTTGAGGTTCTTTATTAATCTAAAACAAATATTTTATAAATTATGAATTAAGAATAAAAACATTACAAATGCCTGTTTCAAAATTGCGTGCAGATAATCTAAAACATGACCTGGCAAATAGTATTTATAATGCAAGTTTTGTTTGAATAAAATGATATCAATTTCATTTAAAATTAATTGTATATTGTAGTTTTTTATTAAATATTCTTGAAATTCATTTGTATTCTTAGACAGACCATTTAACTTTTCATTAATTTTCCTTCCTTCTAAGATAAACTTTTCTCTGAGTTTTTCTGAAGCTCTTTCTAAGTACAGTTGACACTGGTAATGTAATTCTTTTGAAACAGCTCTTAACGTAAAAATATCTTGGTAATTAAAGTATTTTAAGATATTCTGTATAACTAAATCGGGAAATGAATTAAGTGAGGGTGAAATGGGTGAAATATCTTTAAAAGTCATACTGAGAAATGAAAAAGAAATGTGAATGACTGAGATTTTGATTGATGAAAAACAATTGCGCAGTGACAATATGATATTAAAATAATACAATTCAAAATGTCATATTTTGTAGTAGCTGGCATGCCAGAATGTTGTATGTACAATCATGTTAGATTAATTGCTGATATTTTGTCAGATCATTTACCAAATTTTAAAGTACAATTTATTCAGCGAGAACCAGATGAGTGGAAGGTAAATAAATAATAACATATTACAATAAAATTGTACCTTGAATTTTAAACCATTGTAATTTTATCTTGTATATAGTACAAACCGTTTCCAATAACACAGATTATCATTTTCAGACATGGATAAAAAATATAAATTTATCAAATGGTTGGTACCATCTGTCTTCTCCTATAGTGTGGAAAGAACTTACAATGAGAGGTGGAAATAAACACTTAATTGGAGGAGCAAGTGAATTTTGGGAATATTGTTACGATTATTATAACTTAGAATCTTTACTGGACAATAAAGAACTGTATAAACTCGTTGCAGATATGAAACAGGTATTTTTACAATATATTTTTAACAACAAAATATTGCTATTTCCATAGCAGATTTTAAAGTGTGCTTGTGTCTACTGAAAATAATGGATCAATTAGCAATTTAACCGCAAGGATAGATAAAATAGTACTTTGGCGCGTGTAAAAGCGTTAGTATTCATAACATCCGTTGGATGCTTTATGTAGGCGCCACTAGTATTTTTATATAGGTCATAGAATCCGAAATCCTTTGCCAAACTTTACTTCTCATCTACCCCCACTAAGGTATTTCCGAGCTGAGAGGTATATTTGAAGTTTTATATTCGTCGGCGGTATACCGACCAAGAATTATAATGCTTACAACGGTGTCATATTGTTTTCACTCTAGAGAACATTATTTTCCTAAAATTTGTGTAAGCATTATAACATCTTATTTCTGGTTAGCGGTATCTCAAATCTCTTGTAATCTGGTTAGCTTTTACCTTGTATTTATAGATAATAATAATACTTTTCTTGATACTTGATGAATATGCAATTATAAATAGGATTTATCTTTGAAGAATAGCGATATCTCAAAACTCTTGTAATCGGATTAATTATAATTTGTTCTATGTTTTCCCAGTTTTTTTTTACGATATTATAACGAAAAAGAAAACATCTATAGTAAATAGTGTTTATTATTTCACGATATAAGGGTCCGTGTTACGAGCGCACTTTTATAATAAAAGCGCTTTAATGGAGCACATTACTCATAAGAATAATATGTAAAAGCGCGCTACATAAAGGCGCTTTTATAAAAAAAATTGCGCTCCTAATACATGCTGTAACTATTTCTTATTATTTTTTTATCATATTTCTTCGATATGGGAAATAAAAAAGAAGAATTGTAAACTGTGCTAATAGTATCATTTGTAACCAATACAATTACTTCCGTCAATGTATTTTTGCCAAATTCCATGCGGGAAGTTTCTTACAGAAAATTCTATGTATCCAGTAAAATTATTTCATGAACTATACAAATTATACTTGACAATACCATCTGTCAATTATTAATATTTATTCTTTCTATGATGAGCTTGTACCACCATAGGCTGCAAAATTAATAATAAATTAATTTCTTTAAATGTCAAAAAATGATATATAATTGCGTTTTTTTTAACAAATACAGGTACTTCCGGTTGACCAATTATAACCAAAATGTAAACAACTCTTCATATAAACGTACGAATGGAGAATACGAAGGAATTATAATTTTTAGGGAGTTGTAATATTGGAGTTATCGAAGGTAAAACTAGTCTTTATTCGAGAATAGATCAAAATTAAAACACGAGTGCAGCGGGGGTTTTAAGACCCGTGAGTGACTAAAGATGCTTTACGTATGTGTATCGTACAATATTTTATCTACGATAGAAGCTAACAACAATATACAAAAAATACTTTTATTTATGAATTAGGATCACAATATTAAATAAGAAGTTTGCCATAATAACAAAATATTCACCCTGGGTTTGCAAATTTAGCGTGTTTAAAAATCACTCGTTGCTCGGCAACCCGTGACTAATGAAACCTTGTTACTAAACAACCGTTTTATAAACTTAAAACTAAACATCAATTTTGGAGATCTAAAATGTTACCAAAATTAAGCATTTTTTATAAGCGGTATTTACTACCTGAAATAATATGTAGGCGAATTCCTCGTGGATTACCGTACAAAGAAATGTATAACGACAATTTAATAAATAAATCATGACTTATGAACCGGAATTGCATTTATGCTTTTCCCATTCATTCCTTGAGATTTTTTATTTGAAATAATCAGTGGCGTAGCCAGAAAATTTTTATAGGGGGGGTTTTAGGATAATAAATTTTAAATAAATATGAGGTTAAATAGGCTTAACAACAATCAACAAAAACAATATTTTTATAAATATAATTTTTATTAGTAGGCATTTTTTTTTTAATCAATAGGTAAATAACAACAATGCTAAATTATGCAGTGAATTTCAAACAACTCACCTAAATATGTTTATATAAGCCGCAGTATAAACACAAGAAAAGTTGTAGTTGTAACACTAATAAATTAAATTAACGTAGGTATTCTACTCAAGAACAAGAACATAGCGCATGAGATTCACTGTTAGCTGTCGGTAAATTTCGGTAAAGCTCGGCATTTTCACGAGGACATTGCGCGAAAAGGCATCTATAGGCTACAGACTATAGCTAATAATTGCGTGTAAACAGATTTCTACGAAAATTAATATTCTTTTACAATGTTAATAAGAGAGTTGGTGTGAGTCAGTTGAGATGGTTTGGGCATGTGGAGAGAATGGCGAGTGAACGGTTTGTTAAGCGTATATATCTGGGTGAAGTTGAGGGTTTTCGATTGCGTGGCCGACCAGTGTGTAAGTTGATGGAAGTGGTTGGTAGGGTGCTTAAAGAGAGAAAGTTTCCAAGTAAGAAGTGAAGAAGAGCATGTATGAATGCGATTATGAGTGTGGCCGGGGCGAAAGAAGTGTACTTAGATAGGAATGTGTGGCGAAGGATGATTGTTGCGTAACTATTATTGTGATCCGGATGCGGTATTTCGCTACCGAAAATCGGTCACTTTAATATGTTTAAGAGTAAGGATTTGTTGTATGATGTTGTTCTTATTGTTTTCGGGTTTGTGCGAACCCACTAAGTGGGACACGCGTGATTTTATGTATGTATGTATGAAAATTAATTATTTTTTGCTTCAGATCATATTATATATGAACAACAAACGAGTATGTTTTTAAATTAGTGTTAAATGCGGCCTACCATGGTCTCACAGGGGGGGTTCTGACCCCTAACCCCCCCCCCTATGGTTACGCCACTGGAAATAATGTAAAATAAAATGAACGAACTATATTAGTAGTGTTACTAAAAATTATTTGATATAAATTAATCATAAATCTTGACATTCATTTCATTAATACAATACAATAAATCGAAAATCATTTATTTATTTTATACCTTTTTCCTTGGCAGTGTTGCCAACAGTGGAAAAGAGTCTCCCACCAAATAGCGCTGTGAAAACCACCAGATTTCCACTAAGTATCGATAGATTCAAAATTTGTGAGAAAAAATGCGCCGCAGGGGATTTTTTGAAAATTTTCAACGTCAAATGTTTTAATGCAATGTAAGATAATATATAATTCTTTACAATGAAGCAAGTTTAACAAATTCTTAAAAAAATAAAATCAATATTTTATGACGAAAACGCGTATGTACGCTCCAAAAGCGTTCAGTTACCTCTTCTACTAGGCAGGCTATTCACGCTTGCAAGTTTACTGTTTATGATGCGATATTCGAGCATAAGCAATAACTACAGAAATAGAAAATCTGAAAATACAATGTTGCATTAAATTAAAATATTATATTACGGAGTAACAATATAATTACTCTATTGAACTGTCCTAAACAAAATGTATAATAATTAAATGTTAATTAAATCGCGCTCCTCCTTAAATAGACGAAACTACTATGCGAAATAGAAGCCCACCATGTTTATCAGAGACAACTAATCTACTAACCTTGCTACTAACCTAACCTAACCTAACCTAACCTAACGATGTTTATTGTTTTGACTTCACATGCTAGTGGTAATTAGTAGGCGCGCGCAACAGTAAGTTGGTACGTTGGTTTCACGCAACCTAGTACGTTTCTTTTACCTGTACAATTTCTTAAATTCGTTAAATAAAATAATATATAATGTAACGTTTTTATTTATATGGGTGAAGTGTAAAACATAGACAAATATTATTAACCAAAAGAATACGTTTATTAAACGATGAATAAATATTAGAAATATAATTAAAAGATTATAAAAGTAACTAACACTATGATTAACAAATATTAACCCTAATTTAAAGACTAAGAATATTATAAGACACTTAAACACTAAGATTATTTATTTAACTAATTAACACTACTGTTTATGACACTAATTTATGTTCACTTGTCGACTTGTTTTATATCACCAACTATTCACAACGTTTATTTATATCAGAGTTCTATAATACAGAATGTCTTCGCTGGCTTTCGCGGTGGGTTATATACCTGGCGGAATTATTTCTAGGCTCTTCTGGATAAGTTCTAGAGGTAAACAACATCACACAATAGATTACCGCGACCAGTCCTAACGAGTGCGTGGCGGCCAGACACTGAGGTGCCTGGTAGCGCGGCGGCGGCGGCTGCGGGGGTTACGTTACACTGCCCCCTCCTTAAGACTGTTTCGTCCCGGAACAGTCCGCGGTGACGAAACCTGCATGTACTACCCTTGGTGCATTTCGAGTTCTTAAAGAAGTGACAGTCGATGGTCCGCTCGACTCCTTTCTGTCCGTTAGGGTTAAAGCTGCAGACGAGAATTTCAATGCCGGTGAAACGGAAGAGGATCTCTAACATGTTCCTTACAATCCTCCAGTCCAAACCGTCTAGACCACAACCTAACTTCGGTACCGCTAGCTTCAAAATGTCATTCTCCAGTAAATGATCCTTCAAGTCACACAGCGAGTTCCATAGATTGCGATATGACGGCTTCTGGTACGAGCGTGGTTTTGTTACCAAGTAGTAGATATACCGCTAATATTCAGTATTGTTATCCCTCAGTCGTAGCATCTTCCCGACGGATGGACCTTGGTTGGCCAGTTCTTGTAGTCGTCCATATTTCGCCTTAAAGACTGAGGCTATGCCGCGGGACATCTTTAAGTCTTCTGATACGCAGTGGCCGAGGGAATACTCTGAAGACACGGTGAACAGATCTCGGTGTTCTTCTTTTGTCACGCAGTACCGCGCCTTGCGTCCACAGGAGTAGTTCTCCATGAAATCTTCAAAAGTTGGTTCTTGAGCTATGATTTGACGAACTGTTGCTCCATTATGGTCTTCGTGGTTGTCTCCGGCAAAAGGGGCTCGCCGATTAAAGTGTACCACTCTCGGCTTCCCGGTAGGTCGTTTCTTAATTCTATAAACCACGTCGTTTATTCTTTTGACTACCTCATAGGGGCCCTCCCAATTCTTTTGCAGCTTTGGTGATAACCCGCGGCGCCTTTGTGGGTTGTAAAGCCACACTAAATCCCCAGGTTGATATCCACCTTTTTCGGCTTTGATGTCATACCTGTCCTTCATCCGGTAGCTGGCAGTTTGAATGTTCGTACGGACTTGTTCATGAATGTCATCCATTCTTCTCCGTAAGCCCGTAACGTAGTCTTCTCCGGCCAGGTCTTCCCCAGGTTTGCTGCCGAACACTAAGTCGTATGGTAAACGCAACTCACGTCCGAATAAGATGTTCGCAGGAGTTTGCCCTGTCGTTTCATGCACGGATGAACGATAAGCCATCAGGAACAGATGAAGATGTCGGTCCCAGTCTCTTTGGTGGTTGGAGACTACCTTCGACAAATATCGGTTGATCGTTCTGTTCATTCGTTCAACCATGCCATCGGACTGCGGATGTAATGCAGTTGTCCTTGTTTTATTAATTCCTAATATCTTACAGATATTTTGGAAAACGGCAGACTCGAAATTTCTTCCCTGGTCGGAATGAAGTTCACGTGGTACCCCGAATCGGCATATACATTCTTTAACTAAGGTTTCAGCGACCGTGGTGGCTTCTTGATTAGGTAATGGATAAGCTTCAACCCACTTGGTGAAGTAGTCCATGACAACCACGATATATTTATGTCCGTCGTCACTTTCTGGGAATGGTCCGGCCACATTAATCGCAATGCGCTCAAATGGACTGCCAACGTTGTATTGACGCATTGGAGCTTTTCGTCGTCTATGAGGGCCGTTGCTTCCAGCGCAAACCACACATTTCTTGAACCAGTCTTTAGCATCTTCAGTGAAGTTAACCCAGTAAAACCGCTGGCGCAATCTTTCTAGAGTTTTAGTGACTCCAAAATGGCCTCCAGATCCGTCATGGATCTCTTTCAACACGTCTGGTATTCTACTCTTAGGAATGACCAACTGAGCTTTCTTCTCAGTTCCATCGGCGTTCTCTACCACGCGCTTCAACAGGCCATCCTCAATCACCATGGAGTCCCATTGCGCCCAGTACGTTTTTACACTCTGTGAGTATGGTGCAACGTCTTCCCATATTGGTTTGCATTCTTCTGCTTTCCACTCCAATATAATTTTCAAATTTGGGTCATTTTCTTGGTCTTCGCGTAGTCCATCGGGCTGCCAATTATCATCGACTACTATTGTCCTGGCAACGGTAAACTGTTTCTCTTCAAGTCGACTACAATGTTTGCAGTCACCTTGGCAAGGCCTTCTGGACAATGCATCGGCATTACGATGACTGGTACCTATCCTGTGTTCGATTTTGAAATCGTATTCCTGTAGTCTTTCAATCCATCTAGCCACCTGACCTTCAGGATTCTTGAATTGTAGCAGCCATTTTAATGCAGCATGGTCAGTTCTAATCAAAAATCTTCTACCGTACAAATATTTGTAGAAATGTTCCACGGATTTGACGACCGCCAAGAGTTCTTTTCTGGTCACACAGTAATTCCTTTCTGGTTTTGACAAGGTCTTACTAAAGTAGGCAATAACCTTCTCATGCCCATTTTGTGTCTGGGAAAGAACGCCACCAATTCCGACGTTGCTAGCATCTGTGTCTAGTATGAATTCTCCTTCAGGTAAAGGATAACTCAAGACGGGTGCGCTTGTCAAAGCATGTTTTAGTTCTTTAAATGCAACTGTACAGTCCATTTCCCAGATAAATCTTCTTCCTTCTTCAGTAAGCCTTGTCAGTGGCTTGGCTATATTGGCAAATCCAGGTACATATCGCCGATAATAGGTACACAAACCAAGGAAACTTCTGAGTTCGTGTTTGTCCCTAGGTGCTGGCCAGTCTCTCACAGCCTTTATCTTCTCCTGGTCAACTGCAATACCCTTACCGGAAACCACGTGTCCAAGGTAATGAACTTCTCTTTGAAACAGGTGACACTTCTTCGGGCTAAGTTTCAGGTTAGCCTTCCTCAATCTCTGGAAAACCTCTTCCAAATTCTTCATGTGGTCCTCGAATGTCTTACCTACCACAATAATATCGTCGAGGTACACTAAACAGGTTTTCCAAGATAGCCCAGCCAATACCGTTTCCATGAGTCGTTCAAACGTTGCAGGAGCATTGCAGAGCCCAAACGGCATTACGGTAAATTGCCAGAGTCCTGTACCAATGGTGAAGGCTGTCTTCTCCTTGTCTTTTGGATCCAAATCCACTTGCCAGTAGCCGCTCTTTAGATCCAAAGTGGAGAACATTTTTGAGCCAGCCAAAGTGTCTAATGTGTCGTCTATTCGAGGTAGCGGGTAGCTATCCTTCTTCGTCACGTTGTTAAGTTGACGATAATCGACGCAAAATCGTGTAGAGCCATCCTTCTTCTTCACTAACACCACTGGTGAAGCCCATGGACTGCTTGAAGGTTCAATCACACCTTCCATCTTCATGTCCTCGATTATTCTTTCTGCTTCCTCACGCTTCGCCAGTGGTAGTCTTCTTGCTGGTTGACGGATGGGTCTTGCGTCTCCGGTGTCTATTTTATGGTGAACTACATTAGTTCTCCCTTTGGTTTTCTCATCAAATTGGAACACATCTTTAAAATTTCCAATTAGATTCTTTGCCTTTGTTCTCTGGTCGGCGGTCAATTCTTCAAATGATGTTGTCAATTGATTGATTAACGTGTCCGGAACTTTCTAAGATGTGTTCCCTTGGCCTTTACAGTTCGGATAATCGAGGATACTGCCATGCATTCTCCTACAATTGTTCCTCTCTTCAGAACAACAGAATAAAAATTTACGTTCATTATCCGAACTGGTATTACCTGGCTGGCTTTGACCAGTGATTTTCCGACAACAACTCCAGTGCCGGTTTTGGCATCATCATTCTTGGGCTCCAGCATAACGATACTTCCCTCACAGAAACTACCATCTAAATGTGCCTCCAGGATAGTTTCACTTCGTTCTGGGAAGGTAACGTCTTCGGCCATAAGTACGCGCACAGCCTTAACATCTCGTGGATTTAATACGAGTTCTTCTTCATTGACCATCATCACTCCCTTCTTCAGGTCAAGTTTAAAACCATGCTTTGTCATTGCGTCCATCCCAAGTATTAATTCATCTTCAACTTCAGCTACCAGCGCACGATGTTTGAATGACGTTTTTCCGATTGTGATGGTGACATCTACTTCTCCTAATGCGGTAGCTTGTTCTCCCGTTGCTGTGCGTAATCGCCACTTAATTGGTTGAAGATGCGTCTTGCCAGTTTTCCTTATGAAGTCGGGTCTAATTATAGTTTTTGTCGCACCCGTATCCAGTAGCATTTTCATTGGCTTTCCGTTAATAGAGCCATCCACATAGATGCTATTGGCTTTATGATGAAGAGATGCGACATAACTGATGGATTGTGGAGCTACTAGATTACGGGTCGACAGTTGCCCCTTCGCATCAACCCGATTTAGTTTTCCGACTCCTTTTCTTCCTTTGCAGATTCCGTCTTCTTTTGCATTTTTCTGCAAAGTCTCTGCGGATGGCCCAGTTCACCGCAATTCCAACAGCGAAGTTTCTTTCTTCCGGTAAACACTTCACTTGCAATTCTTCGCATTGTCTCTTCCAGATCTTCAGAGTTTTCCTTTCTCTCAGCATCGATATTTCGCACTCGTGATTGGTTACGTGAAGCTTGTTTGGCAGCTTCATGCTCTAATGCATATGAGAGTGCGTCAATTAGAGTTTTAGGACGGGCCAATCGCAGTGCTTGTTGAGTTTCGCTGTCTCGAACCCCGTAAATGAATGATTGAGTGGCCAGGCACTCCAAAACGCTGTCAGGAGCCGTAGGATGTGCGAGATGAACCAAACGAGCTACGTCAACTTCAAATTCTTGAAGGCTTTCTTTTGAACTTTGATACCGGTTCCTCCAGTTGCGTCTGGTACACCTGCTCCAGATGCGCATTTCCATACCGCATATCCAATCGCTTGACTAGCTGGTCGTAGTCATCTTGTTCTTCTTCTTTCAGCGTTTGCAGGATGTCGATAGCTTCTCCGCGCAACGAGACAGTCAACGCCGTAGCCTTCTCTTCGGGCGTCCAATTATTCGCTTTTGCGGCCGCTTCAAATTGTTTTAAATAATTTGGCCACGAAGATTTCCCATCAAATTCCGGAGTTTTTATGTGCATCTTTGAAGTAGTATCAGGTTTTACTACTTTTCTTCCTTCTATTAGACTTGGCTCAGCCACACCAGAATTCGGAATTGACGACGATGTAATTTTAGTGATTTTTTCTCGTAACTCTTCTATCTTCTTGTCACACTTTTCTTCTAAATTCTTCAGGTCTTCTTCAGTTTTTCTAGAATTTTTTTCTAATTTTTGTTCTAATGTTCCTGTCAATTCTTCTTTTAATGTTCTAGAATTTTCTGCCAATTCTTCTTTTAATGTTCGAGAATTTTCTTCTAATTTATTCTCTAATGTTCTACAATTTTCTTCCGCCTTTCTAGAATTTTCTTCCAATTTATTTTCTAATGTTCTAGAATTTTCATCTAATTTTTCTGTCAATTCTCCTTTTAATATTCGAGAATTTTCTGCCATAAGATTTAATTCTTCTTTTAGTGTTCTAGAACTTTCTTCTGATTTTCTAGAACTTTCCTCCAACTTTTGTTCTAGTGTTTCGGTCAATTCTCCTTTTAATGTTCGAGAATTTTCTGCCATAAGTTTCCCAACGTCGGATAGGTATAGGCCATATGAAATTTCGAATAAGTAATCTTCAGCATTTTCGCCAGCATCTATTAATGCTTGCCGCAGACGAGATTGTAGAACGCTTTTCAGTCCTGTCGTATCTAATTCTCGTTCTTCCAGTTCTTTCTTGAGATCACTTACTTTTAATTCACCTAATTTTACTTGTTTAGTCGTCATTTTATTTATTTTTTATTTACACTTCACAGTTTATTAACAACCCCACATCTGACACCAATTGTAACGTTTTTATTTATATGGGTGAAGTGTAAAACATAGACAAATATTATTAACCAAAAGAATACGTTTATTAAACGATGAATAAATATTAGAAATATAATTAAAAGATTATAAAAGTAACTAACACTATGATTAACAAATATTAACACTAATTTAAAGACTAAGAATATTATAAGACACTTAAACACTAAGATTATTTATTTAACTAATTAACACTACTGTTTATGACACTAATTTATGTTCACTTGTCGACTTGTTTTTATATCACCAACTATTCACAACGTTTATTTATATCAGAGTTCTTTACTCGTTAGTTCTATAATACAGAATGTCTTCGCTGGCTTTCGCGGTGGGTTATATACCTGGCGGAATTATTTCTAGGCTCTTCTGGATAAGTTCTAGAGGTAAACAACATCACACAATAGATTACCGCGACCAGTCCTAACGAGTGCGTGGCGGCCAGACACTGAGGTGCCTGGTAGCGCGGCGGCGGCGGCTGCGGGGGTTACGTTACAATAAAAACAACGACAGAAGGAAAATAACACCAGAAATTCCACTAACCGCAATTTTTTTGTTAAAACAAGCAATTAGTATTTTATTTGTTATAATTAAACTATATAATCAAGAGGCATGAAACTTCTTCATGCACAAGAAGACATACTAATGTACACTTCTTTAAATTTTGAAGACATTTGCTTCAGTTATATATGAGAAAACTGCTTCCGAAAACACCTAAATATTTAAGCTATTTTTCAAGCGATTTGAACACTTTCACACGCGCCCTTAACAGCAAAGGTGGTCATTTTATTTTTATTTAAGATAAATCATAATAAATTTTGACGGTTTGTTAATTTCAATTTAATAATAACTTCAATTGTGCAATGAACGTTATCAGAAAGATCTATTTTAGGAATAGAACTACAATTTATATGAAATTTGTGCTTAAATAATTATACTCGTATATTATATAGTACCAAAAATTGATGTTTAGTTGTTAGTTTATAAAACGATTATTTAGTTGCAAGCGTAGATTAAGGTAAATATATAGTAGAAGATTGGGTATCTCCCTTATAATAATAATAATCATTTATTACTTAAAAGGATGAACCCATTACAAGTAAATGTACAAAAAGAAAAGTAGAGAAATATACATCACAAAAATAATACATTAAAAAGTAAAGAGATATTACAAACTAATATAAACAATTATTCGAGTAATTGTATAATTTGCACATGACATAGACAGGCGATTTACTTAAAATATTAGTTTTATTTTTAGGTAAATAAAATGTTAACTGCAATCGAGATGCTATTCTAGGGACGTGAAAGGGAAGGTGACACAATAAATATGGACAGTCGACTTTGTTTTGCAAGATGTTGACCAGCATTGTTATAGTAATATGTGAATGCCTGCTTTCGACGGATTCCATTACAAATAAATTTAATAATATTTCCTGTTCAATGCCTCTGTCAGGATAATAGGAAAAGCGCTTAAACCACATATATTTTAAAAATCTTCTTTGAATATTTTCCAAATATTTGTAAGTGTGATAGGGTGAATTAATGGCATATTCCAGATTTGATCTAACATAGGCAAAGTAAAGGGTTAATAAAGCCTGCTCATTAAAAAAATGTTTGCAGTTACAAATAATAAAGCCCAGCATTTTCGTAGCAGATGACACTAGATTATTAATATGTAATGTAAACATTAAATTAGGGTCAAAAAGTATACCTAAATCCTTTTTACTTGAACATCGATTTAATGAGACAGAATCTATGTTGTAATTATAGATAATTGAATTCTTTTTGCTACAATATGTCATTACGCTGCATTTATCTATGTTTAGTGGCAGTTTGTTTATCGTACACTATCTCTGAATGTTGTCTATATTTTTTTTGAAAATTAACAGTCATTTCGTGTTATTAATTTCATAGCATATTTTAATGTCGTCTGCGTACAGAAGTATGTCACAGTTCACTAAATTACAAATATCGTTAATAAACAATACGAAAAGCATAGGCCCTAAGTTTGAGCCCTGTGGGACGCCAGATTCAGATATATATGATCTTCATGAAACCATTATGCACTATGAAGAGATCACGATTATCAAGATAGAATTAAAAAAAGAAATTAATAAAGGATTGAAACCGAAGTAATCTATTTTCTGAAGAAGTATATCGTGACTGATCTTATCAAAGGCCTTCGAGAAGTCAGTGTAAATACCATCTAATTGGCCATTATTATCCAGTACTTCGGATACTTGTTGAGTGAATGTACACAAGTTAGTAACCATGGAGCGCATTGGCATAAAACCATGTTTATGGCGATACAAAATGTCGAATTTGTGGAATTTTTTTGTTATATAATGATTTCAAAAAACTTTGCTAGATTTGAAATAATAGTGTAACGTTTTTATTTATATGGGTGAAGTGTAACAAATAACAGATATATTATTAATTAAAAGAATACGTTTATTAAACGGTAAATAAATATTAAAAAAGATAATTAAAGGTTTATAAAAGTAACTAACACTATGATAAACAAATATTAACATTAATTTAAAGACTAAGAATATTATAAGACACTTAAACACTAAGATTATTTATTATTAACAATTAACACTACTCTTTATGTCACTAATTACATTTATTTATGTTCACTTGTCGACTGTTGTTTATATCACCAACTATTCACGACGCTTATTTATATCAGACTTCTTTACTCGTTTCTTCTATAATACAGAATGCCCAAGAATGCCTCGCTGGCTTTGGCGACGGGTTATATACCTGGCGACTTTAGTTCTAGAACCTCCTAGAGAACTTCTCGAGGTAAACAACATGCACAATAGTTCGCAACAAGTTAGAACTCGTCAGGGGGCCAATTTTGTAACTAGAAAGCGATAGCGAATACAATTCATACTGAATAAGATTATCCCCACTACTTTTTGTCAGCCATGATGCCTTATTCCGACTGAATACCTATTCAGCTGGCAGCTGGTCCGGACCTCATGAATACGGTATTCGCTTACGAATAAGCATAAGTTATCGGCTCGTTTATTTTTCCTAATGTGTAGTTTGTTATTGATTGTATTATTATTTATTTTTTAGTGCCTTTTAATTATTGATTTTTTACCTCTCGCTAAGAGAGGTATTGGATTCATGCTAAAAATCGCATATCCAGATTTTATTGAATAAGCACCATTTAAGGTCCATAGAATCCGATTTTAACATTTTTACAATGATGTCTGTGTGTATGTGTGAGGTTGTTGCAGGCACGATTTCTCAATTTCTATAACCCTAAAGACCTGTTTGACTACGGATTCCTCAATCTAACAGTAATGGGAAGAGTTGAATAGGTTCTGGTAACAATTGGACAACCGGAAGTGATAGTTTCTAAAAAAAAAAAATTCTAAATATTTTTTGAAAATTTGTTACTACAAACATTAAAGATAATTAAATTCTCAATCTGACACATTTAATTTTTTTATTCTATCTCGTATAGGTTTGGAGATATAGTATATAATAATATAGAATAATCTGTTGTATTAAATCTCGTTGCCCGAAAAACAGTTGCGATATTTAAATTTTTGTAATTGACAAATAAATGCAAAATGTCAGTGTCAGATTTTTCTGGGAGGTATGAGTAGGTACATTTATTATATATTATTGTATTATTAATTAATTATGTATTTAAATTACAGGTGTTAATATTAAATATATCCTTAAGAAATACCGCTAATACCGTCAATGAATTTGAAGAATTTTGAACATATTAGAATAGTAGGATAAAATTTCTCATAGAACGAAAGAAGAGAAACAATTTCAATTATTTGTGTGTACTTATAGGGCGCGAGCAGTCATGTGACTTTGTTGGCCTTGGCAAGCAGATATGAGGATCCGTGTCAAAATGACGGCTAGTAGTTATTCACATAGATGTCACAATTGTCATGTCATAATTTTTCATTCAAAATATTCTGATGCTTATTTGTCATCCATTAGTATGGAATATACTTATCGATGAAAATAATCCACATGGATTTGGAAAATCATAATGTTTCGAATGAAAACTTATGATATTTGACACCTATGTATATTGCTAGCTCTCATTCTGACACGGGCCCCCACATCTGCTTGCCAAGGCCAACAAAGTCACTTAACTGCTCGCGCCCTATGCAAGATAAAATGAAAATGGCGAGAGGTATTGTGCTGGCCACAACAGATTTTTCTGAAATTATTTTCTTCTATTGGAAATTAATTAAAATACCTTATCTAAAAACATGTGTATGATGCACAAATGAAATATAACTACAAAATAAGTATGATACAAGCCGTATTCTTACGCTGCATTGGATCAGATCCATGTTAAGTGGATCAGTAAATTGCATGTTCTTTCGAATTCTGATCAGTATCCCCACCCCAAGACCAAGTGATCGAGATCAGTGCCATCTACTCCAACAAAAGCCGTGTTCCTTCGTACTGTGATTTTGTGAATCCTCATTAGTTTAATCGTGATCCATTTGAATCATGATTTAAAAATTATATCAAGAAAACAACTTGAATAATATAAACACCATCTAGCAATCAAATATCATATGCAGACCAATGCAAACTAATTTATTTATACATATTTCCTTTGATGCAATAAACCCCACATTGATAATATTTACGTTCGAAAACCTATTGTCGTTAGCCATTTTTAAATTTGCTCTGAAATGAATCTGTATGATTACTCAAAAAGGATGATTCATAAGGGAAAGGGGAAGGTTGTCTATTGATCACAAAATGAGAAAATGGGGATAACGAATAAGAAATGAGAAAACATACTTCTTCTTAATCATGATCATTTTGATGATTTAGATTGTGTATCAAAGCTCAAAGGAACACGGCTAAAAACTTGGACTAGAAAGATCATATCACTTAAGATTTAAAAAATGGCGGAAGCGGCGGAAGAATCTGTCATATTTTATAATTCAATCAAGAGAAGAGGTTACATTTAAGGTTCTAAAAGAAATGTATACAAGAATAAACAATGGTAAATATAGAAAATTGAAATTCATTTTTTCCGATTGATTTTGACAGATACTTGTGTTTTTACCTCTCGCTAAGAGAGGTTCATGCTAAAAATCGCATATCCAGATTTTATTGAATAATCACGTTTTAAGCCTACAATCCGATTTTAACATTTTTACGATGATGTCTGTGTGTGTGTCGATGTGTGTGTGTGTGTGTGTTTGTGTATGTGTGTGTGTGTGTATGTGGGATGTTGGAAGGACGATTACTCAAAAACTATAAGACTTTAAATTTGTTTAACTACGTATTTCCCAATCGGACATTCATGGGAAGATCTGAAAAGGTTTTGGTAACAATTGGACAACCGGAAGTAGAAGATTCTTGAAAAAAATTCTTCTAAATATTATTTTTTGAAAACTTTTCGTGGTAATATTAAAGAAAATTAAATTCTCTATCTGATACATTTAAATATTTTATTATATATTCTATAGATTTAGAGATAAAAGAAATATAATATATAAAATAATCTGTTGTAATAAATTTTACAGCCGAAAGAATGCCATGGAAAATAGTTGAAAATTTAAATTGTTTGTAACTGACAGATAAATGTCAGTGTCAGAAATCCGGAGACATTACTGAAGACTTTTTCTGGGAAGTACATACATTATATTATTTCTTAATGTATTAATAGTTAAATATTTAATATTATAGGTATATTGCACATATCCTTCAGAAATACTGTTACTTCCGACAATGAATTGGAAACATCTCGAAAAATTAAAAGAGTAGGACAAAATTTCTTCATAGAATGAATTTAAATTTAAAAAAATCTAAATAAACTCCTGGACAAAATTAACGCACCACTTTTTTAAATGCCGATATAACGATAACTATTATTTACTAGTTATCTTGCAAGTAGAATTTGGATGTCCTCTGACATTTCAAGCAAATATTACCAAAAAATATTTTGTTTTAAAATTAATATTGTTAATTAAAGCCACTTTTACCAAAAAATGATTTAAAATTTGTTCGGATATTGCTTGTTAAGACAAATTATCTTTAGCCACAAAGTTTTTTTTGTTATCGACTGTATCAGATACAAGTGTTTTAAAGTTGAATAATGAATCGCCCAAAAAAATTATCGGTGGAGAAGGCAGTAAGAGCATCAACTTTGCTGGATGAGGGATACTCGATGCGTTATGTTGCTAATGCCATAGGAAGAAATCATTCGAGCATAAGTTGGATGGTAAGACGATTTAACGATACAGGATCTTACTTTAGAATGCCAGGGCAAGGACAAAAACGATGTACCAATCCAAGGGATGAGCGTTTTTTTAGGCAGTCTGCTGTACAAAACAGGAGAATCACTAGTAATATGCTAAAAAATTAGCTTGCCGCTACTTGCAATCTTGTAATATCGTCTCGAACAGTTAGAAAACGTTTAAATGAAGCTCGATTAAGTATCAGAAGACCGGCAAAAAAACCATTACTCACCAGAGAGCACAAAATTCAAAGATGGCGTTTTGCCCGAAATCATGAACATTGGACTGTTAATGATTGGAAGAAGGTTTTATTCTCAGATGAAACGAGAGTTAGCCTCAAATCTCCTGATGGACGTAAACGTGTCTGGCGAAGGGCAGGAGAGAGATTTGCAAGTTGCAGTATCTCTCCAAGAGTCCCGTTTGGCGGTGGCTCTGTAATGTTTTGGGCGGGAATCTGTTTCAAAGGCCGCACAGAGTTGGTCCCTATACGTGTAAGATCAATGAATGCGTATTATTATCTGGAAAATATCGTAGTTGCAAATGTAATGCCATTTGCTCCTTTTGTGGGACCCAATTTTTTATTCATGCAAGATAATGCTCGTCCCCACGTGGCTAGACAAGTTATTGACTACTTAAATGCTGTTTATATTCCTTTTATGGAATGACCACCGAACAGTTCCGATTTAAATCCTATAGAGCATCTATGGGACGCTCTCAAAAAAAAGGTTCGAAGTCGTACATCCCCACGTGCCCATCACAATCAACTGGTAGAAGGAGTAATTGCAGAATGGAAGAATACTCCCCAGCAATTATTGAAAATTTAATGTCTTGCATGCCAAGGCGCATGAATGCTGTAATTAGGAGTAGGAGAGGACATACACGGTATTAATATCGCGTTGAATCCACTAATTCTATTTTTTTTAATTTTTGTCTGTTTTTATGTTGTGCAATTTTTCAACAAAAAAAATTTTGGAGTCAATAATAATTTAAGATAAGTTCATTTTTCGTTGATTTCGTTTGCAAACGATTAGATAAACCTAATTTATAAGTTTTTATTACATTTTTATTATAATATTCATTCTAAAATTGTTATTATATGAATTTAATAAAGTGGTGCGTTAATTTTGTCCAGGAGTTTATATGGAATAGATATAAGTAGAATTTTTGGTGTAGAGTGTAAATATACAAGAAATTTTAAATACATTAAGGTACGAGCAGTCATGTGTCAGAATTATAGCTAGTAATTATGTATATAGATGTCATGTATCATAATTTCTCATTCTAAATTTAGTGATTTTCCAATTCCATGTGATTTATTTTCATCGACAAGTCAATTCTACACTCCTGGTGACAAATTAACTACATGAATTTAGAAAATCTTGAAATTTTTAATGAAAAATTCTGACATTTATGTACATAATTACTAATTATCATTCTGAAACGGGCCTCCACATCTGCCAACAATGTAACATGACTGTTCGCGCCCTATACTTAACCAAAAAAAGGAAGTGGCGAGAGGTATTGTGTTGGCCACAACAGAATTCATCTGCGTCCACATGACCTGATCTGATCTAATCCATACGATCATTTGGATATGATCCGACCCAGCGAAAGAATACGGCTACAATTTCAAATAACGTTACTTTTCAAATGAACTAAAATTTTCCCAGCGCGGGAATTTTGAACAAATGTCAGACTAGTACTGAATATGTATAGTGTACACAATACAATAGAAATCAGTCATATGAATAGAAAATAAGATGGCGCTTATTCAGTGACCCGCCATATTGCATTCGTATTCGCTGTCGCTTTCTAGTTACAAAATTGGCCCCCAGGTACGCGCGGACACTGTGGCGGCGGCGGCGAGGGCTACGGTGCGGCGACGTTACACTGCCCCCTCCTTAAGACTGTTTCGTCCCGGAACAGTTCGTGATGACGAAATCTGCAGGTACTACCCTTGGTGCATTTCGAATTCTTAAAGAAGTGACAGTCGATGGTCCGCTCGACTTCTTCTTTCTGTCCGTTAGGGTTAAAGCTGCAGTCGAGAATTTCAACGCCGGTGAAACGGAAGAGGATCTCTAACATGTTCCTTACAATCCTCCAATCCAAACCGTCTGGACTACAACCTAACTTCGGTACCGCTAGCTTCAAAATGTCATTCTCCAGTAGATGATCCATCAAGTCGCATAGCGAGTTCCATAGGCTGTGGTACGACGGCTTCCGGTACGAGCGTGGTTTTGTAACAAGGTAGAAGATGTACCGCTGATGGTCTGCATTGCTATCTCTCAGTCGTAACGTTTTCCCAACAGATGGACGTTGGTTGGCCAGTTCTTGTAGTCGTCCATATTTCGCCTTAAAGACTGAAGCTATGCCGCGGGACATCTTTAAGTCTTCCGTTACGCAGTGGCCGAGGGAATAATCTGAAGACACGGTGAACAGATCTCGGTGTTCTTCTTTTGTCACGCCGTACAGCGCCTTACGCCCAAAGGAATAGTTCTCCATGAAATCTTCAAAAGTCGGTTCTTGAGCTATGATCCGACGAACTATTGCTCCATTATGGGCTTTGTGATTGTCTCCAGCAAAAGGGGCTAGCCGATTAAAGTGTACCACTCTCGGCTTCCCGGTAGGTCGTTTCTTAATTCTATATACCACGTCGTTTATTCTTTTGACTACCTCATAGGGGCCCTCCCAATTCTTTTGCAGCTTTGGTGGTAACCCGCGGCGCCTTTGTGGGTTGTAAAGCCACACTAAATCCCCAGATTGATATCCATCTTTTTCGGCTTTGATGTCATACCGGTCCTTCATTCGGTCGCTGGCAGTTTGAATGTTCGTACGGACTTGTTCATGAATGTCATCCATTCTTCTCCGTAAGCTCCGGCCAGGTCTTCCCCAGGTTTGCACCAAGTCGCATGGTAAACGCAACTCACGCCCGAATAAGATGTTCGCAGGAGTTTGCCCTGTCGTTTCATGCACGGATGAACGATAAGCCATCAGGAACAGATGAAGATGTCGGTCCCAGTCTCTTTGGTGGTTGGAGACAACCTTCGACAAATATCGGTTGATTGTTCTGTTCATTCGTTCAACCATGCCATCGGACTGCGGGTGTAATGCAGTTGTTCTGGTTTTATTAATTCCTAATATCTTGCAGATATTTTGGAAAACGGCAGACTCAAAATTTCTTCCCTGGTCGGAGTGAAGTTCACGTGGAACCCCGAATCAGCATATACATTCTTTAACTAAAGTTTCAGCGACCGTGGTGGCTTCTTGGTTGGGTAATGGATAGACTTCAACCCACTTGGTGAAGTAGTACGTGACAACCACGATATATTTATTTCCGTCGTCACTTTCTGGGAATGGTCAGGCCACATCAATCGCAATGCGCTCAAATGAACTGCCAACGTTGTATTGACGCATTTGAGCTTTTCGTCGTCTATGAGGGCCGTTGCTTCCAGCGCAAACCACACATTTCTTGCACCAGTCTTTAGCATCTTCAGTGAAGTTAACCCAGTAAAACCGCTGGCGCAATCTTTCTAGAGTTTTAGTGACTCCAAAATGGCCTCCAGATCCGTCATAGATCTCTTTCAACACGTCTGGTGCAACGTCTTCCCATATTGGTTTGCATTCTTCTGCCTTCCATTTCAATAAAATTTTCAAAGTCGGGTCATTTTCTTGGTCCTTGCGTAGTCCATCGGGCTGCCAACTATCGCGGACTACTGTTGTCCTGGCGACGGTAAAATGTTTCTCTTCCAGTCGACTACAATGCTTGCATTCATCTTGGCATGGCCTTCTGGACAATGCGTCGGCATTACGATGGCTGGTACCCGTCCTATGATCGATTTTGAAATTATATTCCTGTAGTCTTTCAATCCATCTAGCCACTTAACCTTCAGGATTCTTGAACTGTAGCAGCCATTTTAATGCAGCATGGTCAGTTCTAATCAAAAATATTCTACCGTACAAATATTTGTAGAAATGTTCCACGGATTTCACGACTGCCAAGAGTTCCTTTCTGGTCACACAGTAATTCCTTTCTGGTTTTGACAAGGTCTTACTAAAGTAGGCAATAACCTTCTCATGCCCATCTTGTATCTGAGAAAGAACGCCACCAATTCCGACGTTGCTGGCATCTGTGTGTAGAATGAACTCTCGTTCAGGTAATGGATAACTCAAGACGGGTGCGCTTGTTAAAGCATGTTTTAGTTCTTTAAATGCAACTGTACAGTCCATTTCCCAGATAAATCTTCTTCCTTCTTCAGTAAGCCTTGTCAGTGGCTTGGCTATGTTGGCAAATCCAGGTACATATCATCGATAATAGGTACACAAATCAAGAAAACTTCTAAGTTCGTGTTTGTCCCTAGGTGCTGGCCAGTCTCTCACAGACTTTATCTTCTCCTGGTCAATTGCAATACCCTTACCGGAAACCACGTGTCCAAGGTAATGAACTTCTCTTTGAAACAAGTGACACTTCCTCGGGCTAAGTTTCTAGCCTTCCTCAATCTCTGGAAAACCTCTTCCAAATTCATCATGTGGTCCTCGAATGTCTTACCTACCACAATAATATCGTTGAGGTACACTAAACAGGTTTTCCAAGATAGCCCAGCCAATACTGTTTCCATGAGTCGTTGAAATGTTGCAGGAGCATTGCAGAGCCCAAACGGCATTACGGTGAATTGCCAGTGTCCTGTACCAATAGTGACGGCTGTCTTCTCCTTATCTTTTGGATCCAAATCTACTTACCAGTAACCGCTCTTTAGATCCAAAGTGGAGAAAATCTTTGAGCCAGCCAAAGTGTCTAATGTGTCGTCTATTCAAGGTAGCGGGTAGCTATCCTTCTTCGTCACTAACACCACTGGTGAAGCCCAAGGACTGCTTGAAGGTTCGATTACACCTTCCATCTTCATGTCCTCAATAATTCTTCCGGCTTCCTCACGCTTCGCCAATGGCAGTCTTCTAGTTGGTTGGCGGATGGGTCTTGCGTCTCCGGTGTCTATTTTATGGTGAACTACATTAGTTCTCCCTTTGGTTTTCTCGTTAAATTGGCACATCTTTAAAATTTCCAATTAGATTCTTTGCCTTTGTTCTCTGGTCGGCGGTCAATTCTTGAAATGATGTTGATATCGGATTGATTAAAGTGTCCGGAACTTTCTGAAATGTGTTCCCTTTGGCCTTTACAGTTCGGATAATCGAGGATACTGCCGAGCATTCTCTTACAATTGTTCCTCTCTTCAGAACAACAGGATAAAAATTTACGTTCATTATTCGAACTGGTATTATCCGGCTGTCTTTGACCAGTGATTTTCCGACAACAACTATAGTGCCAGTCTTGGTCTTGGCATCATCATTCTTGGGCTCCAGCTTTTCCTCACAGAAACTACCATCTAAATGTGCTTCCAGGATAGTTTCACTTCGTTCTGGGAGGGTAACGTCTTCGGCCATTAGTACGCGCACAGCTTTGTCATCTCGTGGATTTAATACGAATTCTTCTTCATTGACTATCATCACTCCCTTCTTCAGGTCAAGTTTAAAACCATGCTTTCTCATTGCGTCCATTCCGAGTATTAATTCATCTTCAACTTCAGTTACCAACGCACGATGTTTAAAGGAGGTGTTCCCAATTGATGATGAGATGGTGACATCTACTTCTCCTAATGCGGTAGCTTGTTCTCCTGTCGCTGTGCGTAATCGCCACTTAGTTGGTTGAAGATGCGTCTTGCCAGTTTTCATTATCATGTCGGGTCTAATTATAGTTTTTGTCGCACCCGTATCCAGTAGCATTTTCAGTGGTCTTCCGTTAATAGAGCCATACACATAGATTCTATTGAATTTATGATGAAGAGATGCGACATAACTGATGGATTGTGGGGCTTCTAGATTACGGGTCGACAGTTGCCCCTTCGCATCAACCCGATTTAGTTTTCCGACTGCTTTTCTTCCTTTGTTGATTCCGCTTTCTTTTGCATTTTTCTGCAAAGTCTTTACGGATGACCCAGTTCACCGTAGTTCCAACAGCGGAGTTTCTTTCTTCCGGTAAACACTTCACTTGCAATTTGTCGCACTGTGTCTTCTAGATCTTCAGAGTTTTCCTTTCTCGTAGCATCCATATTTCGCACTCACGATTGGTTACGTGAAGCTTGTTTGGCAGCTTCATGCTCCAATGCATATGAGAGTGCGTCAATTAAAGTTTTTGGACGTGCCAATCGCAGTGCATGTTGAGTTTCGTTGTCTCGAACTCCGTAGATAAATGATTGAGTGGCCAAGCACTCCAAAACGCTGTCAGGAGCTGTAGGATGTGCGAGACGAACCAAACGGGCTACGTCGGCTTCAAATTCTTCCAGGTTTTCTTTTGAACTCTGATATCGGTTCCTCAGCTGCGTCTGGTATACCTGCTCCAGATGCGCATTGCCATATCGCATATCCAACCGCTTGACTAGTTGGTCGTACTCTTCTTGTTCCTCTTCCTTCAGCGTTTGTAGGATGTCGATACCTTCTCCACGTAACGAGACAGTCAACGCTGTAGCCTTCTCCGTGACCGTCCAGTTATTTGCTTTGGCAGCTGCTTCAAATTGTTTTCAATAATTCGGCCACGAAGACTTCCCATCAAATTCCGGTGTTTTTATTTGAATTTTTGAAGTAGTATCAGGTTTTACTACCTTTCTTCTTTCTATTAGACTTGGCTTAGCAACTTCGGAATTCGACATTGATGATGATGTCATTTTAGTGAACTTTTGTTGTATTTCTTCAATCTCCTTGTTGTACTCCTCTTCTAAATTCTTCAGGTCTTCTTCGGTTTTTCTAGAATTTTCTTCTAATTTTTCTTCTAATTTTTCTTCTAAACTAGAATTTTCTTCTAATTTTTCTTCTAAACTTCTAGAATTATCTTCTAATTTTTGTTCTAATGTCCTAGAATTTTCTTCTAATTTTTGCTCTAATGTTCTAGAAATTTCTTTTGCTTTTCTAGAACTCTCTTCCAATTTTTGTTCTAACGTTCCTGTCAATTCTTCTTTTAATGTTCGAGAATTTTCTTCTAATTTATTTTCTAATGTTCTAGAATTTTCTTCGGCTTTTTTCTCAACGTCGGATAGGTATAGGCCATATGAAATTTCGAATAAGTAATCTTCAGCATTTAATAGCATCTATGTGGATGGTTCTATTAACGGAAGGCCACTGAAAATGCTATTGGATACGGGTGCGACAAAAACTATAATTAGACCCGACTTGATAAGGAAAACTGGCAAGACGCATTTTCAACCAACTAAGTGGCGATTACGCACAGCGACAGGAGAACAAGCTACCGCATTAGGAGAAGTAGATGTCACCATCTCTATTGGGAACACCTCCTTTAAACATCGTGCGCTGGTAGCTGATGTTGAAGATGAATTAATACTTGGGATGGACGCAATGACAAAGCATGGTTTTAAACTTGACCTGAAGAAGGGAGTGATGATGGTCAATGAAGAAGAACTCGTATTAAGCCCACGAGACGACAAGGCTGTGCGCGTACTAATGACCGAAGACATCACCCTCCCAGAACGAAGTGAAACTATCCTGGGAGGATATTTAGATGGTAGGCTGTGCGCGTGCTAATGGCCGAAGACGTTACCCTCCCAGAATGAAGTGAAACTATCCTGGAGGCACATTTAGATGGTAGTTTCTGTGAGGGAAGTATAGTTATGCTTGAGCCCAGGAATGATGATGCCAAAACTGGCACTGGGGTTGTTGTCGGAAAGTTACTAGTCAAAGCCAGCCAGGTAATTTCAGTTCGAATAATGAATATAAATTATTATCCGGTTGTTCTTAAAAGAGGAACAATTGTAGGAGAATGCTTGGCAGTATCGTCGATTATTCGAACTATGAAGACCAAGGAAAACACATCTCAAGCAGTTCCAGACATGTTAATCAATCAATTGACAACACCGTTTGAAGAATTGACCGCCGACCAGAGAACCAAGGCAAAGAATTTAATTGGAAATTTTCAAGATGTGTTCCAATTCGACAAGAAAACCAAAGGGAGAACTAATATACTTCACCATCAAATAGACACCGGAGACGTAAGACCCAACCGCCAACCAGCAAGAAGACTACCACTGGCGAAGCGTGAGGAAGCGGAAAGAATAATCGAGGACATAAAGATGGAAGGTGTGATTGAACCTTCAAGCAGTCCATGGGCTTCACCAGTGGTGTTAGTGAAGAAGAAGGATGGCTGTACATGATTTTGCGTCGATTATCGTCAACTTGACAATGTGACGAAGAAGGATAGCTATCCGCTACCTCGAATAGACGACACATTAGACACTTTGGCTGGCTCCAGAGAACCAAGATTTTGGTTGATTTGAAGATTTCATGGAGCACTATTCCTTTGGCCGCAAGGCGCGGTACGGCGTGACAAAAGAAGAACACCGAGATCTGTTCACCGTACCTTAAGATTATTCCCTCGGCCACTGCGTATCAGAAGACTTAAAGATGTCCCGCGGCACAGCTTCAGCCGGCGAAATAAGGACGACTACAAGAACTGGCCAACCAACGTCCATCTGTTGGGAAAACGTTACGACTGAGAGATAGCAATGCAGACCATCAGCGGTACATTTACTACCTTGTTACAAAACCACGCTCGTACCAGAGGCCGTCGTATCACAGCCTATGGAATTCGCTATGCGATTAGAGGGATCATCTACTGGAGAATGACATTTTGAAGCTAGCGGTACTGAAGTTAGGTTGTGGTCTAGACGGTTTGGATTGGAGGATTGTAAGGAACATGCTAGAGATCCTCTTCCGTTTCACCGGCATTGAAATTCTTGTCTGTAGCTTTAACCCTAACGGACAGAAAGAAGAAGTCGAGCGGACCATCGACTGTTACTTCTTTAAGAATTCGAAATGCACAAAGGGTAGTACATGCAGATTTCGTCATCACGAACTGTTCAGGGACGAAACAGTCTTAAGGAGGGGGCAGTGTAACGTCGCCGCCACCGCCGCTCCGTGGCCCTCGCCGCCGCCGCGCCATGGCTGGCCCGAGTGTCCGCGTGTAGCAGACTTGTTGGAACATGTCGCAATGACGTGATCTATTGTGCATGCTGTTTACCTCGCGAAGTATTCTAGTAGGTTGAGAACAAAAGTCGCCGAGTATATAACTCGTCGCCAAAGCCAGCGAAGACTGTGATATAGAAGCAACGAGTAAAGAAGTCTGATATAAATAAGCGAAGTATTGATGATATAAACAAGCAGTCGACAAGAAGTGAACATAAATAAATGTAACTAGTGACATAAATAGTAGTGTTAATTGTCTAAATAAATAATCTTAGTGTTTAAGTGTCTTATAATATTCTTAGTCCTTAAAATAGTGTTAATATTTGTTTATCATAGTGTTAGTTAAATTTATTATCTTTTAATTATCTTTTTAATATTTATTTATCGTTTAATAAACGTATTATTTTGACTAATAATACTCCGATTATTTACACTTCACCCATATAAATAAAACGTTACAATATTATTGAAGGAAGCTTTTGCGAGCCGGAGTAATGATTTTAAAAATAATTCACAAATATTTCAGTCATTTTTCAAAATCATTTAGAAGTTGTCATCAACGATGTTGAAGAAAATTTACAATTAGAATCCCTTGATCTTCAAGCTAAAGATTTGTTAAAGTTACTATTTAAAAAGAAAAATTTGATTCAAATTTATGCATTATTGAATGATTGAACTCAATGAAAAATTTCAACCGGATTATTTTACCAATTTTTGGCAGTACGTACGCATGGAAACGTTTTCAAAGATGAAACATGTAAAATCAAGAAAATGAACGCGAATAACTGATCTTCATCTCGAAATCTTTGTACAAAGTCGAACATCGTATTGTGACGTGCGCCCCTGAGAGAAGAGTATACGAGCGCCGCTACTGAAAGAATGTACCAGAGCGATGAGTAATCCCTTCGCCGGAATTTCCCAGATGATGCAATCCCTTGCTACGCACTGCCTAGACGTTTAATTGCACCGTTGACCTAATTCTTTTGTACTCTGTATCACTGTGGCGCCGGAGCGTTCTAGAAGGACACTGGGCTGTATAAATACCGTCTGAATGACAGCGGAGAAATAGTCTGTGATATAGAAGCAACGAGCAATGAATTCGGTGACATAAATAAACAGTCTACGAGTTGTGAACATAAATAAATGTACTGATATAAATATTGGTTAAATAAATAATCTTAGTGTTTAAGAATTTAATAATATTTGTAGTATTAAATAAGCGTTCATAATTATTTAATCATAGTGTTAGTTACTTTTTATTATCTTTTTAATATTTAACCTTAATTATTTATCGTTTAATAAAACGTATTATTTTAATTAATATTATTACTCTTATTTTTACACTTCACCCATATAAATAAAATGTTACAATTGGTGTCAGGTGTGGGGTTGTTAATAAACTGTGAAGGGTAAATAAAAATAAATAAAATGGCGACCAAACAAATAAAATTAAGTGAATTAAAGTAAGTGATCTCAAGAGAGAACTGGAGGAACGGGATTTAGAAACAAAAGGAAAGAAGTCAGTGCTTCAGGAAAGACTGCAGCAAGCATTAATCGATTCTGGTGAAAAGCCTGAAGATTACTTATTTGACCTATCCGAATTTGGTAAATTAGAACAAAAATTTGAACAAAATTGTAAAACATTAGAAAATAAATTAGAAGAAAGTTCTAGAAAATCAGAACAAAGTTCTAGAACATAAAATTAATAGAAAGTTCTAGACAAGCAGAAGAAAATTCTCGAACATTAAAAGGATAATTGACAGAAATTAGAACAAAAAGTAGAGGAGAGTTCAAGAAAGGCAGAAGAAAATTGTAGAACATTAGAAAATAAATTAGAAGAAAATTCTCGAACATTAAAAGAAGAATTGACAGGAACGTTAGAACAAAAATTGGAGGAGAGTTCTAGAAAAGAAGAAGAAATTTGTAGAACATTAGAAGAAAAATTAGAAGAAAATTCTAGAATATTAGAACAAAAATTAGAGGATAATTTTAGAAGTTTAGAAAAAAAATTAGAAGAAAATTCTAGAAAACCCGAAGAAGACCTGAAGAATTTAAAAGATGAGTATGACAAGAAGATTGAAGAAATACAACAAAAGTTCACTAAAATGACATCGTCATCAATGTCGAATTCCGAAGCTGCTAAGCCAAGTCTAATAGAAGGAAGACAGGTAGTAAAACCTAATACTACATACTTCAAAAATGCACATAAAGACACCGGAATTTGAAGGGAAGTCTTCGTGGCCGAATTATTTAAAACAATTTGAAGCGGCCGCAAAAGCAAATAATTGGACGTCCGAGGAGAAGGCTACGGCGTTGACTGTCTCGTTGCGCGGAGAAGCCACCGATATCTTACAAACGATGAAGGAAGAAGAATAAGAAGACTATGACCAACTAGTCAAGCGGTTGGATATGCGATATGGCAATGCGCATCTGGAACAGGTATACCAGACGCAATTAAGAAATCGGTATCAGAATCCAAAAGAAAGCCTGCAAGAATTTGAAGTCGACGTAGCCCGTTTAGTTCGTCTCACACATCCTACAGCTCCTGATAGTGTTTTGGAATGCCTGGCATTCATCTATGGAGTTCGAGACAGCGAAACTCAGCAAGCATTGCGATTGGCCCGTCCAAAAACTTTAAATGACGCACTCTCATATGCATTAGAACATGAAGCTGCCAAGCAAGCTTCACGAAATCAATCGCGAGTACGAAATATGGATACTGAGAGAAAGGAAAACATTGAAGATCTAGAAGAGACGTTGAGACTTTGCAGAAAAATGCAAAAGAAAACGGAAGCGAAAAAGGAAGAAAAGCAGTCGGAAAACTAAATCGAGTTGATGCGAAAGGGCAACTGTCGACCCGTAATCTAGAAGCCCCACAATCCATCAGTTATGTCGCATCTCTTCATCATAAATTCAATAGCATCTATGTGGATGGTTCTATTAACGGAAGGCCACTGAAAATGCTACTGGATACGGGTGCGACAAAAACTATAATTAGACCCGACTTGATAAGGAAAACTGGCAAGACGCATTTTCAACCAACTAAGTGGCGATTACGCACAGCGACAGGAGAACAAGCTATCGCATTAGGAGAAGTAGATGTCACCATCTCTATTGGAAACGCCTCCTTTAAACATCGTGCGCTGGTAGCTGATGTTGAAGATGAATTAATACTTGGGATGGACGCAATGACAAAGCATGGTTTTAAACTTGACCTGAAGAAGGGAGTGATAATGGTCAATGAAGAAGAACTCGTATTAAGCCCACGAGACGACAAGGCTGTGCGCGTACTAATGACCGAAGACATCACTCTCCCAGAACGAAGTGAAACTATCCTGGGAGGACATTTAGATGATAGTTTCTGTGAGGGAAACATTGTTATGCTTGAGCCCAGGAATGTTGATGTCAAAATTGGCACTGGAGTTGTTGTCGGAAAATCACTGGTCAAAGCCAACCAGGTAATTCCAGTTCGGATAATGGACGTAAATTTTTATCCTGTAGTTCTGAAGAGAGGAACAATTGTAGAAGAATGCTTGGCAGTATCGCCGATTATTTGAACTGTGAAGGCTAAGGGAAACACATCTCAAAAAGTTCCAGATATTTTAATCAATGAGATATCAACATCATTTGAAGAATTGACCGCCGGCCAGAGAACCAAGGCATATAATTTAATTGGAAATTTTCAAGATGTGTTCCAATTCGACAAGAACACCAAAGGGAGAACTAATTTAGTTCACCATAAAATAGACACCGGAGACGCAAGACCCATCTGCCAACCAGCAAGAAGACTGCCATTGGCGAAGCGTGAGGAAGCCGAAAGAATTATTGAGGACATAAAGATGGAAGGTGTAATCGAATCTTCAAGCAGTCCTTGGGCTTCACCAGTGGTGTTAGTGAAGAAGAAGGATGGCTCTACGCGATTTTGCGTCGATTATCGTCGAATAGACGACACATTAGACACTTTGGCTGGCTCAAAGATTTTCTCCACTTTGGATCTAAAGAGCGGTTACTGGCAAGTAGATTTGGATCCAAAAGATAAGGAGAAGACAGCCTTCACTATTGGTACAGGACTCTGGCAATTCACCGTAATGCCGTTTGGGCTTTGCAATGCTCCTGCAACGTTTGAACGACTCATGGAAACAGTATTGGCTGGGCTATCTTGGAAAACCTGTTTAGTGTACCTCGGCGATATTATTGTGGTAGGTAAGACATTCGAGGACCACATGAAGAATTTGGAAGAGGTTTTCCAGAGATTGATGAAGGCTAACCTGAAATTTAGCCCGAAGAAGTGTCACCTGTTTCAAAGAGAAGTTCATTACCTTGGACACGTGGTTTCCGGTAAGGGTATTGCAGTTGACCAGGAGAAGATAAAGGCTGTGAGAGACTGTCCAGCACCTAGGGACAAACACGATCTTAGAAGTTTTCTTGGTTTGTGTACCTATTATCGACGATATGTACCTGGATTTGCCAACATAGCCAAGCCACTGACAAGGCTTACTGAAGAAGGAAAAAGATTTTTTCTGAGAAATGGACTGTAAAGTTGCATTTAAAGAACTAAAACATGCTTTGACAAGCGCACCCGTCTTGAGTTATCCTTTACCTGAAGGAGAGTTCATACTAGACACAGATGCCAGCAACGTCGGAATTGGTGGCGTTTTTTCCCAGATACAAGACGGGCATGAGAAGTTTATTGCCTACTTTAGTAAGACCTTGTCAAAACCAGAAAGGAATTACTGTGTGACCAGAAAAGAACTCTTGGCAGTCGTGAAATCCGTGGAACATTTCTACAAATATTTGTACGGAAGAAGATTTTTGATTAGAACTGACCATGCTGCATTAAAATGGCTGCTACAGTTCAAGAATCCTGAAGGTTAAGTGGCTAGATAGATTGAAAGACTACAGGAATACAATTTCAAAATCGATCATAGGACGGGTACCAGCCATCGTAATGCCGACGCATTGTCCAGAAGGCCATGCCAAGATGAATGCAAGCATTGTAGTCGACTGGAAGAGAAACATTTTACCGTCGCCAACATAACAGTAGTCGATGATAATTGGCAGCCCAATGGACTACGCGAAGACCAAGAAAATGACCCAAATTTGAAAATTATACTGGAATGGAAAGCAGAGAATAGCATACCAGTCTGGGAAAACGTTGCACCACACTCAGAGAGTGTAAAATCGTACTGGGCGCAATGGGACTCCATGGTGATTGAGGATGGCCTGTTAAAGCGTTTGGTGGAAAATACCGATGGAACTGAGAAGAGATTTCAGTTGGTTATTCCTAAGAATAGAATACCAGACGTATTGAAAGAGATCCATGACGGATCTGGAGGAAGCCATTTTGGAGTCAACAAAACATTAGAAAGATTGCGCCAGCATTTTATTGGGTTAACTGCAAGGAAGACGTTAAAGACTGATGCAAGAAATGTGTGGTTTGCGCTGGAAGCAATGGTCCTCATAGACGACGAAAAGCTCCAATGCGTCAATACAACGTTGGCAGTCCATTTGAGCGCATTGCGATTGACGTGGCCGGACCATTTCCAGAAAGTGACGACGGAAATAAATATATCGTGGTTGTCACGGACTACTTCACCAAATGGGTTGAAGCCTATCCATTACCCAACCAGAAAGCCGCCACGGTCGCCGAAACCTTAGTCAGAGTGTATATTGCGGTTTGGTGCACCACGTGAACTTCACTCCGACCAGGGAAGAAATTTCGAGTCTGCCGTTTTCCAAAATATCTGTAAGATATTAGGAATTAATAAAACGAGGACAACTGCATTACATCCGCAGTCCGATGGCATGGTTGAACGAATGAACAGACCGATCAACCGATACTTGTCGAAGGTAGTGTCCAACCACCAAAGAGACTGGGACCAACATCTTCATCTGTTCCTGATGGCTTATCGTTCATCCGTGCATGAAGCAACAGGGCAAACTCCTACGAACATTTTATTCGGGCGTGAGTTGCGCCTGCCATGTGACTTGGTGTTCGGCAGTAAACCTGGGGAAGATTACGTCACGGACTTACGGAGAAGAATGGACGACATTCATGAACAAGTCCGCGCAAACATTCAAACTGCCAGTGACCGAATGAAGGACCTGTATGACACGAAGGCAGAAAAAGGTGGATATCAACCTGGTGATTTAATGTGGCTTTACAATCCACAAAGGCGTCGCGGTTTATCACCAAAACTGCAAAGAAATTGGGAAGGTTCTTATGAGGTCGCTAAAAGGATAAACGACGTAATATACAGTGTTAGAAAAACACTAACAGGGAAGCCGAGAGTAGTGCACTTTAATCGGCTAGCCCCTTTCGCTGATGACAACAATGAAGACCATCATGGAGCAACTGTTCGTCGGATCATAGCTAAGGAACCGACTTTTGAAGACTTCATGGAAAAGTATTCCTTTGGTCACATGGCGTGACGACAGAAGAACATCGAGACCTGTTCACCATGTCTTCAGATTATTCCCTCGGCCACTGTGTATCAGAAGACTTAAAGATGTCACGCAGCATAGCGTCAGTCTTCAAGACGAAATTTGGAATTGACTATTACTTCAATTACTGAAGTAAGCGTGTGCAATATGAACTTGGTAGCATTAATTAAAATACTGAATTTAAAGCAAAATTTTAATAGTCACGCAAGTAAAGTCTATCTGCTAGGGGTTGTAAAGATGGTTTATCGGTGGTAGCATATTCATTTCAATTACCGAAGTAAGCGGGTGCAATATGAACTAGGTAGCAATAATTAAAATACTGAATTTAAAGCAAAATTTTAATAGTCACACAAGTAAAGTCTATCTGCTAGGGGTTGTAGGGATGGTTTATGGGAGGTAGCATAATCACTTCAATTACCGAAGTAAGCGTGTGCAATATGAACTCGGTAGCAATAATTAAAATACTGAATTTAAAGCAAAATTGTAAAAGTCACACAAGTAAAGTCTATCTGCTAGGAGTTATGGGTGGTAGCATAATCACTTCAATTACCGAAGTAAGCGTGGTCATGGGCGTACGCAGGAATTTCTTCAGGGGGGTGGGGCAAGAAGAAATTATGTTTAAAATGCTTTTGTTAAAGGTAAAGGTTTACTTAAAGTAAATACCAAAGATAATCATTTTATTTAAAAAAGAACAAATAAAAGTTAATAATATATTTAGTGAATTTAAACTTTCTAAAATATTAACCGTAGTGGATTTTCAGAAAATCTTTGTGTCACTTCTACCTCTATACGTATAAAAGTATATGTCCTTGGTTATTATAAAATGTACTGTATTTTTTTTAAAGATGTCCGATCAACAAATTGGATGAATTAAGACTTTAGCTCCGCCTATTCCGATAAATACAGTTCACTTAGTTTTTATGTGGGTCCATAAGATACTACTGTTACTGTTATTTTATTATTATAACAATATATGTTAATGCAAAAGCATTCAAAACGGAAATGGACTAATACATGTGAAACCAAAAATGTGAAAAATATGATACTGACACTCTGTTAGTGTCAGTGACACTGATAGACAATAAAGTTATTCGTACGGCTTTGAATCAAGGTAATATATCTGAATTAATAAATAAACTTGCGTTACAGCGAAAGCAATGTCAACAACGAGCATCGTTTTCAAATAGAATGCCCTAACTTAGTCGAAACAATATTAATTTTTGAAAGACAAGCGTATTGTATCCATCCTTATCGCACACGCTTCGTGTTATGTAAATGAAAGAAATAAATGTATGCCAATTTATTAATTCGGTCATGATACAGATGACCTTGATCGGACATCTTTTAAAAAAATTGCTGTATGATATTATACCTGTACAATACACATGTATTATACATTTCATACTGTATAAAACGTATTATTCCCTTTAAGCAGTTTAAAAATATTTAGTATTGATCATATTATATCATTTCATACACGTATATTATATTTTTTATACAGTATTTTACGTATGTATGATACATGTGCAATATAAAATGTATAATACTTTTATTTTATATACATATATACAGTAAATTTTTCATTTTACTTTTTATATAAAAACTTTAGGGGGGGGGGCAACTGCCCCACCCTGCGTACGCCCATGAGCGTGGTCAATATGAACTTGGTAGCATTAATTAAAACACTGAATTTAAAATAAAATTGTAAAAGTCACACAAGTGAAGTCTAGCTGCTAAGGGTTGTAGGGATGGTTTATGGGTGGTAGCATAATCACATCAATTACCGAGGTAAGCGTGTGCAATATGAACTTGGTAGCATAAATTAAAATACTGAATTTAAAGCAAAATTTTAATAGTCACACAAGTAAAGTCTATCTGCTAGGGGTTGTAGGGATGGTTTATGGGTGGTAGCATAATCATCTCAATTACCGAAGTAAGCGTATGCAATATGAACTAGGTAGCAATAATTAAAATACTGAATTTAAATAAAAATTATGTCATACAATGACGTCGAAATAACGTCTTAAGGGTGCGGTCCGAATTACGCTGTAAGTACCAACAGCGCGCTAACAGTTGGTCCGAATTATACTCACAACGCTTAAAGTTTGCGCCGTGAGGTGTATGACGTCAGAGAGGACGTCAACATTTCATGCTCACAGTGCTCACGTCGAAGAGCATAGGCAGTGTAAGCACTGTAAGCACGCTTGTTATATTTGACGCCATTACGCGCCGAACAACGAAGTATGTTTTATTCTGTGGTAAGATATTTTGGGAAATCTTTTTTGAACATTTTCTATTAAATGTATTTGATATACATGGTATGGATTTCAAATTATGCAACCATATTCGAGTTTACTGCGTACAATTGCGGAAAACAGAGATTGTAAATTATTCTTATTGCAAAAATTATGTGTTACGCAATATAAAACCCATACTTTTGGAGGCCTCAGATAACATCCTTTCAATATGTTACTGAAGTTACTCGATGCAGACACACCATTAATTACTCATAACTTGACATTATTCTCATTAAAATACAATTTATTTTTGAAAGACCATTGAAGAATGTTATTAATATCAGACTGCAATTTGATACATGGAAGTTGTTAGCGAAGTAAAGGTCTTCGCTCCAGTTCAACGCTCCTATTTCCCAGAACAAGAGCGACGTATAAGATTCTTTCATCATCTTCGTCACTACTTGAATTCGAAGATGAGGACGAAGAATCAATATATATTTCTGAATCACTATCATTGCTCTCTCAAATGAGGGAAACTGTTTCCATCAGAACTATTTTTTCTTGGTTAATCATTGTGCAGAGGTTATATATGTCACAAATGACTAGTAAGATGTAAGTGCGCTTACGAACGGTCCGAATCGTTAACGTCTTCACAGTCGTCAGCGAGCTCAATCATATCGGACCAGCTGTGAGTGGTCTAAGCACTGTAAGCTATGATAGCACGATTCGGACCGCACCCTTATATTGATGTCGATATGACGTCTTAAAATGACATCGTACAGCTCCACGCTGAGACGTCATCAGGACGTCTATGTGACAAATTAGGACGTCACAGTGACGTCGATTTTAGGTCATTTGTGTTACTTGAGTTGTTCTAAAAAGCGCACCAAAGGTTGAGATTTGAATTAAACAGGATAAAAAAATTCGAGATTTGATTAAGACGAGGTAATATTTTTTGAGCTTTGCAGTGTTAAAAAATGCATAAGTTGACATGAATAAGTCAATGTAAAATGATTCGAATTTTGACGATTCGTAAGATGTATAAAACGTGATTTGACCAAGTCAATATAAATGTATTCGAATGTTGTGTGTACTCCCCAGAAAAAGTACAGTATTATATTAGGAATTATGGTCATTAATCACTTGGATGATTTGTATCATTCCATTCGCCTATGATTCGTGACGCAAGTATTTTTTATATTGGGTTATTTATTATATTGCATCGTGGATAAAATATTGTACGATACACATACGTAAAGCATATTTAGTCACTCACTGGTCTTGAAACTCGCACTGCGCTCGTATTATAGTTCTGACTAAAGACTAGCTTTACGTACTTATAAATAACTATTTAATTTATCTGATCTTTTTCTACTTTTTAATGTCTGCCAAATAAGAAAAGGCAATTTTATACACGACGATAAAATTTAATTAACGATAAGCCGAAATTGGGGTCATTTAAAAAGAAAATTATCGATTTGTTTCTATAAAATCGTGGAATCCGTCTCATTTAATATTTATAGTAATATAAAATAATTTAAAATATGCAACTTTCAATTTATAAATTTGCTACTAATCTTTCGTGTCAGTAAACTAAACACGGACTAAATTTGTGACGTCACAGCTTCATACTCACACAAAGACATTTCTTTTTAACACACCCATAGTACTTTTAAAGAAATACAAAATAGGGCTCGGACACTCATCTGTTTCCAGTAACCTTGCGATCAGCTGTTTCGGCGCCTAGGATACCTCTATATACAGGGTATGGCTAATAGGCTAATGGCGGCGATCTCGGCCCATGGCCATATCCTGTATATAGAGGTACCCTACCGGCGCCTGGGGTACCTTTATATACTGGATATGGCCATGGGGCAAGATCGCCGCCATTAGCGGGCCAATGTCAAACGTATCAAATTTTTGATTTGGAGTCCCAGTTCATAGTTATTGGCGTTCTCCTGTTTTTCGAAAAATCGTCATAACTCCCTTATTTTAAGGAATATTTAAAAAATACAAAAACTATCAGCATTTGCTTTCGGTTCTCTAAAACACTTGTATTTACAATTATTTTCTATTTCATCAAAATGGCGACCAATCAAAAATTTCAAAACAAGATATTTTGAAAACCACCCCATCGATTTTCGAAAATAAAACATTTATAAAATCCATAAACTTTCTACTACAATATTTGTCTGAAACATTTTTTTCTATCTGGCCAAAAAAAGTTTTTATTCAAATTGTATTGCAAGATAAATTTTAACAAACTGCAACAATAATTTAAAACAAAGTAGGCTTGCTGCCATTAAACAAGAAAAACAAGAAACAAACAAGAAAAATAAAACAATAAACAATGAAACAACAAGGGTGGGACTAAATATGATTTTCAAAGTGGCCACCATTCGTAGCAACGCAAGCCCGGCAGCGTGCTTTGATGTTGGTGGAGACCTTCGCAAGGACTGCCTGCCAGGGTTGCGATTGAGAAAATTTCTATTGTACTAACAGTTTAACTCAAATTGTACTAAAATCACTAACTCTGTACTAAAAATAAAAATCCCGCCACATATTTAAAATAATCATAATTGTACCTATATGTACTTTCAAACATTTTTATTGATAAACTAATAAACAAAAAACAAAAATAAACATAAATACATTTTTGTGCAACCACCCGCGAACTAAACATTTCGCAGACGTAATACAGTCCGTTGATATGGTTACGGCGGCAAAATTGAGCCTTTCCGACATTACCTACTACTTTAAATAAATTGTACTAAACTTAGAAAAGAGGTACTGACGTACTAGAAAATTGATAATTGTACTAAATCTAGTACAATTGTGCTGACTATCGCATCGCCGCTGCCTGCTTCTTTTTATATCGTCTGCTGCAGCCACGATTCTAGCCACTAGTTCTAACTCTGTGTTCACCGGTGTCTCGTAAACAGAGGTCTTCAACTGACCCCATAAAAAGAAATTTAGTGGAGTTAGGTCGGGGCTCCGGGCTGGCCACGCAACTGGACCTCTCCACCCAATCCACTTATTCGGGTATATTCTATTTAACAATGCGGTGACTTCTCGCGTTGTGTGAGCCAGTGCATTACGCCTTGCCTCCCCAAAAACCAGAAGCATGTCAAGAAGTTCAACGTTTTCATAATGATGCATGTTTACGTATAAATTATGCAAAATACGAACATACAAACGGATATACACGTGCGCTAAATTTGACTTGTTTTTGAGTACTTGTCAAATCTAATCTCTTTTTTGTTTCATTGTTTTCAGAAGCTACTTCGTTTTAAATGTTTTTTTTTATTTTGTTAATACTTATGCAAGCCAAGTAAGTGAATAAAAACTTTTTTTTGGACTGATAGAAAAAAATATTTCAGACAAATATTGTAATAGAAAGATTAAGGATTTTAAAAATGTTTTATTTTCGAAAATCGATGGGGTGGTTTTCAAAATATCTTGTTTTGAAATTTTTGATTGGTCGCCATTTTGATGAAATAGAAAATAATTGTAAATACAAGTGTTTTAGAGAACCGAAAGCAAATGCTGAAAGTTTTTGTATTTTTTAAATATTCCTTAAAATAAGGAAGTTATGACGATTTTTCGAAAAACAAGAGAACGCCAATAACTATGAACTGGGGCTCCAAATAAAAAATTTGAGCTAAGAAAAGTTGTTTGTTTTAATGAGTTCTACCTACCATTTTCGAATGTAACGACTTAGTATTAACACCCTGTATATATCAGACTGTCCCTCCGTTTTCTTTCGGCCGGTATTTGTACAGCTCATATCATTCTAGAACCATCTGAAGCGACAATGACCTGTATACAAAAGAATTGGGGATTTCAACATCTGGGAAATTCCGGGATTACGTCATCGCTCTGGTACATTCTTTCAGTGGTGGGGCTCGTATGCTATTCTCACAAGGGCGCACGTCACACTGCCCCCTCCTTAAGACTGTTTCGTCCCGGAACAGTTCTTGATGACGAAATCTACATGTATTACCCTTGGTATATTTGGAAGTCTTGAAGAAGTGACAGTCAATGGTCTGCTGGAGTTATTCTTTCTGTCCGTTAGGGTTACAGCTGCAGACGAGAATTTCAATACCGGTATAGCGGAAGAGGATCTCTAACATGTTCCTCCATCCTCCAATCCAAACCATCTAATCCACAGCCTAACTTCGGTACTGCTAGCTTCAAAATGTCAATCTCTAGCAGATGATCCTTCAAGTTACACAGCGAGTTCCATAGATTGCGATACGACGGCTTCTGGTACGAGCGTGGTTTTGTGACCAGGTAGTAGATATACCGCTGATGTTCTATATTGTTATCCCTCAGTCGTAGCGTTTTCCCGACGAATGGACCTTGGTTGGCCAGTTCTTGTAGTCGTCCAAATTTTGTCTTAAAGACTGACGCAATGCCGCGTGACATCTTTAAGTCTTCCGATACGCAGTGGCCGAGGTAATAATCTGAGGACACGGTGAACAGGTCTATGTTCTTCTGTCGTCACGCCATACCGCGCCTTGTGACCGAAGGAATACTTTTCCATGAAGTCTTTGAAAGTCGGTTCCTGAGCTATGATCCGACAAACCGTTGCTCCATGATGGTCATCATTGTTGTCACCAGCGAAAGGGGCTAGCCGATTGAAGTGTACTACTCTCGGCTTACCTGTTGGTGTTTTTCTAATCCTGTATATCACGTCGTTTATTCTCTTAACGACCTCATATGGACCTTCCCAGTTTCTTTGCAGCTTTGGTGATAAACCTCGACGCCTTTGTGGAATGTAAAGCCACACTAAATCCCCTGGTTGGTATCTACCTTTTTCTGTGTTGTTGTCATACTGGTCCTTCATCCGGTCGCTGGCAGTTTGAATGTTTGCGCGGACTTGTTCATGAATGTCGTCCATTCTTCTCCGTAAGTCCGTTACGTAATCTTCCCCAGGTTTACTGCCGAACACCATGTCACAGGGCAGGCGCAACTCACGCCCGAATAAAATGTTCGCAGGAGTTTGCCCTGTTGTTTCATGGACGGATGAACGATAAGCCATCAGGAACAGATGAAGATGTCGGTACCAGTCTCTTTGGTGGTTGGAGACTACCTTCGACAAGTATCGGTTGATTGTTCTGTTCATTCGTTCAACCATGCCATCGGACTGCGGATGTAATGCAGTTGTCCTCGTTTTATTAATCCCTAATATCTTACAGATATTTTGGAAAACGGCAGACACAAAATTTCTTCCCTGGTCGGAGTGAAGTTCACGTGGTACACCAAACCGGCATATACACTCTTTGACTAAGGTTTCGGCGACCGTGGTGGCTTCCTGGTTGGGTAATGGATGGGCTTCAACCCATTTGGGTGAAGTAGTCCATGACAACCACGATGTATTTATTTCCGTCTTCGCTTTCTGGAAATGGCCCAGCCACGTCAATCGCAATGCGCTCAAATGGACTGCCCACGTTGTATTGACGCATTAGAGCTTTTCGCCATTTATGCGGCCCGTTGCTTCCAGCGCAAACCACACATTTCTTACACCAGTCTTTAACGTCTTCCTTGCAGTTAACCCAGTAAAATCGCTGGCGCAATCTTTCTAATGTTTTGTTGACTCCAAAATGGCCATCTCCAGATCCGTCATGGATCTCTTTCAGCACGTCTGGTATTCTATTCTTAGGAATAACCAATTGAGTTCGCTTCTCAGTTCCATCGATTTTCCACCAAACGCTTTAACAGGCCATCCTCAATCACCATTGAGTCCCATTGCGCCCAGTACGATTTTACACTCTGTGAGTGTGGTGCAACGTTTTCCCACACTGGTGTGCTATCCTCTGCTTTCCATTCCAGTATAATTTTCAAATTCGGGTCATTTTCTTGGTCTTCGCGTAGTCCATCGGGCTGCCAATTATCATCGACTACTGTTGTCCTGGCGACGGTAAAATGTTTCTCTTCCAGTCGACTACAATGCTTGCATTCATCTTGGCATGGCCTTCTGGACAATGCGTCGGCATTACGATGGCTGGTACCCGTCCTATGATCGATTTTGAAATTGTATTCCTGTAGTCTTTCAATCCATCTAGGCACCTGACCTTCAGGATTCTTGAATTGTAGCAGCCATTTTAATGCAGCATGGTCAGTTCTAATCAAAAATCTTCTTCCGTACAAATATTTGTAGAAATGTTCCACGGATTTCACGACTGCCAAGAGTTCTTTTCTGGTCACACAGTAATTCCTTTCTGGTTTTGACAAGGTCTTACTAAAGTAGGCAATAAACTTCTCATGCCCGTCTTGTATCTGGGAAAGAACGCCACCATTTCCGACGTTGCTGGCATCTGTGTCTAGTATGAACTCTCCTTCAGGTAAAGGATAACTCAAGACGGGTGCGCTTGTCAAAGCATGTTTTAGTTCTTTAAATGCAACTTTACAATCCATTTCTCAGAAAAAATCTTCTTCCTTCTTCAGTAAGCCTTGTCAGTGGCTTGGCTATGTTGGCATATCCAGGTACATATCGTCGATAATAGTTAATAAACTTCTCTTTGAAACAGGTGACACTTCTTCGGGCTAAGTTTCAGGTTAGCCTTCCTCAATCTCTGGAAAACCTCTTCCAAATTCTTCATGTGGTCCTCGAATGTCTTACCAACCACAATAATATCGTCGACGTACACTAAACAGGTTTTCCAAGATAGCCCAGCCAATACTGTTTCCATGAGTCGTTCAAACGTTGCAGGAGCATTGCAGAGCCCAACCGGCATTACGGTGAATTGCCAGAGTCCTGTGTCAATAGTGAAGGCTGTCTTCTCCTTATCTTTTGGATCCAAATCTACTTGCCAGTAACCGCTCTTTAGATCCAGAGTGTGTAATGTGTCGTCTATTCGAGGTAGCGGGTAACTATCCTTCTTCGTCACGTTGTTGAGTTGACGATAATCGACGCAAAATCGTGTAGAGCCATCCTTCTTCTTCACGAACACCACTGGTGAAGCCCAAGGACTGCTTGAAGGTTCGATTACACCTTCCATCTTCATGTCCTCAATAATTCTTTCGGCTTTGTCGCACCCGTATCCAGTAGCATTTTCATTGGCTTTCCGTTAATAGAGCCATCCACATAGATGCTATTGGCTTTATGATGAAGAGATGCGACATAACTGATGGATTGTGGAGCTACTAGATTACGGGTCGACAGTTGCCCCTTCGCATCAACCCGATTTAGTTTTCCGACTCCTTTTCTTCCTTTGCAGATTCCGTCTTCTTTTGCATTTTTCTGCAAAGTCTCTGCGGATGGCCCAGTTCACCGCAATTCCAACAGCGAAGTTTCTTTCTTCCGGTAAACACTTCACTTGCAATTCTTCGCATTGTCTCTTCCAGATCTTCAGAGTTTTCCTTTCTCTCAGCATCGATATTTCGCACTCGTGATTGGTTACGTGAAGCTTGTTTAGCAGATTCATGTTCTAATGCATATGAGAGTGCGTCAATTAAAGTTTTTGGACGGTCCAATCGCAATACTTGCTGAGTTTCGCTGTCTCGAACTCCATAGATGAATGATTGAGTGGCTAAGCACTCCAAAACGCTGTCAGGAGCTGTAGGATGTGCGAGGCGAACTAAACGGACTACGTCGACTTCATTCTTGCAGGCTTTCTTTTGGATTCTGATACCGATTTCTTAATTGCGTCTGGTATACCTGTTCCAGATGCGCATTGCCATACCGCATATCCAATCGCTTGACTAGCTGGTCGTAGTTGTCTTGTTCTTCTTTTTTCAGCGTTTGCAGGATGTCGATCGCTTCTCCGAGCGACAGTCAACGCCGTAGCCTTCTCCTCGGACGTCCAATTATTCGCTTTTGCGGCCGCTTCAAATTGTTTTAAATAATTTGGCCACGAAGACTTCCCATCAAATTCCGGTGTTTTTATGTGCATTTTTGAAGTAGCATCAGATTTTATTACTTTTCTTCGTTCTATTAGACTTGGCTCAGCCACACCAGAATTCGGGATTGACGACGATGTAATTTTAGTGAATTTTTCTCGTAATTCTTCTATCTTCCTGTCATACTTTTCTTCTAAATTCTTCAGGTCTTCCTCGGTTTTTCTAGAATTCTCCTCTAATTTTTGTTCTAATGCTCTAGAGTTTTCATCTAATTTTTGTTCTAATGTTCCTGTCAATTTTTCTTTTAATGTTCTAGAATTTTCTTCTGCCTTTCTAGAGTTCTCCTCTAATTTTAGTTCTAATTTTTTTGTCAATTCTCCTTTTAATGTTCGAGAATTTTCTTCCAATTTATTTTCTAATATTGTAGAATTTTCTTCTGCCTTCGTAGAACTTTCTATTAATTTTTGTTCCAATGTTCTAGAACTTTCTTCTGATTTTCTAGAACTTTCCTCCAATTTTTGTTCTAATGTTTGCTCCAATGTTCTAGAACTTTCTACTATTTCCAGTTTTAATTCTTCTTTTAATTTACCAAATTCGGATAGGTCAAATAAGTAATCGTCAGCATTTTCACCAGCAGCGATTAATACTTGCCGCAGACGAGGTTGTATAACGCTTTTCAGTCCTGTCGTATCTAATACTCGTTCTTCCAGTTCTCTCTTGAGATCACTTACTTTTAATTCACTTAATTTTATTTGTTTAGTCGCCATTTTATTTATTTTTATTTACACTTCACACTTATTAACAACCTCACACTTGACACCAATTGTAACGTTTTTATTAATATGGGTGGTGTAAAACACAGACAAATATTATTAACTAAAAGAATACGTTTATTAAACGATAAATAATTAAGGATTAAATATTAAAAGATAATAAAAACAACTAACACTATGATTAAATAATTATAAACACTAAGAATATTATTAAATGCTTAAACACAACGATTATTTATCTATACAATATTTATATCACTACACTTATTTATATAACTACATTTATTTATGTTAACAACTGGTAAACTGTATATTTATATCACCAAGTTCATTGCTGTTGCTTATATATATCAGACTGTCCCTCCGCTTTCTTTCGGCCGGTATTTATACAGCTCATATCATTCTGAAGCGACAATGACCTGTATACAAAATAATTGGGTCACGGCGTAGTTAACCTCTAGCCGGCGCGTCGCGGGGATTTCAACATCTGGGAAATTCCGGGATTACGTCATCGCTTTGGTACATTCTTTCAGTGGCGGGTTTCGTGTACTATTCTCACAGGGGCGCACGTCACAATATTATACAGGCATATTAAATAATCACTCTATCAATCTATAAATGTAATAAAAATTCATTTAATTAAGAGATACACAATTATTATTATTATGACTTAGATTTAGAGGTTATGTAGAGCATAGGATATAGGTTGTTATTATCACATCTAACTTAATAACTGTAGTTATTATTTACATAATAAGTATATATTCTAAACTTACCTTTTAAAAATTTAAATGTTTGTGATTAATATTGGTAATTTTTATGTTTTCAATATTGCCAGTCATCGTAGTCAGTATCTCAAGAAAATACATAAATAAATAAAATAAAAGTATTACTTACACTTTAAATAAATATTAAAAGTACATTTAAATGTGTTTTACATAAAAAATAAAATACATAATAATTTGCGCAACAACAACGAATATGACAGTGGCCCGCAAATGGCGGACGAAACGCGTACCATGTCATGGCCATACCGACGCCCAGGGTACCTCTATATACAGGCTATGGCCATGACGTGGCTCACGTTTCGTCCGCCATTCGCGGTCCACTGTTATATTTGTTGTTGCTGCGCAAATTATTGTGTATTTTCGTGGTTATTTCTTTTATTTTAATGCAAAACACATTTAAATATACTTCTAATGTTTATTTAAAGTGTAAGTAATACTTTTATTTTATTTGTGTATTTTCTTGAGATACTGATTACAATGACTGGCAATATTGAAAACACATAAAAATTACCAATATTAAGCACAAACATCTAAATTTTTAAAAGGTAAGTTTAAAATATATACTTATTATGCAAATAATAACTACAGTTATTAAATTTGATGTGATTATAACAACCTATATCCTATGCTCTACATAATCTCTAAATCTGAGTCATAATAATAATAATTGTATATCTCTTAAATAAATGAATTTTTATTACCTTTGTAGATTCATAGTGATTATTTAATATTCTTGTATAATATAATATCACATTTCTTACAAATAAATAGTGAAATAAAATTTTCAGTATGTTTGACATTGACCCGCTTATGGCGGCGATCTTGCCCCATGGCCATACTCTGTATATTGACAACTGACAAGCTGCAACATGACATCTGGTGGGAAAAATATGAACTTTCCGATTTGGTACTATATTGTGACTTTATGCTTGAGTTACATGTGGTTTGATCATTTAATGTGAATTAAAATGGGAAAAAGTCGTACAAATTGTTGTGTATTCTGATAATCTGGTCGAGACACAGGCATTGGGTTTTATAATTCTCCGAAACATCGCTAAAATAAATTAAAATTACGACAAGAGCAGGTGTTGAAATGGACATGGATTGACGAAAAGCATGGGAATATGCAATTCGTAGTGCAAAACATATGGAACGTTGTTCTCGTCATTTTAAATCGGATAATTACATATTTCCTGGTCTTTGCCTAGCTTTACACGTGCATTCTGCACTAATAATTTTTAATTTTTCTCTAAATGTATTTTAATTTAATGTGGCTTTGCAGAAATTGCACTGGTTTGCAGACAAAGTACAAATATTACCCACATTATACCATCATTTTTTAATATTCCACATGATATTCTGTGGTTAGCGTTTATAATTCGCTCACCTGCGATCATCAATTTCGATTGATTGAATATATGTATATAAATATATAAAATTATAAATACATTTTAACATATCTTTCATAATACATCTAGAACTAGCTGTTGCTTCCAGAAATCTAAAATGTTCTGTTATACCAAGCCCCATTTTAAATGAAAAAAATGCTTTTGTTGTTTGTGTTCATATGTCACAACACTGCGAGTACCAATTCAGAAGCAGCTGATCGGTCCGATGGTGCTGCCGCCATCGGACATGTCAGTTCTCAATAAAGGTGCCCTACCGGCGCCTAGGGTACCTATATACTTAGGGTATGGCCATGACGTGCTCGCGTTTCGTCCGCCATTAGAGGGCCACTGTCATATTCGTTGTTGTTGCGCAAATTACTATGTATTTTCGTGGCTACTTGCTTTATTTTAATGCAAAACACATTTAAATATACTTCTAATATTTATTTATAGTGTAAGTAATACTTTTATTTTATTTATTTGTATATTTTCTTGAGATACTGACTACGATGACTGGCAATATTGAAAACACATAAAAATGACCAATATTAAGCACAAACATTTAATTTTTTAAAAGGTAAGTTTAAAATATATATTTATTATGTAAATAATAACCACAGTTATTAAATTTGATGTGATAATAACAACCTATATCATATGCTATACATAACCTCTAAATCTATGTCATAATAATAATTGTGTATCTCTTAAATAAATGAATTTTTATTACCTTTATAGATTTATAGTGTGATTATTTAATATTCCTGTATAATATAATATCACATTTCTTACAAATAAATAGGGAAATGAATTATCAGTATGTTTGACATTGGCTCGCTTATGGCGGCGATCTTGCCCCATGGCCATATCCTGTATATAAAGGTACCCTACCGGCGCCCTGATAACACCGCCATCTGTTCTTTTATAGTTTTCCTTAGCGCTATTTCAAAAGTTAGAATCAGTTTGCTGTCGTACATTGGGTGTGGTGTAAACAACGTTTATTTTGCAATACAGAATCTGATTTTGTTGTACGAATATTTCATATAATGCGGATTAGTCTTTTATTTCATGATTTATAAATTCGAACACTAATCAGGATATTATAAATATTTTGTAATTTTGATTTATTTCCCTAAGAACACGATATTAAAAATATTTCATATGAAATTATTGTTTTCGTAACAATACCGTATTAATTATATATTTTTTATTTTGATAAATAAAACTGAAACAAATATTTTCTGAAATTACATTATTTATTATTGTAAAAACATCTCTACAAACATGTAGGTACACATATTGACTGGTACCACAAGCCTTGTTTTAAAAATGCCAAATTTCTATATTTAATTTCACTCTTATTTTTGGAAAAAAATTATATTATATTTGAATAGAAAGTATGTTCTGCTTTAAAAAATATTTTGGAAAAAATCGTTCTTCACACATAATGATGAAATTAAATATTGAAATTTGACATTTTCAATGAAGCGTTTTCAAATCAAGGCTTGTGGTACCCAGCCATTGTTTTTAAAAAACGTTTCCACGCTTTAAGCGCCATGTACCGCCATGGTGCGTAATTATTTATTCAAAATACATGAAACTCGAGACTTTTTTGTCTACATAAAAGTGAATTCAAATTTCTGAAATAAAACGGATGATTCATAACATTTTTGAGAAATTTTCATTAATATTTAATTTGAAATGTTTTTACAATATGTTTGAATCGTTCATTATAAGTTTTCAAAAACACAACAGACCATACACTAACACAAAACAACAAACAAATTGGCTGTACTGTCACTATGACAAGTGGGGCGCCTGTACATATGTTTTCAAGGAAACTTAAAACAGCTGTATGCCCGCGCCCTATTACTGTTTTGTGCATGTTTTTTGTTTACAACGGCTGAAACAGCAGTCTAATCTAAAATTGTGTCAGGTGACAGCAGAGTATACAAGAGAGAAAATTATTATTGTGTATTTTTTTTTTAAATACTAGTGCAGTGAGTAGAATAAAACATTTATTAAAATAAATACCAAACAATCAAAGTTCCAAACTATATCGGTAGAGCACGACTGTCGTATCCGTAGAGTTGTGACGTCAGCGTTGAAATATTTGAAATTAAAGGCAACTAGTAAAAAAAAACCATACCTCTGATTCCAAACAGTTGTAAAGTGTAAAACATGCACCTACATTTTTAATTTGACCTATTCCTTCAGGAAAAAAATGAATTAGAAAATGTGAAATGATTCATCGCGAGTTTTCGCAAGTTTTTATTATTTTTCTTTTAATATTCTAGTATTTAGAAAGCAAAAAAATAGAGGAAGAAATTAGAAAAAGTAAAGAGGAAAAAATGATAATTTGCATAGACACTAATAAAGATACAGACCATATTTTATCCTTACTTTTATTTGATTTATCACAAAATTTAGAGGTTTTTTACCCAAAAGAAGTGATCGTAAAATTAATAAATGCAGAAAATATTATTGATGAAGAAGATATACAATTATTGATAAATAAAGTTGAATATGTTGATAGCTTAAAACAAGGAATAGAGGATGCAGATTTACTTATTTTAGCTGGAGATTATACCAGGTATGTTAAAAACGAGTAACAGTTAAAATAATTTAATAAACTCCAATGTTATAGAAATGAAGGCGAAGAATTATTTAAATGGCTCCAAAGAAACAAACGTATGATGCATGATATAGCAGATATAATTAATATAACCGCAAAAACAACCTTACGGGTAATAGTTGCAGTAAATGGACCAGTTTGTTTCAATACTACCATTCTGATTGATAATGTAACAAGAATACATCTACATAATATTGTAGCAGAAACATCTAGTAAAGGTTTGGAAGTCTTAAATCTTGCCTCAAAAATGACAAATATGCCTATGGAAAATGTATCTGGTCCACCTGTTTGGGGATTCATCGGACTTAATCAGTTAATTGATTTAGAACACATAATTCAAAGATACGACGTTTACCGGCCGAATGTACGAGCTGTAAAAAATAATTACAGATCGACTTTAGAATTGGGCAAACGACATACAGAATTAAGATTTTTAAGTTATTTAAATGATAGATTCAAAAGTATTTGGATTAAACTAAAACATAATGTAAATATGCAAATATTATTTCGAAATTTTTAATTAAGTGTTAACAATTACTCAAAATCTCAGATAACAAAACATTCTGTTATCGATTTTGAGAGCGGACAGATGTGTATGCGAATCCTTTTTCTGATGTTTATAAAACTGAATGTTTAAATGAATGTATTAATGTTTATGAATCTGTAAGATTTTACCTTGCTGAAGGTATAAGTACAGTATAGCGGTATAAGTAAGTGTGTACTGAAACGTCGGTTTTAATGGGGTATTCTAATGTAGAAAATTTTAAGGTTAATGTCATAACATTGTAGATTATGCTAAACAATAACCGAATAATATAAAAAAATATTATTTTCTAACGTGAGATTTCTTGTGATTCATTTTGGCGCTAAAAAGGTATCATGTGGTTTGTGACGTACGAGGGACTGATGACATTTCTAACAAATTTTGTACATATACTGTCCTGTTAACAGGAAGCAATTTTTCTATAACTTACACGATGTCAACTGTCTTGTTCGTGTTATAACTCACCGACAAATAAATATGGACTGATGCTCAACTTTTTCCCTTTTCCGCACTCTGTCCCTGTGGTGTTCCTGCTTCTTCATAACTTAGCTATACTCTGTACTACCTTACCAATTCAGTATTGTCGAGAATAAGGCATAGTTTTAAACTCTCCGATTGGCTGAAATTAGAGCTAAGTTCATGCAGTGTAATTTCAGCCTAGTGTCAGTGTTCATGACATGTGACATCTCGTGTCATTTTTATACGCAATGTCAAGTATCACCTTTATCCGATTTGGAAATCAGGTAGATAATACTTTATATTTCATTAGATGAAAAAATAAACAGGAGTGCATTCCAAATATTTTTTTTGTATTGTATTTAATCTGAAGCCAACGTTTCGTTGCCACTTAAAGCTTCATCAGGGCAAACTTGTGAAAAACATAAATTAATACGTGTTTTACGATATTGAAAAAGTGTTTATACTTACAGACTAAGGCGTTAAAAATAAATAAATAAATATAGTTGTTTAAACAATGTTATCGTCGAAAATTATATGAAAATATTAACAATCGTCATTCAGAAGACACACAAAACCTCCCCTCACGGCCGCGTGTGTGGTGGAGAATCTGGGGAACCGGATTCAATTCCTAGTATCAAATATATCAAATTTTAAATGGCACATAACTAACTCTCTGATGCGCTCTCCACGTCAAAAATGAGTACCTGTGAGGTAACGCATGGTAAACGCCCGCACGATACAAATATGTCATCATCATTACCGAAATCTGTGTACAATCTTTTTATTAGCACATCCAGCAATGGGTAATATGCTGTGATAATATATTTATTTTCTTATTTAAATACATACCTGCATATTTACTAATACTAGAAATTATGTATGTTAAGTTCCTTTCCATTTAACTACTGTTCTATATTCACAATTTTCGTTTTAAAATATTATTAATTTGAAATTATGTATATTAAGTTCCTTTCCATGTTACTCTTGTTCTATTTATAATTTTGTTTTGAAAATGTTAGTGTTATTAATTTGAAATGATTATTTTTTTGACAGTGACATTTATCTGTCAGTTACATACATTTCAGTTGAACTGTGTAACCAGGGAGTTGTGTTTATAGCATAAGCTCCGAGATATAATTTTTATACAAATATTCCATAATTACCGATATCTGTACAAAGCAGATTGGCACACCCAGCAATGGGTAATATGCCGTGATGAAATATTGATTTATTTATTTATTATTATTTTTATAAATTTATCCATAAACTATATAGAAAAAGTTTTAATGCTAACCTGTAGAAAATGGAATAATCTTTAATTTTTATAATAACAAATTGCGAAAAAATAACTTTTAAAGGTATTTTTAAAAGAAAAACTATTTTGAGCTTCAAGTAAATTGCCATTTCCGGTGATCCGATTGACACCAAAATCTAATGGCTTCTTCCATATTAGAATAAGGTAGAAATACAAGATTTCAAAATTTTCTGAACGATAGTATTTGAGTTAGAGCGTAAAGAGGACACACACACACACACACACACACACGCACGCACGCACACACATCATCGTGGAAATGTTAAAAATGGATTCTATGGACCTTAAAACGTGGTCATTTACCAAAATCTCGATATGCGATTTTTAGCACGATCCCTATACCTCCCTTACCAAGGGTTGCGGAGGTAAAAAAGGCTTTTTTAGCAATGGCGATAATATTTTTTTCCTTAAATAAAATAGGAACTTGATGATACTTGTTTGAAAAGTAAGAGACGTCCGTAAAAACAACAAACAACAAAAAAAAAAAAAACCCTTATGATGGCTGCTGAAACAATTTGCAGATTCTACTGTATGATGTGCTGAGGTTTTCAATGTCCGTTCTGAAATTTATACTATTTGGAACGTTTTTACCTCCCGCTACCCTTGGTAAATGACCACGTTTTAAGGTCCCTAGAATCCATTTTTAACATTTTCACGATGATGTCTGTGTGTATGTATGTATGTATGTATGTATGTATGTATGTATGTATGTATGTACATATATATATATATATATATATATATATATATATATATATATATATATATATATATGTGTGTGTGTGTGTGTGTGTGTGTGTGGATCCTCTTTACGCTCTAAATCAAATACTACCATTCAGAAAGTTTTGAAACCATGTATTTCTACCTTATTCTAATATGGAAAGAACTGATTAGATTTTGGTGGCAATCGGATAACCGGAAATGGCAGTTTACTTGAAGCTCAAGATAGTTTTTCTTTAAAAAATACCTTTATATGTAATTTTTTCTGAATTTGTTATTATAAAAATTAAAGATAATTCCATTTTCTACAAGTCGCTTTAATAATTTTTGTATATATTGTATGGATAAATTTATAAAGTAATATAAAAATTAAATACATAGGTAAATGGCGGGAGGTACTGTGTTGGTCACATCAGATTTTTCATATGGTGCATTTCCAATATTAACCGTTAATTTATGTTTTTCACCAGTTTGCCGTGGTGAAGCTATAACTGGCAGTGAAAAGTTGGCTTCAGATTAAGAAATGCTGTTTATTTCTTCATCTAATCAACAACTCAGTCGTTTATTACATATTACATTTATATTTCATACCTACTGACTATAATACACAAAGTTTCGGTGGTATTATGATACCTTTTTTAATATTTTAATAAAATGTCAGACGGCAGAAGTTGAAAACCGCCATTTTTTAATTTAGGCTGTTTAAAACTGGCGCTGATGTGAGCGTCATCTACTGATTTAGTTAGGTGGTATATAATATAGCATTTTCATTTTCCACGACCACTGAATTCGCAACAGTGTAGAAATCTGCAGTCCATATTTATTTGACGTAACTATAGTTTTATTTCTTTTCGACCGACCTTGACGTACTTGAAATCAGCTGATTTGCATGCGTGTGTCACTTTGATAAGAACAATGCCACTTTGACGTTTAACAACAAGACTTATTTTGATTTTAAACTGCTAAAATGTTATAATTCTACAATTTTTCACGCAGTAAAACACATTAAATTAAAAATAATAACTTCTTAACAGTTCAGAATTAAAATAAGTCAAAACATTGGTCTTATCAAAGTGACTGTTTTTGTTAAAATGACAAGCGTACACAAATCAGCTGAATCCAAGCTCCTTCAAGGTCGCTTGAGTCATATGTGTGCTCGCGCTCTAAATATTTCTTAAATGTCATCAGCTCGAACGTCAAACCAGTAAAATTCAAATTTTTAAGTACAGTAAAATTTTTGAAAGATGTCCGATCAAGGTCATCTGTATCATAAACGAATTAACAAATTGGCATACATTTATCTCCCTCCTTTACAAAAGTTATAAGCCTGTGCGATAAGGATGGATATAACACGATTGTCTTTCAAAAATTCATATTGTTTCGACTAAGTTAGGACATTCTATTTTAAAACGATGCTTGTTGTTGATAATACTTTCGCTGTAACGTAAGTTTATTTATTAATTCAGATATATTACCTTGATTCATAGCCGTACGAATAATGTTATTTTATGTCATTGTCACTGACATTGACACTGTCAGTAATCTAATCAGTATCTTATTTTTCACATATTTTGTTTTACATTTGCTAATAAACTTACCAGATGACTAATTTTTGAATTTTGAATGCTTTTCCTGTAACATATACTTTTATAATAATAAAATAACAGTAGTATCTTATGTACCCTCATAAAAACTAAGCAAACGACACTACTGAATTTGTCAGAATGGGCGGAACAAAAATCTTATTTCATACAAATCGTAGATGACCTTAATCGGACATCTTTCAAAATGTTTACTGTATTATTTAAAAATATATATCTCGCTCAAATTAAAAGAGAAAGAACCAATATTTTAGATTTATAATACAAATATGTGAGTTTCAGAAAAAAATATATCAGAATACTTCCACAGTCGAGAAATTTAAAGATTTGTAATTATTTCAGAAAGATAACACACATTCTAAAATGAGTAGGTTTGCAAAAGTACGTGGTATCGTGGCTTTAATTAAAATTTGGTATGCTCAAGAACCAGCCAAAAATATTATATCTGTGGGAATAATGTCTAATGGTATTTATTTATTTTGATTAATATATAAATACTAAAAAGTTCTTTGTAATAGGTACATTTGGTATACCACCTGGTGTAGTATTTTCTCAGCCTGTGATGATAAAAAATAATAGATGGACCCCAGTAAATATATTTCCGATACCTCGGAAGGATCCTTGTGGTGTTGAAGACCTCATTCCCTTTACTTTGGAGATTTGTAAATATTTTCGTGTTCGATTAAGTCGTGCTTCTTATCACTATTTTCAACTTTCATAATTTAAAATTATATTTTAATTAAAAATAAATTATTACGATTGAAATTGGCGCGTAATTTCATTTTTTAAGACGCAAAAAGGACGGGAAGACTTCAGAACACGCATGCGCTTTGACTTGTTTTGTTTCCTGTGAGTGGCACGTACGCATTCGTGTTTGTATACATCGACTAGGTGTTTGTGATTGAACAAATTTGTTTACATATTGAGTGCAACGTGGTTAATTATAAGTAGTTAACTACTTAAATTTTACATGTACGTTGTTCTTTATTAAAAATGGAAGTGGATAACATCACAACCGCTGACGATGTAGTAGTATCTGACAAGATTTCTGATGAGGAATCCAATGTTGTCGTAACCGGTGCAGGTGATAGCACCAATTCCATGACTGCTCCTGCTGACCGAGTTAAACGTCGCGCTAAAAGACTTAATCGACAAGGTAGTAAGGAGGGTGTTAGTAATAATACTGCGGGTACAGGGTTTTTACAAACTGCAAGAAGATGGAAAAACAGCCGCCGCCCAAGAAACGGGCATGGACGTGGTCTTCCAAAAAAAGGTTATTATTAACTTTTTAATTATATTTTTAGCTAGTACGGGTTACATGTAGACATTTCCTCGTGGGGAATGATTTAGTAACACGAATAGATTTCTCTTCTGGTGTGGCCATGTAGGTATTATCTAATGTTGTTTACCTCCACGTGTATTTATAGCATGCTTGTAAGATTCGGGTTTCATTTCAAAAAAATAAAACGTAAACAATGTAGAGTGATAAATTGTATGATTTGATAAAGTTTAATAATTAAAACTAGTTACCTCAGTTTTCAATTTTTATTTATTGTTGTTTGTCATTTTACAAATATTGTCACTTTCGTAATGCGAATGTAAATGTAAATTTTAGGTGGTGCTGGTGGAAAGGGAGTATGGGGAGCTCCCGGATCCGAGCTTCTAGAGACATACGAAGACATGGATGATCCTAATTATGACTATGAATGTTTGACAAATGGTGATATTGAATTAAAAGAAGTTATTCCCGAAATGAGCATGGAGGAAGTCCAGGTAAATAAATAGAAACTTTTATTATAAACCGGTTAATATGCTTACGCTGCAGGCGAATAAGACAGTTGTTAAAAAGTAAAAGTAGCGTACGAAATAGAAAACGTGATTAGAATGTAGTATAATTGACCTTGTTATTGTTTACAAATAATTCACATTCGAACTTTTATGTAAATTGGAACTATAATTTTTTTTATTATTGGTCTTAATTATTTGTAAGTAAAATAGGACAATATAACGATAAAAACATATGCACATTTGTAAAAAATGAAAAAAGAAAGTTTCACAACCAAATAAAATTTGAACACTGCTTAAAAACATTCATCATTAAAATAGGCAAATAGGGTTGCACGCTGGCGACAAGAAATGTCGACAATCGACAAAATATTTGTTTATTAAGCAATTTTTCTAAACAAACCTTGATACAATCTAATCTAACGCCTATATAACTCGTGCGTTAGATTAGATTATGTTCAGGTATGTTTAGAAAAAAGTATCAACCATGCTTTTTGTATACTAATGGGGTATGTAACCAAATTTTGATTTTTACTTTTATGATATGAGACAAAAGATATTTTCCTATTTCGCGTTCATAAAGTAAATTTTGTTCAATTGTTTTTGGCGATTTTTTCACTTGTTAAGTTGGTAACTTTATCTAAATGTCAAATAAATATCTTTCATTTTAGTTGTCATAACCTGCCATTACTCATGAAAAAAATACTGTAATTTTTTTTTTGTATACATCAAACAGTAAAGTACTCTTTAAATTAAAGACAAAGGGTGGTAGCTTGAATGGTGATTAGGCGATAACTAATAGTGTTTTAACTCTGTCATTCGTTTATGGTTTATTTTAGAGAAAAAAATACTTCAAATAATAGTTGTAGAATAATTAATTGTACGCAACTTTTATTTAAGTACTTTTTTATTGGGTATTTTTATCACCATTCATGCTACCACCTAAAGTATTCATTCATAGATTCATAACATAAGAAATATAAATTTTAACTATAACCTGACTTTTAAATAACTTTTCAAAATAAATTAAATTTCAAATGGTTTTTGAAACTGTAGTGTTATACACCGATTTTTCTCACTTGAGCTTCACGTCATAATTTGATGTTCGTATGAATCAAATGGTATTGGTATATTGAAAATGATTAGCCAGAGAACTCACGTCATCAACCTGAAAAAAAAAACCTTATAAAAGGTTTTTTGAAAGAAGAAAAAAGTACTTGTATTAAATAATGTATATATTAATGATATTTACAATTATTTCTAAGTCAATCGTTATTCCTTTTACAGAATATAAAATTATTTGAAATAATTGTAGTTTATTTTCGTACCATACGTTGGCACTACTGAGAATGATCATGTTGTGTCAAATAATTTTATATTCCGTAATAAGTAGGAATAACGATTGACTTAGAAATAATTGTATATTCATTAATATATGTTTACGTTTCTTTAATACTAGTATATTTTTTCTTCTTTTTTTAAAAATATATAACTTATAATTTTTACAAGTTATATTTCTTTTTATAAGGTTTTTTTCGGTTGATGACGTGAGTCCTCGCCTAATCTTTTTACTATAGTGATGGATACGCGATTACTATGGTGTAAATGATTAGGGAGAAGACTCACGTCATGAACCTGAAAAACAACTTATAAAAAGATATATAGCTTGTAGAAATTATTAGTTGTTATATATTTTTTAAAAAAGAAGACAAAATATACTAGTATTAAAGAAACGTATATAGTAATGAATTTACAATTATTTCAATCCTTATTCCTTTTACGGAATATAAAATTATTTGACACAACATGCTCATCCTCAGTAGTGCCAACGTATGGTACGAAAATAAACTACAATTATTTCAAATAATTTTATATTCCGTAAAAGGAATAACGATTGACTTAAGAAATAATTGTAAATATCATTAATATAATATACATTACTTCTTTCTTTCTTCTTCTTTTAAAAATAAATAACACCCAAAAAATTCTACAAGTTATATTTCATTTTACAAGGTTTTTTTCAGGTTGATGACGTGAGTCTTCTGCCTAATCATTTTCACTATAGGCAATCATAAACAATTTTGTGTACAAGGCAATTACGTCATATAATACGTCATAGACTAGCTATGGTTACACTTATAAAATGCGAATGTTTTGATCTTTTCATTTTCCAAAATAATATAAGTACATATTATTAAAATGATGTATTTTACCTTAATTGTGTAGTACCAAGTTGTGTACGTATTTATACACCTTTAGTTTTTTATCATAATCACAAATCACATATTTTTTTCATCCTTTTGTCTGTTGTCTGTTCCAATATTTTACAAATCATTTTAACCGTCATTCTAACGGCCTACAGAGCAGAAATTTGGTACGTAGTTGGAATAATTCTTCATTTTTATATGTTTACACGTGTGGCAAGTAAAAGATTGTAGCTTGTTCTTTGATGTTTTAATTAATTTCAGATCACGTACATAATTATTCATATTCGGAGTGTAATTTGTCGTTTGAGATTCATGTGTTTGTAATCCAAAATTGTTCAAAATTTTACCTAATTTGTAAATTTTATACTGAATTATTCCATTCTTAATTTAAAATACTTTACATAAGAACGAAAATCATCAATTAACATCCCTGTTTTGAAATAAAATAATAATATTTCAATTTTATGGCTCCTTGAGTAGTATGTGCTTAAATTTTAGTACCTAGTTGTTGCCGCGTAGTTTGAGATTTGTAGTTATTTATTTGATTTAAATATTGTAATGTATACATTTTTAAATAAAGACATTAACATATTAATTATTTTAATTAGTTTTTATAGCGCAAGATATTCCTTGGTCTTTAATAAATTATCTATTTTCGATAGATTTTTTATTAATTATATTTTGAAGAAATAAAGTTTAGAACAATTTTCGGCTGTCAGATTTAGTTCGCTCACCTTTTCATAGACGGCATTAAACTTGTTATCACGGTATAGGGCTCGGACACTCAGCTGTTTCCAGTAGCCTTGCGATCAGCTGTTCCGGCGCCCTGATATCAGCGCCATCTGTCCTGTCATAGTTTTCCTTAGCGCTAATTCAAAAGTTGGAATCAGTTTGCTGTCTTACATAGAGGTGTAAACAATTATTGTGTGCCTAAAGTTTTTTGTAAACTGTGTTTGAGAATGTCAGCTTATTGTAAAGCATTATGTAGTGACGTACAAAGTCGCTACTTAGATAAAATTAAATTAATAAACAACATTGATCCATATGATTGCGACGAAAGTGATTTTTCCAGGAATATTTTAGACTTTATGATTGCAAAATAAAATGCAAAACTACAAACTACATAAGCTAGAAAATATTTTAAAAGCAGTGCATTATTACTACATATTGCATACAAATAATGCATGCAATTATCTACTTGCCACAAAATTCACACACACATATAAACATCTAAAAATAAATATTCGCAAAATACAGACTCACACACAGGATAAATAATGAAAATAACTTCTGAATATTATGCATATATATTTCATTTTATTGTACAAAATAAGCTCTGTAATGGGGTAAGAAAAAATACTCAATATTATACATATATTATTAAAATATGAGCGTTCTTATTACAATAAGCACTGTACGTTTACTTAAATAATATTTAATACATATTCGTATGTCTTTCTTCCGTGCTATTACTTCCTCCTTGAGACGGATGGCATCGTTCCATCTTCGTCTTTTTTCCAGTTTTAATGGATCAATTTGTCCTACACGAATGTACTTCTTCTTTACTAATCACATGATATCATATAAATACCTTTAGTATTCCTAGCTGATACTAATAAGAATGTTTTAATTTTGTCTTTTGAGCTAGTCTTGCAACCAGGAATACAACATTTATGTTGTCCACCCATGGTTGGCACACACACAAATACTAAATATTAATAAGTAATCACACTTAAATCACAGAAAATTGCAATACAAACGAAAAACACCACAAACCATACACGAATACAAAACAAACAAAATGGCTGTACTGTCACTATGACAACTGGGGGCGCCGGCACATATGTTTTCAAGGACACTTAAAACAGCTGTATGCCCGCGCCCTATAGTGCTTAGTTTTTATATTTTATGACATATATTGAAATTCGATTATGGTCACATACCCCATTTTAACGTGCTTATTGTTCATTTGCCTAGCGTGAAATTTGCCTATTTTAATGTGCAGTTATATATTTTCCTGTTTTCATTTTAATATTAGAAACGAACTGAACCAATCATTCTGGAATATTACGAACATGGAGACACGCATGAGGCATCAATCGCTTTGGAAGAATTCTTAACAGATGCTTCTCGTCACATGGTCGTTTATTTGGCAGTTGAGATGGCAATGGATCATAAACCATCTCATAGAGAAATAACTTCCATGTTAATCTCAGATTTATACGCTCACGTGGTCAGTGAAACTGATATAGCGAAAGGTAAATTTTTATATTATTATGGTATTCCATTATACGTTATCAATACCATTATGTGTAGCTTTTGAACGTTTGTTACAAAATTTGCCGGATTTAATTCTTGATACTCCGGATGCTCCTGTTGTTTTGGGAAATTTTATTGCTCGAGCCGTTGCTGATGACTGTTTACCACCTAAATTCGTCACCACCCATAAAGAAGCACCAGCTAATGAACAGGCAAAGTAGGGTATATTCAATTTACTCATTTCTGAATTATTTTTAAATAAAATATTTTAATAGGGAAGCATTGAGCCGAGCTGATACTTTATTATCGATGAAGCATGGTTTAGTGAGATTGGACAACGTTTGGGGTTTAGGCGGAGGTTTACGTCCTGTAAAATATCTAACTCGTCAAATGACCTTATTGCTGCAAGAATTTGTATCTTCTGGTGATTTGGATGAAGCAATTCGGTGTCTTCGAAGTCTAGAAGTACCACATTTCCACCATGAACTTGTTTACGAGGCAAGTAATTCACTTCTTGGTTTAAAATAATTATTAAGTACATATTTTTTTTAATAGGCGGTAGTTATGGCCATAGAATCTGTGAACGCAAATAAAGAAGAATCTATTTGTCGACTATTGAAAGGTTTAGACGCTGCTTGTATCATAACAACTGATCAAATGGAAAGAGTAAGTATATACATGAAAAATGAATACCAGATAATATTTCATGATAGTTTATCAGATTTTGTATTGCGAAATTACTAAAATATTAATTTAGTAGTTAGATTATATAAACTAGTTGAGGGCAACCTAATGGTAATTTATGATTCAATTTGCAAAAAATAAAATACAGAACGTTGGCAAGACACTCTGATAATATTGAAATTACCATAGTGTTATTATCCCGACTGGTGCCAAATATTTCGAATTTTAATGGCATAAAATTGACCCTTGTGGTACACTCTCCACGCCAGCAATGAGTGCCCTTGAGATAATGCTTGGTAAACGCCCGCACGGTAGAAATATATCATTAGCATTACCGAAATCTATGTACAGGTAGAGGTATAGTGATAAAGAACTTTTATATTAAGATAAAAAATCTTTTAAATAGTATTACTTTCAATATGGCATTCCATTAAGAAAAAAGTTATTTTGTTGAATAAATCGCGTGTTTTGCATTTTTTCACCTTTAAATTTGTCGTATATAATATCGCTCAACTTTGTTCATTTAATCGTCTTTCTATCTCTTCAAATAAGAAAGCCCGCTTACGGCAGACAACCCTGTACAAAACATACAGGGTGAGTCACCGAAATCGCCGTCTTCGATATCTCCCTTGTCGTTAGAAATACAGCATAAGTTTATTAACAGAATTTATTCGACTACTCAAGGAGCATAACGTAAAATTATTTTCACATATACAGGGTGTTGCATTACGGCTCGGCGAGAATAGTTTCTCTTTTTTTAAATGGAACACTCTATATTTTTTTATATATTTTGAATTGTATTTTATTCACCTATACGAACATATGAATTTTATTTTAGTTTTCCGCGGCGTTGCCAAGTTATTCCGTTTTTTCTCTAAAAAAGACCGAATACACGCATTGCTTTATAAAGGCTTACTGAAGTTATTTTAATAGTAAGAATTAAGAATTTTCTTTTCTGTATAACTGTAATTATACTCTATGTTCTGACATTTTTTTTAAATGTAATTATACAGGCTGTTCAATAAAGCGAATCAAATGTGCTCAATTTCAAATGACTATAACTCGTCATTTTCAAATGGAACACCCTATATTATTCAGTTGTGTGTATTTTTGTATTATCTTCATATGTTATTAAGGGTATCCCATGCCTAAAACCAATAATTTTGGAGATTTTCACCATTTTTCTCTAAATTTATATATTTAACTAAAAATTAAATCTAGTACACCATGGATACTGTTTTTTGGATAAGAAACAATTGCAGTAATGACAGTATTTTCATTAGCCAGGTTGTTATTAATTACAGAGGGATTAAGTAAATTAATTTATTAATATGAGTCTCTCGCAAGAAGAACTTACGAATATGGTGTATGCTGGTCAGGCCAGGTGTCATCTCACGGGCACTCAATGCTGGCGTGGAGAGTGCGCAAGAAGAACTTAGGAATATGGTGTACACACTTGAAGCAGCGGAAACAAACCCTCTTTTGGCATCAAGAATTTATGCACAACGGTTTCCGGGCAGACGACATCCAAATCCGCGTTCTTTTAAAAAACTAAGGGATAGGTTTAACAGAACTGGTCATGTTCAGTACGACAAAAAAGGTTTCTTTCCGCTTCTCTAAGTGCGTACACCATATTCGTAAGAAGTTCTTCTTGTGAGAGACTCATATTAATAAATTAATTTACTTCATCCCTCTGTTATTAATAACAACCTGGCTAATGAAAATACTATCATTACTGCAATTGTTTCTTATTCAAAAAACAGTATCCATGGTGTACTAGATTTAATTTTTAGTTAAATATATAAATTTAGAGAAAAATGGTGAAAATCTCCGAAATTATTGGTTTTAGGCATGGGATACCCTTAATAACATATGAAGATAATACAAAAATACACACAACTGAATAATAAAATATAGGGTGTTCCATTTGAAAATGACGAGTTATAGTCATTTGAAATTGAGCACATTTGATTCTCTTTATTGAACAGCCTGTATAATTACATTTAAAAAAAAATATGTCAGAACATAGAGTATAATTACAGTTATACAGAAAAGAAAATTCTTAATTCTTACTATTAAAATAACTTCAGTAAGCCTTTATAAAGCAATGCGTGTATTCGGTCTTTTTTAGAGAAAAAACGGAATAACTTGGCAACGCCGCGGAAAACTAAAATAAAATTCATATGTTCGTATAGGTGAATAAAATACAATTCAAAATATATAAAAAAATATAGAGTGTTCCATTTAAAAAAAGAGAAACTATTCTCGCCGAGCCGTAATGCAACACCCTGTATATGTGAAAATAATTTTACGTTATGCTCCTTGAGTAGTCGAATAAATTCTGTTAATAAACTTATGCTGTATTTCTAACGACAAGGGAGATATCGAAGACGGCGATTTCGGTGACTCACCCTGTATATATTGATTTATAGTATTATTGAGAAAGTTAAATTGCCATCAGATTTGTCGAAATATTGATTCGAGTTTATTTTTAGAAGTAAAATTAATGTGAGCTATCATACGAATTTTTAACGTTCATATCAATGAACATATAAAAATAAAAGTCTTGATGCACCATAGGTTAAATGGTTTCTTACTTTCGTTGCATGAAATTTATTCGGACGCTGCTTTGGTTGTAAATAATAGCAATCAAGATATGTTGCATGAATAAATACAAAATGTTCTAAAACAAAGATACGAAATCTGTAACATTAGATAAAAATTGCCGTCATTTTTGCATATTCGCAAATATATTTTCAAAAAAATATAAAATACGAATTGTAATTTGATATATCTTTAATTCATGTTTCATTTATTTACATAACAAGACCTGAAAGTGACACTTTATTGGGTGAGCAAGCACATTCCAGAGCAAGCCGTAGGCGAGCTTTCAAAGCTTGTGATCTCAGTAAAGACACTTTCAGTCATGTTGGATACAATTTTGTTTTTCGCGGTCATGAAAAAAAAAAATCTATTGGTGAGCATTATATTTTTTTATTACGAGGAAATAAATAAGTAACTGATCGCCGTTGAAACATTCATGTAGGGATGGGAAAGTTATTTTCCGATCTCTTATAGACAATTTTTCGAGTTAGCTCAGTAAAGAAGGATATTCCGGTGATCAGAAACAGCTCATTTTCTGGACGATCGTGAAAAAATTATTATTTTGATACAATATTATTAATTTAATTATGTATAAGCGATACAAATGGGTATAAGACAATTTCTTTTGTATTACAATACTAAATTTTTATAATACTTTTACATTCAGAATTACGCGATAAGAGTTATATGGTTTCATTAGAAAATTTGGGCCCTTATTATTGAGCGTTCGTAATTTCGTTCGTATTCGTTTTCATGTTCAAAAATAATATTGTAAATGTCAGTATCACAGTCACATTTCTTCAGATCACTTACAAGTTAAAAGTAAAAGACCCTCTGAACAATCACGGAACACAATTATTAAATTTAATTTTTGATATTTATTTTAAAATTAGAATACACCACGAAACGAAAATTATTGTAAACAATGTAACAAGAATAAGAAGTTTTTTTTTTATTCTGATATCTTATTTACTAATGTAGATAGGTTCTGAATTAATCGACTTAAAATATGTTGGATTCGTTTGTTGGTTTTAATCATAATTTAGTAGTTTTTTTTTATTTCCAAAGAATATATTATTAAGAACACTTGCGCCTCTAGTGAGCAATGCTCAAACGAGACCATACATATCTATCTCTAGTCTCTGTCTGGCCAGCCGAAATCAAAACAAAGCAAATGAAGTTTTGTCTAGTTATATTTTGTCGTTGTTCTGGACCACTCTATATTTCATGTAAAATATATTTGATACATTAAATAATAAATCTACCGAATTAATGTCATAAAGTACCTTATATATTTTAAAATGACCTCAATATAATATAATAAATTGCTTCAAATATTAAAAAATCTAAAACATGTCGCATGTCAATCACATACATATGTTTACTTCCACTCAGCTGGTTTTGGCATGAATGTCAACGTGAAGTGCATGTACTCTATAGCATAGATTAAGGAAAATATATAGTAAAAGAGCCCTGCAATATGCACCACCAAATAGAAGGAAAAGAGGAAGACCCACAACATTATGGATACAAGGAGTCCAACAAAATATGATTGACCGAGCTATAGATGAGGAAGACTGGCGAAACAGAGATATGTGGCGATCGAAATGCGGGAGGCGGCAGAAGCTGTAGGAACCCTGCTGATATATATATATATATATATATATATATATATATATATATATATATATATATATATATATATATATATATATCAATTTGACTTCCGTACATAGAAACATGCATTTGGCGTCTATGGGAAGTACTGGTCCTAGGCGTCTACTTCTTCGAGTATATAGAATGTATCACCCCACCTAATAATGTGAGCATAAGGATATTTCGAAAAATTCGTATTTAAAGAAAACAATATACACGTATATTTGACTTCCGTACTTTATACGAGTTTTTGCCGTCCCGCGTATATTTTTGTACGTATTACTGACAATTTGGCGTCCAAAATTAATATACGTTTACAAAAAGCTATCAATCGGGCATCCTGCACTGTTGCCAAATATTGTGTACTGTAGCACCAATATGGAATACGAACATAGTCGTCTAACATGGGATCATGATTTTTTTTAAATTATATTTTTTACTAATGTTTTGAAAAGTATTTGTTTAAATTTGATTTACATGCAATTCTTGAATTAAATCAAATAAAACAAAATTCGTTGTGCATGTTTAATAAAATGGGTCTGCAGATATGTATTTATACGCCTTATGTGCAAAATATTGCACGTAAATGCTCTTCCTCTCTGTGTTTTTTTTTTATCTTCCGTTACCTTAGGTAAGGAAGGTATTGTCTTTGGTCAAAAATTTCGTTTTACTATTTTTACGATGATGTCTGTATATACTCGTATGTATGTGTGTGTGCATCTCTCTCTCTCTCTCTCTTTGTGTGTGTTTATATGTGTGTGTATTTGGTTGTGTGTGTGTGTGTGTGTGTATGTATGTGTGTGTGTGTGTGTGTGTGGGTATATGTGTATGTGTGAAAAAAGTTCTCCGATAACTCCAACAACTACAATTCCAAAAATTATAATTCTTTCCTTTTGTACGTCCGTATAAAGACTTGATTCAATTTTGGCTATAATTGGTACACCGGAAGTACTCTTATTTGCAGTTCTTAACAGTTTTTTTTTTAAAGCAGTTAAATATCTCTTTTTCACATTTTGTTATCACACATATTATAGATATGTTATTCACGATTTGATTAGTTTTTTTTCTTTATATTCAATGTATTTGGAGATGAAAAATTATAAAGAAATTAATATTCATAAATCTTGCAACCTATGTTGCTATAAAGCACAATGGAAATCAAATAGAAACAATATATTTTAGTAATTGACAGATGTCTGTGTCAAGTATAACTTGCATAGTTTGTGAAATAATTTTACTGGAAATATATAATCTTTTGCAGGACAATACACACCTTATCTGTGAGTAATTTATATGAAATACATAGAATAGACGGAAGGTCATGTGTTGGCCACATCAGATTTTATACAAATTTGGCCACATCAGATTTTATACAAATTTATGACTGCTTCCGACATATTGAAAATTTGAATTAAAGTAACCAAATGCTTTTAGAATAGGTAAACATACTTGCACTGGAGTTTAGAAGATTTAGCATATTTTTTGATTGTTTTACAACCACAAATTAAATATTTAGTTTAGGTGTTCCTAAATAGATAAGGTTCCTTTTGAAACAAAGTTTAACCGTAGGTACATGAATTATTAAATAAATATTATGATATAAGGACTATTTAATATATGTATCGCAACGTCTGACACTTAGACGATGAAATTGATTTTCTAATAAATTATAAAAATATTGAGTGGCACTCTGATCACCCAACTAAGAAGACTGAAGTACTTATACATTATATTAGCATATTTGCGTAAGTAATCGCTTGTAAAATTGGATGATCGGAATAACAATCATTTTTTTTATTTAATAATTACCTACTAGTTTTCTCACATCTTTCATAAATTTGTTTATATGTACCTCAGCGTATAAGATATAAAAGAAATATTTTTTTTGTTCCATATCTCAAAAATATTATTCACATAGATACATATATGTGTCATTTGCAAGTAAGTAAATTACCATCCATATTTCAAGCATTTTGATTATATTAAACATTTGTTTTGTCAAATTAATTTTGTCTATCCTATAATAACAGTATTTTTTAATGAAATGTATATGTGTATCACATGTAATATTTAACGCTGTTTTTGCTTCACCTTAAAACTTATATGATCGCAGTTCAAAAGACAGAAATAAATTTTCAAGTTTATTTTTGATACAAATTACAATACTGATTTTGAATTTTTAAAATACTGAACCTTTTATTTCATTATACACCAATAAAATTTAAGCAGGAATAATGTTGCAAAGTGCTATGCACATCTCTACATAGTATAAAACTAGTGATATACCTTGGCTTCACCTAGGAGGAGCAATATTAAATTTATCTGCAAAAGTTTTATTTAACCGAGTTCTTATAACATTTTGCAGAGATAAGTCGGCCGGGGGGACGCGCTTCCAATAATATCCCCGAAACTATAAATACCGTATTTTAAAATTTTATATTTAAGTAATTTTCAGTTTTTATCCGATAGTGTTCTAAAGTTGTTAACCATTGTTTTATATTCTTGTCTATTTTAAATTTATTTTAACCTAATTGTATGTCATTATTTATTTTATCTCATTTATTCTTCTATTCAATTCTGAGGAATGTTTTATCTATAATTTAATATATTGTGTTTTCTATGTAATGACATCCTAAAGAGACATTGATTAATCTTGAAAATGGTTATTGTAATGACAGAAACGTTGGTGTAATATCAATAAATTTTCTTCACTCAGGTTCATAATAATATATAAAAATAATTTGAGCGAGGTTTTTCTTTATTAGTAATAAATGCTTATGATTATTTTTTATAAATGTTTATCGAGATGTTTATAAAATCATAGCAGGTGTAGTTGTATTTTAATACATAATTGTGTAATAAAAAATAATTTTAAATTTTACAAATGAACGAGCAATAATACGATATTACTTTCGAGCGAGATATTTTTTAGACGATTATAAAAATAAAATATTTTCAAGAATTTTGTTTCAATTGACAATACTTGCTATTTTCATTTTTTCTATTAATCTACCATAGCAACAAAGAAAGCAAAGCTACCTGGCTATGTTGATTTGGTATTTAAAGTACCTAAGTGTGACGAGCTTAAAACCACGACACGAAGCGTAGTGTTTTTTTTACGTCATTTATGCTTTCTAAGCACTCATGCCCATATATTATACACTATTTTCTTATACCTGCATATTTTATACCTGATTTGCGAATTCGGACAATAATTTAATTAGTCTAATAATTATTTTACATCTGTTAAACTGAAAGACTCGAAAATACTTTCCAGCATAATAAAAATTAATTTAAAAATTGTTTAAATTATTTAGTATTTTTTAAAATCCAAAAATAATTTCCTATTTCGCGTTTACAAAGTTTCATATACTGAATGAAGAAAATCTAATGTGGTCAACACATTACCTGCCGTCATTTTATATATTTTTAATCCTTCTTGCAAAAGATTATATTTTTAGTAAATTTATTTCACGAACATATTTTGACCCTGACATCTGTCAATTTGGATGAATATCCAAATTGTTTCCATTGTGATGCTGCATAGACTGCAAGATTTATGAAACTTAATTTCTTTATAATTTTTTTTCTCTTCTAACTATAGCAAATATAATGAAAAATTGTAACCATGTAATATAATATTCTTTAATGTTTATAATAAAAATTTGGGTACTTCCGGTCGGGTTGACCAATTATATCCAAAATCTAATCAGCTCTTCAAAAGGGTATACAAATGAGAAGTACGTAAAAAATTGTAATTTTTGGAGTTTGCAGTTATCGAATAACGATTGTCACACACACACACATATACAGACATCATCGTAAAAGTAGTAAAATTGTATTCTAGCGACTCTAAAATGTGCTTATTCGTTAAAAACGGACTATGAATTTTTTGACCAAAAGGCGACGGAACGTAGAAAAAATAATTCATTTAAAATGTCATTGTCATAAAATGTTTTTATCAAAGAAGTTATTGCATTCCTATATGACACAGTAACAAAATATCGGAACAATAAATAAATATAAAACTATTTTTCATGTTTTAATGAATAAACTTTCGTCGTTTATATATAGAAAAGATTTTTTTTTAATTGAGAAAATACGTTCTTAACCTTCGAGTTCTCAAAAAATAATTATTTTATAAAAGTACATTATTTCTGCAAATTATCTTTATAAAATAAACAAAATAATATGGAAAATAATAGACATCTTTATAATTTTACTCAGTGTTGACTAAATTCTTTAAAAATAATAATTTCTCAATATAATATTAGATTATGCTATCATAACCAATTCAGGTTCATATTCTTTAAACATTTAAAATGAAGAAATACTGAAAACTAAACGCACGAGTTACACATGCCATGTTGCCAAGTGTATGGACGTCAAATTGGCGGTGATTTTCGATTATCAATATACGCCGGCGTATATTATGATGCGACGACAGCGCCACATACGGAATTATAAAGATAAATTTCACACATCAGCCAGCTGTACTAACCAAAACCATGGAAACTGTTAATATATTTAGGTAATTCAAATTGACAAATGTCAATATCAATGAAAAGTAAATGAATGTGGCAGAGATGAGGATGTGAAGATAGATGTTGAGGGAGACATGGAAAGATACGGTAATGAATGAAAGAATAACTCGAGTGTTGGAAGTTTCTAGAAAAATACGAGACGATTACACTAGTTTGAACATGTTATAAGGAGAGATGAAGAATATGTTGAAAAATGAATGAATAGCTTAGTAAGAGAAGGAACTGAATGAATACGCAAAACAGAAATGAGTGGAAAAGGAAAAAAAAATAGCGACCTCCTAACGAATGGGAAAAGCTAAAGAAGAAGATGTCAGTATCATGAACGAATTAACAAATTGGCATACATGTATCTCTTTCCTTTGCAAAGGCTATAAGCGTGTAAGATAAGGATGGATATAACACGCGTGTCTTTCAAAAATTCATGTTGTTTCGGATAAGTTAGGACATTTCACTTTAAAACGATGCTCGTTGATGATAATACCATTGAATAAATAATCTACTACAAGAACGGCAATGCAAGCTACCTAATCGTAACGTCTCTTTTTAACCATAACATGCTGCCACTAGCGGTGACTTATTAACTATCATTGAAGAAGAGAGAGCAGGCAATATAATGTGTTAGGAAGGGGAAGCATGCTATGTCTGTTTTGTATAAACAGTACGAACGGTGTGTTTTAAACTGAAAGGAATATTGGAGAAGGAAATAAGTTTTGTGACCTCATATGAAAGACAGTATTTTTATTTTATTTTTTTCATTACAAATAAGTGAATAAAATTAATAGTAATTTGAAATGTGGGTACAAACACCGGCAAGATTAGGGGAACGCCAAAAAAGCAATGTATTTAAAAAAATATATGACAATGTCATTCATATTTGTGTTGGTATTTCTACATCTACAACAAATAACAAATGACGATATAACACCTTAATATAGCCACCTAATAAAAATTAATTATAATTTATCGAGATGTTAAATATTGATCGGTCTTTAGTTTTATTAAATATGGGTGTTTAATCCGTGTTCATTGAAGATAAAGGATTAACAATGATTTCTGCTTTTGTTTCCTTTTCTATTCTTAGCACTTAAAGTAAAAAAATAAAATTTAAAAAGTAGAAAATTATTATTTATTAGTAATAATTCATAATATAAAAATAATGAAAAAAATATTTTAATTAAAAAACTGAATTTTCCATTATGCACAAATTATTACTTAAAAATAATATTTTTTATTTTTTTTAAAGAAATATTTTCTACTTCGAATTGAAGACAAAATCAGAAATTATTGTTAACCCTTGATCTACAGTGAACATGAATTAAACATCCATATTTAATAAAACTAGAGACCGATAAATCAATCTTTATTAAGTGGCTATATTTAGGTGTTATATCGTCATTTTTTATTTGTTGTAGATGTAGAATTACCAATACAAATATGAAAGACAGAGGGTTCATACTTTTTTAAATACATAGCTTTTTTGGCATGCCCCTAATTTTGCCGGTCTGTGCAAATATAATATTCGGTATAGTTGCGTCAAAAATCAATTATTACTTTAACAAAAAAAAAAAATACTTTTCATAGAAATTTTTACCTGCCTCGAAATAATTAAAAAATATGTACATTATATCATTTTTATAATATAGATTATAGAAGATGGCTTGGCTAAAATGATGACGTTCCTGTTTTCAATTTAAAATAAATATCTCTAATTTCAGTACTACAAAAAGATATTTTAAAAAGTTTTTTTTTAATATGTACTTTCAATTCTCAAAGGTACCTCTTTAATTTGAAAAGTAGGTTGTTATTCAGAAAAAATAATTGTAATTACAAATTAAAATTAAATTCTAAATTTTGTAATGATTGTTAATTTATTATTAATTTAACAATAAAATGTAACAATTAAACAGTTCAATTTTTTATAATTTATTACAAATTTATATCAAAAACACATTTTCAAAATAACATTTTTTGCTACTTTTCAAATTAAAACCTCTAGTATAAACTTGAAATTTCGGATTTAACAAAAAGAATTGAAGTACTAAATTGATATAACTTTTTAAATTAAATTATTACAACTGCCAAGAAATCTGTGCAATTTTAGTATTTCCAAGGCCAACAGAAAAATTTAAGAAGTCACACTTAAGGGCCTTTCTATTAAATCACGTTGAGTGTCATATTTTAATGTAAGTTCATCAAATAGAAGAACACAGTTTTTCTCCTGAACTTCCATAACTCTGACTTTCAACTCAAATTTTTTGAAAAGAGATGTTTCCAATCCAGTTCCTGTATGGTTCACTTTTAACCATTTTCTAATTGTTCGTGGAGATGGTAAAAGTAATTTTGATTTATCACGCATATATTTGAACAATGAGGGGGATTTATAATATATTTTTTCTTAAGATATACAGAGTGTTCGAAAAATAGGGGACCAAATTTGGAAAATATATTAATCAAACCAAAACAAGAAAATAATCCTAATATACCCATGTCCGGAAACGAACCATTTCGGAATAAAACACTCTTTTGTGCTCGCTTTTTGGCTAATGAAAAAGACTGTTTCTCTATTTTCTTTAGCAGTTTTCGTTTCCTTGGTGTAATTTCCGGCGAAGATGAGCTTTCTTCATACATGGAAAATATATTTTTTCTTGCAGGTGGTGTTGGTTTTATTTCTTTGCATTTTTGTCTGTCCAAAATTTTAGTTTATATATTGGGTTAGAAAAGTAAATATATATGAATTTATTAATTTTGTAGCAGTAGCGAATAGCGATATAAAAGTTTATAAATAAAGTAGGTAAGCTGGCCGCAGAATAGCAGAGCAGAGCATTGTGATACTATTTTTGTGTATCAAGTATTGATGCACATGAGTTAACTATAGACATAATATATAATTACAATGTATACTATTGTATAAGTCGTATATGCTCCATATTAAATGCAATGCTGAGGACGACAATGAATATTTGTCTGTCTGCCCCCAGTTGTTACTTTGTATATTGTGTACGTATCACAAATAAATTATAAATAAAATAAAATAAATATTTCATCACGGCATATTACCCATTGCTGGGTGTGCCAATCTGCTTTGTACAGATATCAGTAATGATGGAATATTTGTACCGTGCGGGCGCTTACCAGGCGTCACCTCACGGGCACTCATAGCTGGCGTGGAGAGTGCATCACAGGGGTCAATTTTGTGCCATTAAAATTGGATGTGATTTTTGGCGTCGGTCGGGATCGAACCCGGGTCCCCAGATTCGCGACCGGACACTCAGACACACGGCCACGAGACCCCATTAAAACAAATAATTAAAAAAATAAGTCGTATTGGAATATATAGAATGTTTTGCTCGCCGTTTCACCCCTAACCAAGTGTCGGTGTCGCCCGTGAACGACACACACACATCGTACCTACCCTATGACGGCGGACTCCTGAGCCTGAGTAGCAGGGTTGAACTATTGTTTATTTATATGGGTTGAAATATAGTTTTAAATCCGGGATCAGCATTTTTAGGAACGGAGCATCTATAAACATCATTTTTGCGGTGTTTATAGCATCACTGATATGTATAAAATTATTAATAGTGAATTCTTTGTTTTTTTGCGGAGCATGTTGAAAATAATATTTTCTTTATAATCATTGCTTTTGGCAATTTGTATAAAGCCAATAATTGCTAAACACAACGAGTGTGTTTACGTTCGATGATTAATATATTGCACCTTCCAGCTTATAGAAAATCAAAATTAAAAGGTCCTTTTTCTTATTTGGCACTATGTGATTTAAAAAACTTATTCCTAGCATGTTTAAGACTTGAATCAAAAATTTGTTTGCGTAGGTAATATCTGTGTATTATGCAAACAATTATTCTTATTTGATTATTTGGCATATTGTTTTACAATTTACATATAAAGATTAGTAGTTCATTTATTGAATGATTTATTTGTATTACTTTTACATTGTGAAAAATAATAATTAATTGGCATTATTGTGTAATGATTCGTATGGTTAGGTGGGAGACCAGCCTATAGCTGAACCTTGCCATTGATGTCTTATAAAAATTATTATTATCATTTTATTTAATTCTTTATTGAAATTTGTTTCATTTAACGGTATTCTAATTAACTATTAACTAAACTATGGAATGATGCCATTTTTATATTAAAAAGATGGTTAGATTGGCACACCCAGCTATGGGTAATATGCCGTGATGAAATATTTATTTATTTTATTTTTTATTTAGAATTTAAATATATTGATAGAACAATTTTTTTTACACCAACTTCGCTCATTTTTTACAACCGGTCGCATTTTCTCGGCTGAAGAAATTTTTTGACTTGACAGATCTAATACGTTAGTAGATTAGTTGTCTCTTTCTAATACTATATATCAAAACTTTTTTCCATTATTTGCTAAATTAATATCGATAATACAGTTTTCAGTTTACTCCACTTATCATTGTTTTCGTAGTTCATGTATCGAATGGCTGATGGCTCTGCTGCGTTCGGTACATTTTCAACGTTACGGAATATTTGGCTTACTTTGCCGTTCTTGTAGTAGATTATTTATTCAATGATAATACTTTCGCTTTAACGTATGTTTCTTTATTAATTCAAATACATTACCTTGATTCATAGCCGTACGAATAACGTTATTTTTTGTCAGTGACACTGACATTGTGTCAGTATCTTATTTTTCATATATTTGGTTTTACATTTGCTAATAAACTTACCAGTTAACTTATTTTTGAATTTTGAATGCTTTTATTGTAATATATATTTTTATAATAATAAAATAACCGTAATATCTTATATACCCTCATAAAAACTAAGCAAACGACACTACTGAATTTGTCAGAATGGGCGGAGCAAAAATCTGAATTCATACAATTCGTAGATAACCTTGATCGGACAATTTTTAGTGTAGTTCGAAGAAAAAAGTAATTGTGAAGTAGGCAACCTGCTTTGTATATAAGCAATATCAAGCAGGACCAGCAATATATTAGAATACACTTAAGGCGATTTCGGGCGACAACAGTTCACTTGCGGTATGTTGCGTTCAGGTGCGTTCACACATTCGGGCGCTAGGAACTGCTTACCCGGTATGCTTGGATCAGTGTTCACAGGTGAACGGGTTTGCGAGCCGGGTCAGCTCACTGTTCACTATTTCTATCTCTTTTTATTATGTCATTTTATTTTGAAATGTCAGAACAGTCGGTGTCGTGGTCTTTATGTCAAAAAGAGATTTTTTCGTTGCCTATATATGGATAATCTAACTTTCTCTGTTATTTGAGATATTGTAGAAATATGCGATACTGTGGAAGTAACGAATTTATAACGAAAATGTAAGTACAGAATAAAGTTTAAAAAACGAATTAAAATAATACGGATTTGTTTATAGATGATACTTATTCTATAAAATGTATTATGGAAAACCTCGAGGAATAATGAAGCATGTTGAAGATTCAGCAATTTAAATCTACCGCTTGTTGATATATTATTGTGTCGCCTTTAGCCACATAACATTGCTTTTTCTAAAGGAACCGAAATAAAACCTCCACTAGATTTTTTAATGTGTATTAATGTTCTTAGTTCTTTTAGCAATGCTTTGCTTGTAAAGCAAGACATGCGAAAATGTAAAAAAATCATAATTTCAATAATTAGATTTCCATTTTTCGCAAAAGTCTCGTTTACTATTATGTTTATTCTTCAGTATATTAGATACATTACAGAACAACAGTATCATTATTTTTATTAAAGAATATAAATAATCCACTATTAACACTGAAGTATTTAATTCGTCCTCCAGTGCTAAATATAAACATAATTTAATTTTCTTATTCATATGCATTTTAACTGTCAGACACTATTTTTGACAGTTTTAAATGTCGCGAATATACATAACCTCCAAGCTCAGTGTCAACAAGTGAACCAGACGATTTTTGGCGCCACCACTGACCATATCATACCGTACCTGACCGTAACTAATCCAAGCAAGTGAACGGGTATGTCGCCCGAAATCGCCTTTAACAAATGTTTAATGTAGAAAAACGTTTAAATAAAATATGACCACAATTTAATGGACAAAGTTTTTTTTATGGTTTCATCAAATATTTGTTTATACAGGGTGAGTCATCGAAATCGCCGTCTTCGATATCTCCCTTGTCGTTAGAAATACAGCATAAGTTTATTAACAGAATTTATTCGTCTACTCAAGGAGCATAACGTAAAATTTTCACATATACTAATAAAAATTAAGAATTTTCTTTTCTGTATAACTGTAACTATACTCTATGTTCTGACATATTTTTTTAAAAATGTAATTATACAGGATGTTCAATAATGGGAATCAAATGTGCTCAATTTCAAATGACCATAATTCGTCATTTTCAAATGGAACAGCCCCTATATTTTATTATTCAGTTGTGTGTATTTTTGTATTATCTTCATATGTTATTAAGGGCATCCTATGCCTAAAACCAATAATTTCGGATATTTTCATTTTTTTTCTCTAAATGTATATATTCAATTAAAAATTAAATCTAGTATAGCATGGATATTGTTTTTTGAATAAGAAACAATTGCAGTAATGACAGTAGTTTCATTAGCCAGGTGACCGGAGACCATGGAGCAACTGACATAACTTATGCACTTTTAAAATGTTTATAGTTCGAGCAATAAAGAATGAATAATAATGTTGACAGCCGACCAGAATAGCGAAGAAGCATGTAATCGTAATCTAAAGGTTCCGAGTTTGAATCCCTGTCAGACATGAATGTTAGTGTTCATTTCCATTAATTCATAATCATCAAAACCAATTCGCTGCATATTCCCATTATCAAATGTGCAGCCGTAAAACAATAATAATTTTGAACATAAAAATATTTAAATTGTAAATTATTCTCAAAATACAGACATTTTGACTTACCATTAACTTTACGTAACTGAACTGAAAGTAACCAACGATCACAAATACACTAGATATAACTTCATAGCATTTGTTATGTTTTCGGCTGGACAGAAAGAGACAACTGAGGATAGAGATATTTTGAGTCATCTCCTGGAGTAATCGCTAGATGTCACTGCTTGTTCTAGTACTATATTTGAAACATTTGAATTATTATTATCGAAAACCAATTATAAAGTGCATGAAACAAACTGATAGTATTGGGAAAGGATAAAAAGAATTGTGTATAATTATTTATTTTATTCTATTATTTTTTAAACGAAATGATTTTTGTATCAATACTTCTTATTCTGTTTGTACTTTTTTCTAAATTTATTTACGCTTTATGGTGAATCTGGATTTTGATATAAATGTCTAAAATTCAATTGAGTAATAATTGATTGCCATGATTATTTAATAGCCGTGTGCCTGAGTGTCTGATCGCGGATCTGGGGAACCGGATTCGATCCCGCCCGACGCCAAATATTTCTAATTTTAAATGGAACAAAATTGGTCCCTGTGGGGCGCTCCCCACGCCAGCAATGAGTACCCATGCGGAGACGCCTGGTAAACGTCCGCACGGTACAAATATGTCATCTTTATTGAAATCTGTTCACAAAGCAGATTGGCACACCCAGAAAAGGGTAATATGCCGTTATATATTTATCCTGATTCAACATAGTATGGTTATGAAGACAGTCTAAAATACCCATAGGTAAATTTATCATGGTAGTATTAATTAATTGTTTTTACCTCCCGCTACCCTTGGTAAGGGAGGTATAGGGATCGTGCTAAAAATCGCATATCGAGATTTTGGTAAATAACCACGTTTTAAGGTCCCTAGAATCCAATTTTAACATTTTCACGATGTCTGTGTGTATATATGTATGTATGTGTGGACCCTGTTTACGCTCTAACTCAAATACTATCATTCAGAAAGTTTTGAAACCATGTATTTCTACCTTATTCGAATATGGAAATATCTGATTAGATTTTGGTGGCAATCGGATAACCGGAAATGGCAGTTTACTTGAAGCTCAGGATAGTTTTTCTTCAAAAAATACCTTTAAATGTAATTTTTTCTCAATTTGTTATTATAAAAATTAAAGATTATTTCATTTTCTACAAGTTTGCTTTAATACTTTTTCTATATATTGTATGGATAAATTTATAAAGTAATATAAAAATTATATACATAGGTAAATGGCGGGAGGTACTGTGTTGGTCACATCAGATTTTTTTATATTATTTCTAAAAAAAATGTTACCGTTTGCTTTTGCATGGCATATGCATTTTTCTGCAGCCCTGCACACGTTTATAACAAAATCAAGTGCCGGATGTAAACCGTAGAAAATGAATAAGAACGTGATAAGTTTTTAGAATTATTCACATCATATTTCAATACTTACTTGAAAAAGGCATATTTATAAAATAATACCGAAAAACAAAAAACAAACAAAACAGAACGACTTTACAACTGCCAAAATCCAAAACAAAGGAGCAAAATGTACAAATATATTATAATGACTATAGAGACATCTCTTGACAAACTGTAGAGTAGACTTTATATATCTCTATCTCTAGTTATCTCTTTCTGTCCAGCCGAGAACATAACAAACAATAGTGAAGTATAGGGCATGTTTTGTCTAGTATATTTGTGCTTGTTGGAAAGTAACAATAATCGTAAAAAGTCCCGTTTTCACCATTGCCGAATAAATTCATTAATAGTTACCTGAGGAATAAATTTTGTTCATCGGTTAGTCAAAGTTCGTTTCACTAACCAAAACCGTTGAATATATAGTTATTCATAGAATATTATATTTTGTTTTGAGTATACAGCTAACTAGTTCATCTGCCTGACAAAACTGTCAAATTCGCTGTCAACGAAAATTATTTTTTGATTTGTGTCATGGAAAATGGAATACAAGGAATCGAATACTTTTGCATAAAAATATGATTCATAATAAAACAGATATATTTCTTGCATTTATTCACTCCAGATTATGCAGAATTATATTTAGAATTTCATAAACGCATTATTTTGATTATCAGAATCTCATGCAAAAAAATACATCGTGAAATTGATTATGGATAATAGGGATCATTTATTTTTCGCCTAAATAATAATTTCTTCATCGGAAGATGTCAACAATGAAAATGATGAAGGAAATAAAATAACCTTATAATAATCCATTTCTATATTTATCTATTATCTTGGTACTTATTGTAAATATATTCTTTGGATCACCTGACTGAACAATTATAAAATTATTATAACACGCACATTAAAAATGTGAAATGCCAAACTATTCATTTAATAAATACTTCACTGGGCAAAAATCTTCAGATAATTTAACCAACGATTTATTTGTCTAATAGTTGCTAACTGATGTAGATGAAACAAAAATATGCTATTTTATTTGACGTACAGTTTAACTGATGAATAAACTATTTATTCGTCAATGGTGATTGATAAATAAAACAGGGAACGAATTTAACAGAAGTATTATACAAGTGTCTCATTTTCGAATATTATTTTTCTCCATTATTTTGCGTTGAGTATGCCGCTAAGTTCATCTCTCTTTGATTTGTGTCATTGAATTCAAATGAAAATGAGTGAGAATGTTTATTGTAGTGGCAGAATATTTGTATATTATATAGAATAAGAAAACTGACTGTGTTGTCAAACGAAAAAATAAAAAATGGAATACTATACCGTATTTCAGATAAGAATAGACTTGGCGGTGCTGCGGAGCCAGCCTGTTGTACACACATGAAACTTATGAATTAGTTTCGTGCATGACAGACTTGACAGCTTGAAACGTTAAAATTTGATAATTTTTAATTCTTTAGTAAATATGCAGTTACATACTTAAATTTGTTAGGTATATTATAAAATCAAAATGGAATAAATAATATACTGCATGCTTACATATCTTGCATTCTTCCGATTTTTGTAATAAAAAGAAATAAGTAAAGACGAATAGTTTTCAGAAGATTATTAAATAAGAAAATATTTATGAAGAAACAATAATAATAATAAAACAATATGTGAACTATACAGGGTGTTAATACCAAGTTGTAACACCTGAAAACGGCTGTTAGAACTCATTGAAACAAACAACTTTTCTTTGTTCAAATTTTGATTTGGAGCCCCAGTTCATAGTTATTGGCGTTTTTTTGTTTTTCAAAAAATCGTCATTACTCCCTTATTTTAAGGAATATTTAAAAAATACAAAAACTTTCAGCATGTGCTTTCGGTTCTCTAAAACATTTGTATTTACAATTATTTTCTTTTTTATCAAATAACAAAATGGCGACCGATCAAAAATTTCAAAACAAGATATTTTTAAAACCACTCGATCATTTATAAAATCCTTTTACTACTATAGCATTTGTCTGAAACATTTTTTCGATCTGTCCAAAAAATAGTTACATATTTGTATATCAAGGCACTAAAGTATAATTTTTTATTACGATGTGATAGCCGAGAATAAACCACATGAGTAATAAAAAAATACTTTAGTGCTGAGGTATACATTATATTTTTTCTGAAATCGTTAAATTATTAATTAAAAACATAAATAAATAGCATTATGTATTTGTAAGACGTCAGCAAGCTGTTGCGACGGGGATGGCTATGATAACAAAAGTACTGCCAAAGTGTCAAATATTTGTTTATAATTTTCATTATTGTTAACACGTGCTTAGACGTGGTCTGCATGTGATCTGCATTAAATCCGATAAATTATTATCAAAGGTAAATAATAAATAAATTTACGAATAGTATTATAGTATAATATGTTTGTTATTTTAGGTAGTGCTAATTTTTTTAAATAATGGACGTACGAGGAGATATGGATGATATAGATAGTGACGACAGTTCTATTAACTGTACACCTCCAAATTTACGAGCGGTTGCAAGAGATGCAACATCAAATTTATTGCCGACAAAGTCATTAAATGGTCTAAAGCTAATAATGTTAAAAGTTACACTAAAAACATTTTTGGCATATTTCTCAGAAAAAGCTAAAGTTTCAAAATCATCAACTTTTTGGAGGTTTGTACTCAATGTTAAAGTCAACATTTATTATTAAACACAATATAAATATTTCAAAATTTAGCAAGTTAATAGCTTTAATTAAAAAACACAATGTTGGTTACGAACATAGCTAAAAAAAGATGAAACCCGGTTACTTGATTTTTAAGGTGTACGCGATTTTTTTGTAAGCCAGTGTACATTCTGCTATTTATACACGAATATATATTCTAATTGCAGGTGTGTTTAATTATTGGTGTGGCAGGTGCATGCCGAAGTGATGAATTAAAAAAATGGTAATAGATGACGTAGACGAGAGAGAAAATTTACTCGTTATTACCATACCTGACTCTAAAACTGGAAAGAAAAGAGTGTTCATAATAACAAACCAAATGTATGAAAACCTAAACCCCATTGAGCTACACAAACAGTATAAATCGTTAAGACCGTCTCATACACCTCATAAACAACTTTTCATTTCTTACCGCCTTACAGCCTATTTAAAATTGTCTGACGTGAAAACTTAACACTGGACATGCATTTCGGAGAACATATGCATCATTATTAGCCGATGCAGGATCAGATATAGTAACATTGAAAGAACATGGTGGCTGGAAAAGCTCAAGCGTAGCTGAAAATTACGTAGTAACATCACTAGCTAAAAAGCAGGAAATATCAAAAAAAAAAAAATCTACAAGGACAAGGACAGGGACAGGAAGAAACCTCGTCCTCATCTACTATTTCCACAATCACGTCTAATAAATTACTGAAGCCTTAGGTTTATTTTGTTGCCGAAATAAATAAAATATGACCTGTTTTGTGTTATTGTTAAAAGTAAAAATAAATAAATTTCAAAAATATAATACTATTAAAATATAGGATAAGTCAAGTTTCACAGATGAGTCCGTAAAGTTAAATTTTGACATGAGTACATAAAGTTTTACTTTAGCTACTATTTTGGCTAAATTCGCGGAGTAATATTGTGTACTTTAGTATCGATTTCAGAAAATAGTATATTACATTACAAGTCATGAAAATGTTTCATTGCAGACGAGGAGGTTTGTTTGAAGAATGCGAGGATGCGCAGCGTCCGAGCATTTCTTCAAAGCCTCCGAGTCAAGCAAAGACATTTTTATGACGCGTTATGTATTCTATTTTTTTTAATCGGCAATTATAGAAGCTTAAAATTATAGAAAAAAATAGGTTTGCATAAATCATCAGAGCTGTGACAAATTTTAGAAATCGTTGTCATGACAAGTAAACAAAGTGACAAATTTTATTATTATAAAAATTTGACGCGTTGTTTGCTTTCTTGCTACCGGTAATTTTCCTTTTGAAAACGATGTCGCAATGCGAACATGATTTTGATGGTGAAGATGCAGTACCGATGGACATACCTGAAGCTGCGAACGCCGCTCTGGCAGATTTACTACCAAAAAAATCCAAACAGCGGTACGAAAAGGAGTACGATAGATTCAAAAAGTGGTGCAGCATTAGAAAAGTGAATCAAATTAGTGAAGACTTCCTTCTAGTTTATATAGCAGAGGCAAATAAGAAATATAAATCGTCCACCCTATGGAGTGTATATTCCATGTTAAGATCCATGCTACTAGTTAAAGAAAAGGTGAATATTGCTAATTTTCCCAAACTGAAAGCATATCTTAAAAAAGCATCTGTGGGACATCAAGTAAAAAAAATCCAGAGTGTTTTCTAGAAATGAAGTAGATGAATTTATTCTCAAAGCTTCTGATGAGGAATATCTAATGATGAAAGTAAGTGATCACAATTATTATACATAAATGGATCTAATACTTTAATTTTTTTCAGGTTGTATTAATTTTTGGTTTAGCGGGTGCATGTCGTTGTGACGAATTAATAAAAATGACACTTGATGACATCGATGATAAAGGTACTGTTTTAATTGTGACAATTCCCGATTCTAAAACGTACAAAGCAAGACACTTTATTGTTGTTGACGGAAATAAGCAAATCAACTTGGGCCTTTATCGCAAATATTTAGCATTACGTCCACCTCATACACCACATAGGCGTTTGTTTATAAATTACAAGAAAGGAAAATGTAGCGTTCAAGCTGTGGGCGTACATACTTTTGGGGCGATACCTGCTAAAATAGCGGCTTTTCTTGCTTTACCGAATTATACTGAATATACCGGACACTGCTTACGTCGAACATCGGCAACTTTATTAGTTGATGCTGGCGGCGACATATCCGATCTTGAACGACATGGCGGATGGAGTTCTACCAGTGTGTCTGAAGGCTACATAGCTGAATCTATGGAAAATAAATGTGCAATTGCTAGAAGGATTCAAGGTAGAATTTGTGAAAGAAGAACTGCGGATAATAACGAGCAATTAGTTTTGGGAAATTCGATAACTGAAAGTACTGAGAAAAACACTGTTGACATTTCTTCATCCAAAAAAGCTGCCTTACCTGCGATAAATGTCTCAAATGCTCAAAATACAAACATTAACATTTATATATATATATATATATATATATATATATATATATATATATATATATATATATATATATACAGGGTGATTCATCGGTCTGTCCTCTCTTTATAAGTCTTTTATTTTAAGTCAGATAGAAAAACTCTTCAGATAAAATTTATATGATATATTATTGTCTATCTACGTACTATATGCACTTGTATACAGGATGCTCCGTTGAAGCGCAACAATATGCAACTTTATATTTCTTAATGGAATACCCTATATATATTTATTTATTTTGATAGTAAATTAGATTTCCTTTAAAAAAGTATTAAGTAATAAAGGGTCTAAAATTATAAATTAAGAAGTTATTTACCTTTATTCGTTGAATGATATTTTTGTATCATGTTATTATTAACAAAGTAAGCTATGGATAATTTGAAGGACAAGTTTTCGAGTATTTATTATAATTTTGCATTATTTAGTGTGTCACTAAATTTTAATAGCTTCTTTGTAATTAGTGTAATGTTTAAAATAAGTATTAATAAAAAAGAATCAAAATTTTGTATTAAATTATGGTTTTTTCCACTATGAACTACTATTTTTTATGAACGTAAATAACTTCTTAATTTATAATTTTAGACACCTTATTACTTAATAGTTTTTTAAAGGGAATCTAATTTACTATCAAAATAAATAAATATGTATAGGGTGTTCCATTAAAAAATATAAAGTTATATGTTGTTGCGCTTCAACGGAGCACCCTGTATACAAATGCATATAGTACGTAGATAGACAATTATATATTATATAAATTATATTTGAAGAGTTTTTTTATCTGACTTAAAATAAAAGAGTTATAAAGAGAGGACAGACCGATGAATCACCCGGTATATATATATATATATATATATATATATATATATATATATATATATATATATATATATATTAGTTCATTGTTTCTAAATAAAGTTTTTGAAAAATTGTTAGGTATTCCTGTTATTTGTGTTTGTTCCTACAGACAGTGGATAGTAAAAATGATTGTCATGAAAATTTTATTTTCGTGACTAGTCATGGAAATCTTACTTTCAAGACTCAAATTAGTCCGGAAATGAGGATTTTCATGCCGATTTAAAAAAAAGTTTTTATTCAAGTTGAATTACAAGATAAATTTTAACAAACTGCAACAATCATGTAAAACAAAGTAGGCTTGCTGCCATTAAACAAGAAAAACAAGAAAAATAAAACAATGAACAATGAAACAACAAGGGAGGGATATATTTGATTTTCAAAATGGCCACCATTCGCAGCACCGCAAGCCCGGCAGCGTGTTTTAATATTAGAAGAGACACTTGCAAGAGCTGCCTGCTTGTCTTTTATATCTTCTGCTGTAGCTAATATTCTAGCCACCAGTTCTAATTCGGTGTTTACTGGTGTCTCATATTCAGAGGTCTACATCTGACCCTAGAAAAAGAAATGTAGGGGAGTTAGGTCGGGGCTCCGGGCTGGCCAAGTTTTTCGTTATTGTAAACTTGGTTTGCGTTTAGACCAATCAGAAAGCTGGAATCGTAGGCCCTATCTTACGCCTAAGTCTATTCTTATCTGAAATACAGTATAGGAATGGAATACTTTTGCACAAAAATATGATCCTTCAAAAAAAAAAAAATGTGGCTCCAGATGATGCAAAAATCTACTTTGTCATATTGATTATGGATTATAGGGATCATTTCTTTTTCGTCCGAATAACAATTTCTTCATCGGAAAATGTCAACAATGATGAGGATGACATTCTAATATTGAAGGAAATATTAATAACATAAAAATAACCTTATAATATTCCATTTTCTGTATTTATCTATTATCCATATTTTAGATTGGTACCTATTGTAAATATTATTTTGATCACCATACTGAACAATTATAAAATTATTATAACAGGCACAATAAAAATGTGAAATGTCAAACTATTCGTTGAATAAATATTTAACTGGGCAAAAATCTTCAGATAATTTAACCAACGATTTATTCGTCGAATAGATTGTAGCTGACGGTGGTGGAACAAAAATATGCTATTTTATTCAACGAATAAAATGTTTATTCGTCAATGGTGAAACCGGGCATTATTCGCAGAGTAAGAGAAAAAATACCATAACATAAATGACGGTAACTAACTCATATTTTGAAGCGATATTTGTCATTTATTCAACGAATAAGCTATTCGAAAATTTATTTGATGTTGGTGAGACCGGGCATTACTCTTTTACTTATATTTTCTGTATTATTTTGAAAAAAAAAAGATTCTTAATATTTTACAAGTCAAGGCTCTATGAACATCTTAAAATATAGTAATTAGTAAAATTGATGTAAAAATATGATATTTATTATATTGATTGTATTGTAGAGAAGTTAATTAAATATTTCCAATGTTTAGGGTTTCCAACGCGTTTTTGACGACATGGCTGACATTTGTCTCGATGTACCTTTGGCATATATTATGCTGGATAGATTTATGGATCGTTGCTATAAAGAAGGCTTCCTAACAGATACTATTATTAAGAAAATGCCAACTAGGTATGTAATTTTTATTGCTTAAAATAATTTTCGTACAAATAATTATGTTTAGTTTTGAGAGTAATATTTTTTTTGGTACAGAGGCCGCAAGCGATTTGTGTCCGAAGGCGATGGAGGCCATATTAAAGATCATACTTTTCTTCGAGATTAGTTTGCAGCACCTCCAAATAACTCATAAACACAGATACTTTATAGGATGTAACACTGCATTGTTGCCTCCATGTTTTATGAGTTGAAAGAAATATGCATTTCTGCTTCATGTAGGGCCATAATATTACTTTTTTGTATTATGCACCTAACAAAGATAAATCTTGTTCAATGTATTGTTAAGAATACTTATATATTACATGCATATTATGAAGAACGGTTTACAGTTATAAGTAAGCTGTTCTTACATGGGAATCTGTTATATCTAAATCATGTAAAAGATAGTTTCTTTTTGTTCAATATAATTTCAAAATTACATGAATGTCCTTCACTTGTAACTACTTATTAAAATGAAACAGTTATTATATTTTTATTCTTGTTGGTTATAAACATAGACCATTTCAGAAAAAACTAAATCCAATATGGCGATGTAGAGCACTGACATTTTTCATAGTTTTCGTTTTATTATCGTAAATATGTCGACTCTTATTATCTATAAAGTAAAGTAACGATAAGCACGGTTAGTACTTAGATAGGTGGCCATCGTATGAACGCCATTTACTATTGGTATGCTGCACAGTGGCGTATCCCTCAGACAAGAGCCATGGAGGGGGGGGGGGGGTAAATATAAAAATAAAAATGTAATAATCAGTTTTTTTCAAATTTTATTTCAAAAATTGCCAAAATCCCAGGAGCAATAGCTTATTTTGCTTCAATCGCTTTAATTTTTTTTAGAAATTTAATAATTTACTTTATTCATTATTTATTAATGAAGTAGAATATAACAAGCCCGTAAACGGTTCAAAATATACTGACGTATAATTTGTTTGGTATGTCAGCGAACGCCTGTGTATCATTTTACCTCGGCGTAAAAGCGCAAGCGCATACACATGCACACATGATTTTAGTTTTCTGCAAAACAAAGATCATTTAAACTTCAAACCTTTCATTTCACTGATGACCGACCAAAATCTAAAACTTTGTTCTACATTCAAACAACTTCATATTTTTCTGTTTACTCAACTGTAAACAACTATCTACCTTCTTAGCAACGAGTGCGGTAGGTACGATTTTACGGCCTAGGCCGGTAGTACACAGCAACAACCTTGACGACGTCCGGTAGGTATTTCAAAATTGACTATTACTTAGTTTGTAAATTGTAAATTAGGTAAAAAAATGCGTTTAATAAATTTTACCTTAAGAACGCATCACAGAAAACTTGTTCAAAACAAACACGACGCTTTTGATTTAATAATTATCCTAAATAATTTGCTTTCAAAATAGTTATTGAGTACACAGAAAATTTTTATACAACACACGGCCAGTAGCTGCATTACGGTCTCACGAGTTCACGTGTCTCGCCTTGCCGGGCTCGACCCGTGATGTACTAGCTCGCCCGTAAATGTTTAGCTACGGGTCTAATGACGTAAATAGTTATTAAAAAGAAGCATATAGATATTTTTATAATATAAATGTTTAGTTTTTAGTATTGCCCGATATTATGGGGGGAGGAGTTTGTACCCCCCCTCCCCTCTTAATATGCAGCTGATGCTGAAATCTGCATTTTACTTAAGTTAAAAATTTATTGTCGTCTGCGACGCAATAATGGACTGGGTCTATTATAAGATGGCTTATAATCACTGGTGGGTTGTGGAAATTTTGTTGGATAAAAAAAATCAAATATTAATTACATGGTGTAATTTGGTTTATTTTATATAAAAAATTAACATAATAATGATTGTATACAAATGTCAACAATATAATATGAGAAAAAAAAAACATTTTAAAACAAAAAATCACAAAACTTGCTACATTGAAAATTATTCAAAATTTAATCATCTACTATTTCATAGGCTACCGTATGACTTAGTTGCTTTACATATATGAAAAATGTTTTTTTTTCTATTTTGCGTCCTTAACAAAGCTATTACAGCAAAGAGTTCGTTAAGCTCATTCGAGTGCTGTAATAAATTAGTATAATTTCAAATGGAACACTATATTTTTTATATTTTTGAAAAGTACATAAAATTTGCTTTACAATGGTAGTAAATTAGTAGTTCGTTGTATTATTAAAAAATAAAATGGCGGACGTTTGAAATATGAATATATTGAATGAAAAAAAAATCAAGTGTGAGATTTTGTTTTTTACCTTCCGTCACCTCTAGGTAAGGAAGGTATTGTCTTTGGTCAAAAAAATCGGAGGTGAGTTTTTATTGAATAAGCACGTTTTAGGGTCTTTACAATACGATTTTACTATTTTTACGATGATGTCTGTATGCGTGTGTGTGTGTGTGCGCGCGTGTGCGTATGTGTGTGTGTATGTGACCGCGGTTTCAGCCGCAGTATCTCCAATACTAGAATTCCAAAACTTAAAATTCTTGCGTATTCCTCTTCCTTACAACCATATGCAGACTTGATTAGATTTTGATTATAATTGGTGAACCGGAAGTATCCTCATTTGAAGATTTTAACAGTTTTTCTTGAAAAACTCAGTTAAATATTATTATAACTTAAAGATTTGATTGCATTTTATATTTCTTATTCAACAGATATAGAGTTAAAGAATTATAAAGATAATAAATTTCATAAATCAGCCAGCTATGCTAACTTAACCATAGAAACTGCTAATATATTTAGGTAATTCAAATTGACAGATGTCAGTATCAATAAAAAGTAAATGAATGAAAGAATAAGGGAAGTAACTAGTGTTAGAAGTTTCTAGATATAAGAGAGACGATTACAATGGTTTGAACATGTCATGAGGAGAGATGAATATATTAATAGAAGGTGGAAGAAACATAGGAAGTCAAAATATAAGATGAAAGGATTGTATTGCAGAAGACTTGAGGGAAAAGGAACTGAATGAGGACGACACGCAAAACAAAAATGAGTGGTAGAAGAAAATAAAAAATAGCGATCTCCTAACGAATGGGAAAAAACTAAAGAAGAAGATGTCAGTGTCAAGTGCAATTTGCATAGTTTGTTTATGAAATAAATTTACTGGAAATATAGGATCTTTAGTAAGAAAATTTATGTATAGGGCGCGTGCAGTGACATGACTGCTGACTTTGGCAAGCAGATGTCCATAATTGACATGTCATAATTTTTCATTCAAAATTTCATGATTTTCTTATTTCATGTGGTTTATTTGTTATTAGAAGTATGGAATTCAGTTGCCGAGAAAGGGAATCATAAAATACCAAAAATTTAGAATCTTTTGCAAGAAAATTTATCTATGGATTTTGTACATAATACACAGGATTGACGGAAGGTATTGTGCTGGCCACATCAGATTTTTGTTCATAGATGTTGATTTTTTTGAGATAAATATATGACATAACCTAGGCAACAAATCCAATAAAACAAAATTCCACACTTTCTTGACTTATTTTGTAAGATATTTCAAACGTCCGCATTTTACTTTATAATAATACAACGTCGTACTTGTTTACTATCATTGTAAAGCAAATTTTGTGTACTTTTCAAAACTATAAAAATAATATAGTACGTTCCATTTGAAATGTCAAAGTCAAAGTACTTCGGAACCGGAAGTAATAGAACTTTTTTTGATACATCTTATTGCCCATAGCCGTGTTCCTTTGGACTTGATTGAGATTTTGTCAATCCTGATAAGTTTAATCGTGATCCTTTTAAATCATGATTTAAAAATGATATCAAGAAAACAACTTGAATAATATAAACACCATCTAGCGTCAAATATCATATGCAGACCAATGCAAACTAATTTATTTTATTTTATAAATAATCTACTGTCGAATGTTACATTCAGCACATTAAAAATGGATCATATAGAAATAATAAAAAAATCTTGGTATCATATGAAGTATGTTTACATAAAACAAATCATATTTTCTTTGTTTTCAAAAGTATGGTGCTGCTTTTGTAGGAAAATCGTATTTCCTTTGATGCAACAAATTCCACATTGATAAATTTCTACGCTCGTAAACCTCGAAAACCTATTGTCGTTAGTCATTTTTAAATTTGCTCTGAAATGAATCCGTATGATCACTCAAAAAGGATGATTCAGAAGGGAAAGGGGAAGGTTGTCTAGTGATCACAAAATGAGAAAGTTGGGATAACGAATAAGAAACGAAAAAACATACTTCTTTTTAATCAAGATCACTTTGATGATTTAGATTGTGAATCACAGCCCGAAGGAACACGGCTTTTGTCTATAGTCAATTTTCTTATTTGAAGATAATCGCTATCTTGTCAACGTCACTGGGTACATGTTAAACAGAGGGCAGTGTAGTAGATAATTAGATATCTGTAACTCTACGACATACGTTATTATTAGATATAATGTATGTGTATTAGAAAGTAATGTTACCATTTACGTATAATTATGTCACACAACATGAACTACATAGACATATCTTGAATAATCTCTTTCTAAAATTAAATATTGCTAAGCTACTACTGTATAAAGTGCTGTGTATTCTTTCTTCGAACAAGTGACCTTGAATAGTCATCTTTACTGAACCAAAGTATAGTGGTGTTACAAAAATTGGGTTATAGTTTGAATTTTCCAACGTCATATTAGTATGGACCTTTTACATCAAAAGAGAGATATAGACAAAAATGACAGATATGTAGTGCGTAGTAGGTTGTTTGCGCATTGGGCCAGATATATTTCAATCAAAATTTGAAATGGCGGAAAGTAAAAACGTAACTATATTAAATAAATTCGCACAAAGTGTTTGTGATGATGAATATTTTAAAACAAGAGGACGAGTAGATGGGAATCAGAAACGTGGTTATATGTTCTAAAGACGCGAAATAATTTAAATAAACACCACAAAAAATAACAGATAATTGCGTAGTTGCCAGTTATTACGAAAGTTACAGACAAGAATAAAACGCTTCTTGTTTTTTTAAATAAATTGTTTTGTCTTTATTAATAATATCCGTGTAATCAAAGTCAAAATAATTTAAGTTTCTGTGTTGTTAAAATAAGTTATTATCGAAAATAAATTGTCCTTTTAATCATTTTACTTGACAACATGGTACCTACTCATCTCTAGTTCATAAGAATTTCACTACGTAGTGCATTCAAAAATGACGTCACAGTGCAATAAAAATGTAAAAGGTCCATTACCAACTGACACCAAATCCCGAAATTTTGAAATTAAGATTTGAAAAAAAATGGCATAAAAGACGCAAACTATACAGTCTGTCCCATTTAGCGCTACCACCATTGGGATCTAAAGAACTATGAGATACAATGTTGGTTAAATGGAACTTTTTGTGCACCTATAGGGAGTCATCTTAAATTCTCATAGGGCACTAGATAATGGCGAAAAACTGAATTTTGTAGATTTTTTTCTTATTCAAATAACATTTAAACTATTAGTAATCGAGAAAAATGTTTCAAATAAAGAGGTTATATATTTTTATTATTAACCAGTGGCGTGCCAAATAAATTTTAATATCCGTTATTTTTTTAAATGGAACCCATATCTGATTTTAGTCTCAAAAAAATATCTATTTTTTACTCTTTTTAATAATGTAAATGTTACTGTTTTGTATTTTTTTACTTCGAAATTTTTTTTTTTTCCTTATTTTATAGTAAATTTAGTGTTATTTTAGAAATATTGGCAAGAATTCTATTAACAAATATTGTTTTTATTTAAATAATTTATTTCGGTGGAAAATTGTGCACAAAAATCAATCAAATTCAAATCAAAAAATATTTATCAGGTCGCTCTTGACATGTTATAGTGTAAATTGCAAGTAGCGAGTTTAAAATAAAAATATTGAGCAAGAAAGACTTAAAATGAATTATATCTATCAAATAGACTATAATTAATAATAATAATAATAATGTTTTTTGTGAAATAGTTACAAAATTCAGGAAAAATAAACAAATACGAAACACAATAACTCTTATATCATTGAAAAGAGAAAAAAATAGATTTTTTTGAGACTAAAATCAGATATGGGTTCCATTTAAAAATAACTTTGTGTTATATCTCGGAAATTTATGGATATTAAAATTTATTTCGCACGTCACTAGTTAGGCAATAAAAATATATAACCTCTTTATTTGAAACATTTTTCTCGATTATTAATAGTTTAGAAGTTATTTGAAAAAGTAAAAAACAACAAAATTCTGTTTTTCCCCATTATCTAGTGCTCTATGAGAATTTTTGGAAAAACAAAAGCACATCTAAGATGGCCGCCTATAGGTGCACAGAAAGTTCTATTTAACCGACATTGTATCTCTTACAGTTCTCGAGATCCCAATGGTGGTAGCTCTAAATGGAACATACTGCATAATAGTATAAAGAACTCATTTCATAATTGTCAATTATTTTGTTCTCCATTCTCTCAAAATGAAACAATGGATGATTTTACGAATGACGTCACGCGATACCAGCGCCGTGTGGATGATATGAACTATCAGTACAAACAGAATATCACAACGAATCCCAGAGAATAGTTGTATTCGTACAATTGTTGTGTAACGTTAGCTTTGTAGTACTTGTGTGTAATTATATATCTAACAATGGTTATTTTTCCGGAAAATGATGTGCCGGGTGCTAGATTTCGCTTACCGAAAGTAGAGGATCATTCTGTTTTGGAATTGAAACGGTGGTTAGAATGACGAGGATCAAAAAGAAGTGGTAACAGGGCTGATTTAATATCCAGGTAAATATCTCTTAATAATATTAAATAAAGTATTCATTACAATTATTAACTGCATGATCTTTTTTTTTATATTACAGGTGTACGAACTGCACCAATGCCGGATATGCAAATATTATATCGATGTGTCCGTTGATAAAGGAAAATGGTATGAATTAAAATTTCAAAAAATACCTGGATCTTCTAGTTGTTTCTACTGCGGATAACAGTAAATATCAGCCATATTTATTACTACATAGTTGAAAACGTTCAACATACAAGTAAATTAAATACAAGCATCACTGTACACAGTTTGATTATTGATTTGCCTAATCTATTTATTAGTTTCAAATAAAACGTAGTAATTATGTTTACTTTTTTGAATATAAGTGTCGAGCGTTCACCCACACTTTACATTTAGTTAAATTCTCCGATGGTTTCGGAAACAAAATAAAAAACACCTTTCATATAATATTTATGTTTATATCTCGAATCGCTATTACATAAACCGTATGCGCACCTAATTTTTATCCAATAAATAAATAAAATATATGATATTTGCACAAAGATTAAATGCGACCAAACTTTGTTTGTACTGATAGTTCATATTTTACCCAATAGCGCCACCATCAAGTTTATAAGTAAAAACATCCATTATGACTTCGTTCTTTAATATAATATTAAAATATACTGTATGTGGTATAAGAATGCAGTTTAGCATGGTATAGGGACGACATTTCACGGCTTGTGATTGGTGCAAACGCGAGACAGTTTTAAACTGTCAGTATTGCATTTTTTTCCTGCCTTTGCCTACAATAAATGAGGCTAGCTAAATTGAATGTTAGTGAAATAAATAATTTTAATATAAATATAATAAATAATTAATAATATAACGTAAAAAGTTGGTATAAATACAAAAGACACATCACCTGTCAACTGTCAATAACTGTCAAAAATATTTCATTATCTGTGCAATTTCGCACGTCTGATGAAAATGGTCCTCAAATGAATGATATTGAAGATGTTCCACCTACAAATGATGTGTATAAATGTTTCGATTATTGTAATATTATAATTTTATTGAAATAAAACTTAGATTCGTATTTAATCTTAAAATGTTGCGGCGTAAACCGCTTTCGACAAGGTCCGCTGACCACTGCAATCAAACCAAATGCAGTATACATGCTTTTATTGAAAAAAAGTAAATATCAACAAGGAGCTTGCAAACTAGAGAAAAAATTAAAACAGGGCGAGCCTTCTATAGCTCCCTACTGCCTATAATTAATATTAAGAGTCCGCATACTTATGCCTTTTTCACCGTTGTTGCATAATTTCACAAATCTGATAAGTAAATTTTATTTATTAGTCAAAGTTCTTTTAGCCAACTAAAATTGCTGAATAGATGATGTATTCGTTGAATATGGGAGAAACAAAATATGGTATTCTATTTGACGAATACGAAACTATTTATGCATCAATGGTGAAACCGGGTCATTAGAGAAGGGAAAAGCTTAAATCAAAAAGTACATTTGTGCCAAAAGACAGATATTTTTCCCTTCTCCAAATATGCGAACTCTAAATTCGACGTACGCGTTTAATTGATTAATTTAACTAGGTATTATTATTCATGTTAATTGTGGTATAGACTTTTTCAAAATTATCTGACGCCTCATTGCTTGTTTTATTAACACCGGATGTAGAAGGTTCTCGTGTGAACAATTCTTCCGTACTGTCCTCATCATCTTCATCTTCATCATTCTGTTCTATTATATCTACAAAAGACAAATGTTTTATTACGGATTTTAAAAAATATATATTAAGTTTTACCGAAATATTTAGGTTTGTCCACCTCTTTATGGTAAAAATATATTCCAAGTAGGATCATAACAAGTAATAAAACAATGCAACCTAGTATTGCACTTACTTTCCATAGATTTCCCTAAATGACATTAAATAATATTTTGAAACAATAAAATTGAATATATTTACTTACATTCTTATTATTTTGCTCATTATTTGTCGATTCTTCTTTCGATTTAATTTTCCAACCATTTTTAACTAGTAAATTTACTGAATTTACTGATATATCTCTTTCATCCACTCCATCTGATATGCAACTATATGTTCCTGCATCATTTTCAGTTGTACCCTAAAAAAATATGTGTGGAGGGAAAATTAAAAAAAATAATTATATATTACCTGTATTGTTAAGTTTCCTGATAAAACTTCATATTTAAATTTCGTATTATCGAAATCATTTCTTGGTCCTATAACTTCTCCAGTTGTTAAATGCCAGAACATAAAACTATGTTTATCATCGTTGCTTTTGCAATGTAATATTATCGTATCTCCAACAGGCACTTCAACTGTATCTTCATGTCGTTCAATTTCGTATCCTAGAGCTAAACAAAGGTAGCTAAATACGATTATTAATGTCACCATCAGATACATAAGTTGGATTATATACAATCTCTTATTAGACACTGTAGTAATGATTGATCGTTTTCAACTTATACACCAAATACCTAATATTATGTTTGTATTTTTGACATTGGTTTGCAGAGTTATTTATATCGAAAAGTCTAAAAAAGAATGTATGACGTCTTGTCATGCGATGTTTTTGGATCGTTTATAGGTCGTATCGTCGGGCAGTCTCACTACACCCTTATAAATAGAATAAAAAAAATGTATGTATGTATACAGGGAAAGTGAAACATAGGCGTTTAACATGGGAAATAAGTTTTTCCGTGCGCATTGCTCCCCTCATTATTTTAGACATAAAGTTTCAAATGGATGTTGTAAAGCAAAAATTTCTACATCCGAATCAATAAAAAAAATCATTTTGGCTACTTCATAACTGCAGATATAAAATTTGAAAATTCACGGAATTACAATTTAATAGTATTATGGTATTAGCCATGGAATTAGAAACAAGAAACGAACAAAAGCGTAACGTTTTATACGTCAAATTATTAGTATTTATTTTGACAAATTGTGATAATAAATTGATATTAGAGTTAACTATTAAATGAATAATTAATTTAAATGAAGAATAATTACAAATAATTAAATGGCATTATTCTGGCCATAGTTTACGGCAAATTCGAGATAATATTAGTACTATTTGGCAAAATTATGATATTCCGGGGTTGTCTACTATTCAACGATTTATTGCCAAGTTTGAGAAGCACAGATACACTTAATTTCAAAAAAGAGGAAGAAAATAACGAAAACTACAATGAAAATGAAGAAAGTGTTCTTGCTTTAATAGAACTGGAGCAAACAATGTGTGAGAGAAATTTCCAGGGTACTGAATATTCATTTTACGATAGTTCATAGAATTCTTAAGAAACATAAATACATTCCTTTCAAATTTCAAAATCATCATATTTTGGAACGAGATTTTGAACTGCGTGCATCATTCTGTGAAATAATGATCAAGTCAAATTATGAAAGAGACTTTTTAAGCAATAATTTATTCACGGATGAATGCACATTTACCACGAATGGCAAACTCAACGGTCATAATTACCGATATTGGTCTCGGACACAATATCGACAAACTGTAAATGTGTGGGCAGGAATTTTGGGCGATAAAATCATTGGCCCGTTCTTCATTTCAATTTATTAATGAATGTTGTTGGGCTAGAAATTGCCGAAACAAATAAAGAAAATGTGTGGTTCCAATATGATGGTTGCCCTGCACATAGCACAAGAGAAATTGTGGAATATCTGAACCAAACATTGCCTGAAAGCTGGATAGGACGAAATGGACCAATTAACCGGCCAGCACGGTCCGTGCGATTTTTTTATGCGGTCATTTAAAAACTAATGTGTATAAAAAAGACACCAAAATGTAGAAGAACTTAAAAATACTATAACACAAGAATGTCAAAAAATAAATAATATACAATTAATGGCCAGTTGCACAGCTAATAGTTAAATTTTAACTTCACCTCCTGAAGATGGCACGTATATACAGGGTGTAACACCAAAACCGACCACCGCCATTATTCTCTTTATTATTATAGTTACAAAAAAATATAGAACAAAGTTGTAGGAGACCAAAGGGGACATCCCATTAGAGAATAATAGTTATTTGTATATCAAGGCCGCGAAATCACTCTTTAGCGTACCGAGAGAAAAATTGTCGCCGAGGCCGCTTGCGGCCGAGGCAAGACAATTTCGAGGACGCTAAAGGATTTCGCGGACAAGGTGTACACAATATTTTTTGTGCAACCGTAAAAAATATGTAATTACAAATTTTATTAATTTTAAACAGTTTCACTGTAAATTGAAAGTTGGCTTTCAAGGTAGCTATGGAATTGACATTTGATAAACAAAACAATTAGTTTTGAAAAAATCATAGTGATTGTTTACTCAATTTCGCGGCCGCTACCATGACAGCGGCCGCGAAATCTATTTCGCGGCCGTTGCCATAACAACCGCGAAATTCAATTTCGTGGCCTATATTGCGGGTGCGTGAAGTTGGCATAACGAAGTTGGGCACAAATTATGAGACTAGTGTAAATAATTTGTGCTCAATTTGGGCCAATTTGTGCCCCCAATATTATTTTCGAAATATAACATGGTTACGAAATAAGAGACTTTTAAAAATTTTATGCTAACTTCACGCCAGCATAATAAAAATAAAAAGTTATAACTTTTATTATTTAAATAATTTGTGCTTAATTTGTACCAATTTGTGCCCATGGTTTGAATAATTAATTATAACTGGTTCAGGAGTTATTGACTTTTAATTTTTTTTAGGCCAACTTCACGCCAGCATAAAAAAAATTGAAATTTGAATTTTTTATTATTGAAATAATTTGTGCCTAATTTGTGCTAAATAAATGAATGTAATATAATAATTACTATCAGAGATATTAACAATTATTTTTATGGAAGTGTGAAGTTGGCATAAAATAGTATATTGTGTTATTAGGAGTAGAAGTGAGATTTTGTGTGACGAGCGTGGTAGTTTAAACGACGAGCGAAGCGAGTCGGATAAAGGCACGCGTGCATTTATCCGACTCGCTTCGCTCGTCGTTTAAACTACCACGCTCGTCACACAAAGACACTTTTACTCCGAATGACACATTATATTTTTTCTTCAAACGTAAATATTTAAAGAAAAATATCTACTACTGACGTTACATTTTACGTAAATTACGTTTGCGACACGTTTGCGATTTCAATTGCCCTGTAGCTATGGATTTGTTCCCTTTTGGTTATAAACATTGAAATGAATTTTTTCACGTTTTGACGTTTACATAAAAACTGCAATTTTATATCCTCCTTGTGTGCAATTATGTCGGAATTTGAAGGATTATAATGTAATGTAAGTCGCCTGAAGTTCAATTGGATGGAAATCTAATAGTGTGGCTGAAAGATATGTCCACGAATCACTGCAAATCAATATAATCTTTTCTTATCACTTTAATTCTAAGTATTCTTATGCTGATTACCGTCCCTGTAATTGTAATCTGTAAGTCTGCTATTCTTTAATAATGTTATTTCCTCAAAAGTAAACTCTGTTTATATTTCAATTCACATGTTATATATTTAAATTTGATAGCTATGAATCGTATTTAGTAACTTTATTCTTAGGTTACCAAGCGTGTTATAGTGACATTTAGGGCGATATTACAGGTTTCTTTTATTGAGACAACTTCTTATTCGTTGATTCTGTATAGTTTCTATGGATATTTATTTATTTTATTTCTACGCCGGCGGCGTAGAAATTAGTTATTTCTACTCCGGCGGCGTAGAAATTAAACTTCTACCTTGTGAATCAAGTCACAAAAGATGCTACTTTTATGACGTTTGAAGAAAAAATATTTTATTTTCAATTTATTTTTACAGCAAATGAAAGCTTATAATTTGTGCCTATTTGTGCCCATACTATTTTTCATTGATTTATATTATCAGATATATTAACTATTATTTTGTGGAAGTGTGAAGTTGACAAAAAATATTGCATTTTCAATTTATTTTTGCAGTATTACAAAGCTTATAATTTGTGCCAATTTGTACCCATGGAATGAATAATTAATTACAATTGATTCGTGAGTTATTAACTTTTTAAAAAAAATATGCCTACTTCACGCTAGCACAAAAAATATTGAAACTTGAATTTTTTATTATTGAAATAATTTGTGCCTAATTTGTACTAATTTGTGCCAAATAAATGAATATGATATAATAATTATTATCAGAGATATTGACAATTGTTTTTGTGTAAGTGTGAAGTTGGCATAAAAAATATTTTATTTTCAATTTATTTTTGCAGTATTAGAAAGCTTATAATTTGTGCCAATTTGTGCCCATGGAATAAATAATTAATTACAATTGATTCATGAGTTATTAACTTTATATATGATATAATAATTATTATCAGAGATATTTACAATTGTTTTTGTTTAAGAGTGAAGTTGGCATAAAAAATATTTTATTTTAAATTTATTTTTATGGCAAATAAAAGCTTATAATTTGTGCCTATTTGTGCCCATACTATTTTTACCTTCCGTCACCTCTAGGTAAGGAATGTATTGCCTGGTCAAAAAATTCGGTGGTGAGTTTTCAATGAATAAGCACGTTTTAGGGTCTTTACAATACAATTTTACTATTTTTACGATGATGTCTGTATGTGTGTGTGTGTGTGCGTGGACGTGTGTGCGTGTGTGTGTATGTATGTGACCGCGGTTTCGGCGGCGATATCTCCAATACTAGAATTCCAAAAATTAAAATTCTTGCGTATTCCTTTTCCTTACAACCATATGCAGAATTGATTAGATTTTGGTTATAATTGATCAACCGGAAGTAACCTCATTTGAAGATTTTAACAGTTTTTCTTGAAAAACTCAGTTAAAATTTATTATAGCGTAAAGAATATATTATTGTTTATACGATTTGATTGCATTTTATATTTGATATTCAACAGATATAGAGTTAAAGAAGAATAAAGATAATAATTTTCATATAAATTTCATAATTCAGCCAGCTATGCTAACTTAACCATGGAAACTGCTAATATATTCAGGTAATTCAAATTGACAGATGTCAATAAAATGTAAATGAATGAAAGAATAAGGGAAGTAACTCTAGTGTTAGAAGTTTCTAGATATAAGAGAGACGATTATATTGGTATGAACATGTCATGAGGAGAGATGAGTATATTAATAGAAGGTGGAAGAAACATAGGAAGACCAAATATAAGATGAAAAGACTGTATTGCAGAAGACTTGAGAGAAAAGGAACTGAATGAGGACGACACGCAGAACAAAAATGGAGTGGAAGAAGAAAATAAAAAATAGCGACCCCCTAACGAATGGGAAAAATTAAAGAAGAAGAAAAAGATGTCAGTGTCATGTGTAATTTGCATAGTTTGTTTATGAAATAACTTGACTGGAAATATAGGATCTTTCGCAAGAAAATTTATGTATAGGGCGCGTGCAGTAACATGACTTTGCTGACTTTGGCAAGCAGATATAGGGACCCGTGTCAAAATGACAGCAATTAATTATGTCCATAACTGACAAGTGTTATAATTTTTCATTCAAAATTTCATAATTTTCTCATTTCATTTGGTTTGTTTGTTATCAGGAGTATGGAATTCAGTTGCCGAGAAAGGGAATCACATAATACCAAAAATTTAGAATCTTTTGCAAGAAAATTTATGTATGGAATTTGTGCATGATACACAGGATTGACGGAAGGTATTGTGCTGGCCACATCAGATTTTTACCTCTCGCTAAGAGAGGTATTGGATTCATGCTAAAAATCGCATATCCAGATTTTATTGAATAAGCACGATTTAAGGTCCATAGAATCCGATTTTAACATTTTTACAATGATGTCTGTGTGTGTGTGGATGTGTGTGTGTGAGGTTGTTGGAGACACGATTTCTCAAATTCTATAAGACTAAAGACCTTTTTGACTACGGATTCCTCAATCTAACATTAATGGGAAGAGTTGAATAGGTTTTAGTACCAATTGGAAAACCGGAAGTAGTAGTATCTTAAAAAAAAATTCTATATATTATTTTTTTGAATTTTTTTATTATTAGTATTAAAGAACGTAAAATTCTCTATTCGATACATTTTAAAATTTTATTATAACCTATAGGTTTGGAGATATAGTAAATAATAATATGAAATAATCTGTTGTAATAAATTTCAGAGCCTAAACAACTCTATAGTAACCATCATATGTTTGTAAATGACAGAAAAATGTCATTGTCAAAAACCAACAGTAGTTCATAAACCTGTTTGGCAGCTCAATTCTAAAACTTGAACTTAAGTCTATTTTAACTGAACACATAACAGTGGATAAGAACCGATTCAGAATTTGCCCTAGTACGAATATGGTTTTATTAGCTGAAAATAAATCTTAGATATTTTTTTTTGGCAACATAACAGTAAAACGTCAAATTAACTGACATTATTGAAGAATTTTTCGGAGATATTGGTATGTTTATTATTTCTTGTGGTATAACAATAATAACAATTAAATATTTAAAATTTTAGCTATATACATATACCCATCAGAAATCCCGTCAAGAAATTGGAAGAAATTCGAACATTTAGAAGTATAGGAGAAAACTTCCCCAAAAAATAAATTTGAAATTGTAAAAATAATCTAAACATAAAGAAAAGACATAGGGCGCGAGCAGTCATGTGACTTTGTTGGACTTGACAAGCAAATAAGGGCCCGAGTTAGAATGACAGCTAGTAATTATGTACATATATGTATGTCAAATGTCAATTGGCCATCCAAAATTTCATGATATTCCAATTCCATGTGGTTTATTTTCCTCGACAAGTAAATTCCATATTCCTGGTGACAAAATAACCATGTGAAAAATTACGACATTTGACATTTATGTAAATAATTACTAACTGTCATTTTGACAAGGGCCTCCATATCTGCTTGTGTAGATCAAGTATGACTAACTACGTGAATTTAGAAAATCTTGAAATTTTTGATGAAAAATTCTGACATTTGACATCTATGTACATAATTACTAATTGTCATTTTGACAGAACTCCCATATCTGCTTGTCAAGACCAACAAAGTCAGATGAATGCTTGCGCCCTATACTTATGTAACCAAAAACGGAAGTGGCGAGAGGTATTGTGCTGGCCACAACAGATTTTTTTTATTTGTATTTATTATCTGATGCATTAACAATTATTTTGTGAAAGTGGGAAGTTGGCATGAAAATTTTTTAATTTTCAATTTTTTTTTTGCAGCATTAGTAAGCTTTTAATTTGTGCCTATTTGTGCCCATGCTATTTTTTAAAAAATCTGTAAGCAATAAGTACAAAACTTAGAAAATTGGCGGGAAAATCAAAGTTGAAAAGATTCGTTGAAGCTTCTACAAAACTAAAATAATCAGACTGCAAAGAAAAAAACTAAATATAGGGTAACAGAAATAAGTTATGTATAACAATCCTCAGAAAAAACTTTATTTTTAGAACAACATGAAGCTTATTCCACAAAATTTGAAAATACATGTCTATAAGTATGTATGTATATATAGAATAGAAATTTTATAATGCAACTAAAATGCAATTATTATATAAGGGTTATAAAATAAAAACAATTATTTTAAATGAAAAAGTAAAAAATACTAGGTACTTCTACAACTATGAAAAAACTATTGTAAAATATGCAGTGAGGTAAAATTTTTGAATATCATATACATAGATAAAATGTTTCATTTTTATTAAATTCGTATCATATACATATTTTCACTATAATTATACTTAAGATTTATTTTTATTTCATAATATTTACAATTTTCATCAAATGTAAAAGATTCTTGAACCGATTCATCAAGAAATTTGTGCATATTTATGCCCTTGTTATTTATATAGATCTGTAAACAGAAAACATAAATTATTATAAAATCTTTCAGAACTCATATTTCAATAGAATAATACAACCTTTTTTAGTTAAATTCTGTTTATATTTATAAACAGAATTTAACTAAAAAAGGTTGTATTATTCTAGAAAACATAAAACTTAGGAAGTATTGATAATTTTTATTACGTAGGTTTTTGCTTTTTGAGAATATTAGAAAATGAAAAATCGAGTGTATTAAATGTATTTATTAATTTACGGTACGGTACCTGTTTTTTTAAGTTTCAATAGGGTAGGCATACAATGACACAATATATGTAGATCGCCCTGTACATGCCTTGCGTTGCACATTATCCGAGACATTTTCCTAACGTACAAATGTTACCATGAAGTTGGCGCGCTTACACAAATTCCTACTTTGCGCGCTCATAATTTAAAAAATACACCCGTTACCTCGTTGCATATCTTACAATAGGTACCTATAAAGTTTTTTCATAGTTGTAGAAGTACCTAGTATTTTTTACTTTTTTATTTAAAATAATTGTTTGTATTTTATAAACCTAATATAATAATTGCATTTTACTTCATGTTGTTCTAAAAATAAAGTTTTTTTTCTGATGATTGTTATACATAACTTATTTATGTTACCCTATATTTAGTTTTTTTCTTTGCAGTCTGATTATTTTGGTTTTGTAGAAGCTTCAACGAATCTTTTCAACTTTGATTTTCCCGCCAATTTTCTAAGTTTTTTACTTATTGCTTACAGATTTTTAAAAAAATAGCATGGGCACAAATAGGCACAAATTATAAGCTTGCTTATGCTGAAAAAATTTAAAATTAAACAATTTTCGGCCAACTTCCCACTTTCACAAAATAATTGTTAATACATCTGATAATAAATACAAATAAAAAAATCTGTTGTGGCCAGCACAATACCTCTCGCCACTTCCGTTTTTGCTTACATAAGTATAGGGCGCGAGCAGTCATGTGACTTTGTTGGCCTTGACAAGCAGATATGAAAGTTCTGTCAAAATGACAATTAGTAATTATGTACATAGATGTCAAATGTCACAGAATTTTTCATCAAAAATTTCAAGATTTTCTAAATTCACATAGTTAGTCATACTTGATCTAGACAAGCAGATATGGAGGCCCTTGTCAAAATGACAGTTAGTAATTATTTACATAAATGTCAAATGTCGTAATTTTTCACATGGTTATTTTGTCACCAGGAATATGAAATTTACTTGTCGAGGAAAATAAACCACATGGAATTGGAATATCATGAAATTTTGGATGGACAATTGACATATATGTACATAATTACTAGCTGTCATTCTAACTCGGGCCCTTATTTGCTTGTCAAGTCCAACAAAGTCGCATGACTGCTCGCGCCCTATAAATTTCTCATGTCTTTTCTTTATGTTTTGATTATTTTTATAATTTAAAATTTATTTTTTGGGGAAGTTTTCCCCTATATTTCTAAATGTTCGAATATCTTCCAATTTCTTGACGGGATTTCTGATGGGTATATGTATATAGCTATAATTTTAAATATTTAATTGTTATTATTGTTATACCAGAAAAATTCTTCAATAATGTCAGTTAATTTTGACGTTTTACTGTTATGTTGCCAAAAAAAAATATCTAAGATTTATTTTCAGCTAATAAAACCATATTCGTACTATGGCAAATTCTGAATCGGTTCTTATTCACTGTCATGTGTTCAGATAAAATAGACTTAAGTTCAAGTTTTAGAATTGAGCTGCCAAACAGGTTTATGAATTACTGTTGGTTTTTGACAATGACATTTTTCTGTCATTTACAAACATCTGATGGTTACTATAGAGTTGTTTAGGCTCTGAAATTTATTACAACCGATTATTTCATATTATTATTTAATGTATCTCCAAACCTATAGGAGATATAATAAAAATTTAAAATGTATCGAATAGAGAATTTTACGTTCTTTAATACTAATAATAAAAAAATTCAAAAAAATAATATTTAGAATTTTTTTTTAAGATACTACTACTTCCGGTTTTCCAATTGGTACTAAAACCTATTCAACTCTTCCCATTAATGTTAGATTGAGGAATCCGTAGTCAAAAAGGTCTTTAGTCTTATAGAATTTGAGAAATCGTGTCTCCAACAACCTCACACACACACACACACACACACACATCCACACACACACACACACACACACACACAGACATCATTGTAAAAATGTTAAAATCGGATTCTACCTTAAATCGTGCTTATTCAATAAAATCTGGATATGCGATTTTTAGCATGAATCCAATACCTCTCTTAGCGAGAGGTAAAAATAGTATGGGCACAAATAGGCACAAATTACAAGCTTTTATTTGCCGGAAAAATAAATTTAAAATAAAATATTTTTTATGCCAACTTCACACTTACACAAAAACAATTGTCAATATCTCTGATAATAATTATTATATCATATTCATTTATTTGGCACAAATTAGTACAAATTAGGCACAAATTATTTCAATAATAAAAAATTCAAGTTTCAATATTTTTTGTGCTAGCGTGAAGTAGGCATATTTTTTTAAAAAGTTAATAACTCATGAATCAATTGTAATTAATTATTCATTCCATGGGCACAAATTGGCACAAATTATAAGCTTTCTAATACTGCAAAAATAAATTGAAAATGTAATATTTTTATGTCAACTTCACACTTCCACAAAATAATAGTTAATAAATCTGATAATATAAATCAATGAAAAATAGTATGGGCACAAATAGGCACAAATTATAAACTTTCATTTGCTGTAAAAAAAAATTTAAAATAAAATATTTTTTATGCCAACTTCACACTTCCATAAAAATAATTGTTAATATCTCTGATAATAATGTTTATATCACATTCATTTATTCAGCACAAATTAGCACAAATTGGGCACAAATTATTTCAATAATAAAAAAATTTAATTTCATTTTTTTATGCTAGCGTGAAGTTGGCCTAAAAAAATTTAAAAGTCAATAACTCCTGAACCAGTTATAATTAATTATTCAAAGCATGGGCACAAATTGGTACAAATTAAGCACAAATTATTTAAGTAATAAAAGTTATAACTTTTTATTTTTATTATGCTGGCGTGAAGTTAGCATAAAAATTTTAAAAGTCTCTTATTTCGTAACCATGTTATATTTCGAAAATAATATTGGGGGCACAAATTGGCACAAATTGAGCACAAATTATTTATACTAGTCTCATAATTTGTGCCCAACTTCGTTATGCCAACTTCACGCACCCCTATATTGCGGCTGCGAAATGCCTATTCCGCGGCCGGTTGCACAAAATTTTTTTTTTTAAATCAGTGGTTCTCAAGTTTCAACATTAAGTTATATTTTTTCAAATGGGATTATACACATTTTTTTATGCCTATTCGATATCATATTTTTTTCTGAATTCAATAAAAATATTGAAAAAAATGCGATTGAAATTTAAATAAATTTGATTTTTATAGTCATATTTCAGTAGGCTATGCATGAAAAACAAAACCTGCTATTTGTCAATTTGAATTATTTAGGACAGAAATCTAATAGAACACTGTTTATAACGTTTTTAACAAATATTTGTTTCATTTTAATTTAAGTTCAATTGTTTTTTATTCATAGCCTACTGAAAAATAACTACACAGTAAAAAAAAAATAACACAGATTTAACAAACTAGGTGGTTCCAGGAGGTCCACTAATATTTTTTTGTTAATTTAACAATATTCGTTATTGTTAAATGTTTACTAACTTAAAGTGTTAATTAATTAACACACAATTGACTACAATTGATTGTTAAAGTAACACAGTTTTTTGTTAATATTTAACCACACATTTTGGTAATGTAACTATATTGTAGTGTTAATTAATTAACTTCAACAGTTTGTTACTTTAACAATACAGGTATGAAGAATTTAACTAAAATATTTTCACAAAGTATCTAACTTGTTTTGTTAAAATTTAACGAATAACTTGTGGTAACTTCTACCGTTAATATAGTTAAATTAACATTTTTTTTTTGATTATTTAACACAATGTTGTGTTACATTTAACAATGCTATGAAGTTAATTTTAACTAATTCATTTGTTAATAATAATTACTAATAAAAAATTACAAATTATGTAAACTTTGCAGTAATATTTATTTTATAAAAAATTATAATACATACATATACACAAAATTAAACTGTATTACACAAAGTGTTTTATAAAATAATAGAGTATTTTAACACTAGGTAATTTTCATCACGGTCATATGGTTGATGCAATTCATATGGTATAATATGTTTCTCAACTGATTTACGACAAATAATATTTAAATTACATATCGAGTCTTCTTCGACTTGGTACGCATGCAAATATTCGTCGAATGATAATGTATTCCATGGATTGGTCAATACATAAATATTAGACTGCCATGAAAAGAAATCTATAATTTTTTCAAAACATGGTAAATCATCCTTCTTCAATATAAATGTGTTTTTTCTGTACTGATAACTATAGAGTTCTACCCATTTATGAAATAAAATTTCAGTATTTATTGGTAAGAGAAAGTAATTAGATATTTTTTCTCCAAAAATAAAATTTTCTAAATTTTGAAGGTTCGAAGGGCCAAACAATGGCTTAGAAGTAAAATCTTTATTTTGAAAGATATGTAAAAAATATTGTTGATGCCTAATTGCCAATGTATAACATCTTTTTGAGTTTTTTTAAATTTTGTACTAAATTTTTAAAATAACCATGTTTTCCTTCGAAACCTAATATTCGATAAATGGATTTTTCTACAGTCTACATAAAAAGTACAGTGCCATTAGTTCCTGACTAAACGTTTCCATTAAAAATGTAGACAAGTGATATTTCTCAACATTGTATAGTTAGAAATTTGGACAGCGAGCGTTTTTTCTACTTTGTCGCGCTAGAGCAGCAAAGTGACATTTTGCGTTGACAAAAGAGAGCGCAAATGGCTAGTGACACATTTACCATCTTTACAAATCAATATGACATATAGCTGCTCTGTCGGTATATTACATAACCAAAAAAAAGCACTATTGTGAAAATAAAATAGGGCATTCATTTACAAACACGAAAGTATTAAATGTTTAGATTAGATTGAAGCAATAGGTCAAGAAGAATGGGAAATAACGATAAATTAATATTAAATATAAAAGATGTTTTTTCTTGATATTAATCCTTATTAATTAAGTAGTAGTGTAAGTACAAAGTGTACATTTTATTATTTTTTGTTAGGGTGGAGGACCCCACTGTGGCGACTGTAGAAAAAATCTTGTGTGTGTTTCGAGCGCAAATGGACATTGTCGATTTCGAGAGACAATGTCCTATTTTGCGCTCTTAATACACAAATAGCTATAATGGTCCCATTAATTTCATTATCATTGGATAATGAAATACGAAGTGATGCTTAGGTAATAAATATGTATTAAATTCAGTTATAAATAAATTATGAAAATGCGTGAAGCACGTCTACGATGGTATGGGCACGTGATGCGTAGCAGAGAAGACTCAATAGCCAAGACGGCCCTGCGACTTGAATTTCATAGTCAACGTCCACGTGGTCGTCCAAAAAAACGCTGGATGAACACAATAAAGAACGACATGAATCTGGCGAATGTCAGCCCTGAGAATGCCAAGAATAGATACGAGGAAGTCTGTAAAGATTTAACAAAAAACAAATCACAATTGTTAAATACAGATTTCATTACCAAGTCTCGTCAATCTGAACATGTCTCTAAATACATCAACTATCAAATCAGATTCGCAACAAGAAAGTGATGAAAGTGACATCACGCCAATTAGAAAGAAAAGATTAAGGCTGTTCGATCCTAGTCTCTCAATACTGTAATTTTTGTCCATCTTCAGCACCTTTTTTCTCATCACTGAGTACTTTGTAAGATTTAAAAAAAAATATGCATGTAGTGGAATACTTTATAAGCAAAATGTCAAGCTTAAAATTTAAAATATGTAATTATAAAAATAATTACAGCTACTGCAAATTGAATGTTAAACATGTTCATATTTTCTGTTACGATGTTTTAATTAAAAATTGCTCTTTGACATCTGATAGCATTATTTTAATTATTCTCGATGAACTTAAATGCGAAATTAATAAATTATCTATTCTCTAAAAAACAAGGAAAATGTGTTGAGCAAATCCAATTTCTCAGACACTTTTTGAGCATATTTTTGCTACTTACGCCAGTTTGTAGGCAACTTATTTAACTCAAACTTTTCTATATAATCTTTGAAAAATCCTAACCGTAATGAAAGTGATGATAGCAATTCAACTTTTGGTGATTTTCTTTTAAAGAATTATATTTATAGTTTCTATAAAATTAATTACATACTCCATATGTTTATTATTTTATGAATGAACTGTTATTTTTCAAAATATATTATTAAGAACCAGTTAAATAAATGACTGAATTATGCACATTTTAGATTGTTTTCGATTTACACGGTTTGCCTAAGAAATTTAAAATTTCGTTTTACACGGAACCGATCTTCCGTGTAAATCGGGGGACAGGTGTACATTTATATTGACTTGGTCAAATCACGTTTTATACATCTTACGAATAGTCAAAATTCGAATTATTTTACATTGACTTATTCATGTCACAACTTATGCATTTTTCAATACTGCAAAGCTCGAAAAATATTACCTCTTCTTATTCAAATCTCGAATTTTTTTATCCTGTTTAATTCAAATCTCAACCTGTGCAAATCTCTACCACGCTGAAGTTGTTGCGCTTTTAAGAACAATGTCCGTTCACCATTGCTCCATTCCAATGTTGTTAGTAACTTTTGTTTTACGTGGTATTTAAATTATAACATTTCAAACAATCTTAAAAAACCGTAACACAAATAAAACTAATAAATTGAAATACATTAATGTTAAAAATAATATTTTCTTCATTATATAATAGTATATTGTGTTATTAGGAGTAAAAGTAAGACTCGCGTGCATTTATCCTACTCGCTTCGCTCGTCGTTTAAACTTCCACGCTCGCCACACAAATAAATAAATATCCATAGAAACTATACAGATCAACAATAAGAAGTAACTTTAATAAAAGAAACCTGTAATATCGCCCTAAATGTCCCTATAATACGCTAGGTAACCTAAGAATAAAGTAACTAAATACGATGAATAGCTGTCAAATTTAAATATATTATAACCTGTGAATTGAAATATAAACAGAGTTTACTTTTGAGGACATAACATTATTAAAGAATAGCAGACTTACAGATTACAATTAAAGGGACGGTAATGAGCATAAGAATACTTAGAATTAAAATGATAAGAAAATATTATATTGTTTTGCAGAGATTCCTGGACTTTTACCTTGTGAATCAAGTCACAAAAGATGCCACTTTTATGATGTTTGAAGAAAAACAGTTTTTACATCATATTTGGCCGTTTCACGGTCTGAAACGAACGATTTGTAAGAACAAGTCGGATTCATATTCTACGTGATGTATCGATGGAAATCGATAGATTAGGGCCTAATATTATCAGATGCACTGAATTTTAGTGAATACAAGGTTTTGGGGGCCCTCCGTGGTGCCCTCTCCGGTAAAGCTAAAGTTCCGTGGAAGTTACTGTAAAACATTCAAATCACACGAATTTCGCTTAGAAATAGCATTTTTAAGCGTTCGAAGGCGAGAGAAGCAGTTTTTACATCATATTTGGCCGTTTCACGGTCTGAAACGAACGATTTGTAAGAACAACTCGGATACATATCTACGTGATGTATAGATGGAAATCGATTGATTAGGGCCTAATATTATCAGATGCACTGAATTTTAGTGCATACAAAGTTTTGGGGGGCCCTTCGTAGTGCCCTCGCCGGTTCAGCTAAAGTTTCGTGGAAGTTACTGTAAAACATTCAAATCACACGTATTTCGCTTAGAAATAGCATTTTTAAACGTTTGAAGGCGAGAGAAGCAGTTTTTAAATCATATTTGGCCGTTTCTCGGTCTGAAACGATCAATTTGTAAGAACAACTCGGACACATATTTTACGTGATGTAACGATGGAAATCGATTGATTAGGATCTAATATTATCAGGTGCTCTGAATTTTAGTGAATACAAGGTTTTAGGGGCCCGCGGTGGAGCCCTCGCCGGTACATCTAAAGTTCCGTAGAAGTTACTGTAGAACACTCAAATCACATGTATTTCGCATAGAAATAGCATTTTTAAGCGTTTGAAGGCGAGAGAAGCAGTTTTTACATCATATTTGGCCGTTTCACGGTCTGAAACGAACGATTTGAAAGAACAACTATCGGATACATATTCTCTGTGATGTATCAATGGAAATCGATTGATTAGGGGCTAATATTATCAGATGCACTAAATTTTAGTGAATACAAGGTTATGGGGGCGCTCCGTGGTGCCCTCGCCGGTACAGCTAATGTTCCGTGGAAGTTGCTGTAAAACACTCAAATCACACGTGTTTCGCTTAGAAATAGCATTTTTAAGCGTTTGAAGGCGAGAGAAGCAATTTTTACATAATATTTGGCTGTTTCACGGTCTGAAACGAAAGATTTGTATGAACAACTCGGATACATATTTTACGTGATGTAACGATGGAAATCGATTGATTAGGACCTAATATTATCATATGCACTGAATTTTAGTGAATACAAGGTTTTCGGGGCCCTCGGTGGTGCCCTCGCCGGTACAGTTAAAGTTCCGTGGAAGTTACTGTAAAACTCTCAAATCACACGTATTTCGCTTAGAAATAGCATTTTTAAGCGTTTGATGGCGAGAGAAACAGTTTTTACATCATATTTGCCTGTTTCATTGTCTGAAACGAACGATTTGTAAGAACAACTCGGATACATATTCTAAGAGAAGTATCGATGAAAATCGATGGGTTAGGACCTAATATCATCAGATGCAATGAATTTTAGTGAATACAAGGTTTTGGGGGCCCTCCGTGGTGCCCTCGCCGGTACAGATAGTGTTCCGTGGAAGTTGCTGTAAAACACTCAAATCACACGTATTTCGCTTAGAAATAGCATTTTTAAGCGTTTGAAGGCGAGAAAAGCAGTTTTTACATAATATTTGGCCGTTTCACGGTCTGAAACGAACGATTTGTAAGAACAACTCTCGGATACATATTCTACGTGATGTATCAGTGGAAATTGATTGATTAGGGCCTAATATTATCAGATGCACTGAATTTTAGTGAATACAATGTTTTGGGGCCCCTCCGTGGTGCCCTCTCCGGTACAGCTAAAGTTCCGTTTAAGTTACTGTAAAACACTCAAATCACACGTATTTCGCTTAGAAATAGCATTTTTGAGCGTTTGAAAGCGAGAGAAGCAGTTTTTACATCATATTTGGCTGTTTCATTGTCTGAAACGAACGATTTGTAAGAACAACTCGGATACATACCTACGTGATATATCGATGGAAATCGATTGATTAGGGCCTAATAATATCAGATGCACTGAATTTTAGTGAATACAAGGTTTTGGGGGCCCTCCGTGGTGCCCTCGCCGGTACAGCTAAAGTTCCGTGGAAGTTACTGTAATACACTCAAATCACACGTATTTCGCTTAGAAATAGCATTTTTAAGCGTTTGAAGGCGAGAGAAGCAGTTTTTACATCATATTTGGCCGTTTCACGGTCTGAAACGAACGATTTGTAAGAGCAACTCTGTTTTCAATAGCTCAGATTAAACACAGGATGGATTTTTGCAAATATCAAAATGAGAAGTGGACTGTATAATAATAATGGAAACCCAAAACCAAAACACACAAATGCTCTCAAGCGCCAATATGCGACTAACTCGAGCAAATATTCAAAACACAAAATTAATTCAAAACCCAATAAACAAATAATATAATACTAATTCAAAATATGCAAAAACCCAAACAAAAGACGATGGAATAATTATTAAGTGAATCACATTAACCCTAATTCTCCAATTTCAACTGATTCCAGCTAAACAAGAACAAATCCTAAGTTATTAATGTGATTCTAGTAATTAAACTGCAAACTAACTTTAAACCAAAGAAACAAAGTATATTAGCTCTAAAAAACCAATTCACAATGAACGTAGCTAACGAGAACAAATCCTAAGTACTAATATACTTCTAACACGAACTAAACAACTATTAAAGTAAATATAACCTTATAAACACAAATAAAATCACCAAATAATGATGATCCGAACAAAACAGTATTTAAACAACAAAAGATACAATTTACACAAAACTCGGGAGCGAAACCTCAATAATTGCATCTTAAATGACCCCAAATTGAATCAACTAAATAATAATTCAATAACCAAAATGTTAAAGAATCATAAACCCAACAAGTATTCAAATAACCGAACAACAATGCTATTTGAACAATAATAACACGAAGACTACTGACCCGTCTGCACGCGACCGCGACTACAGAACGAATGACGCACAACGCGTTCTCAGCCTGGGCTCTGTATAGGCTTGCGGGGAAAGGGGACGGTCCCTAGCATGGGGTGTTGCTATGGCAACCGCATGCCAGACTGAACGAGCGGCTCGTTTCGCTACGACGTCGTCCAACCTTGAGGAACTTACCAGTGGCGTACAACCGAGGTTTTGCCGCCTGTTCCTTGTATTCTAAACAAACTCGGATACATATCTACGTGATGTACCGATGGAAATAGATTGTTTAAGGCCTAATATTATCAGATGCACTGAATTTTAGTGAATACAAGGTTTTGGAGGCCCTCCGTGGTGCCCTCGCCGGTACAGCTAATGTTCCGTAGAAGTTGCTGTAAAACGCTCAAGCCGAAAGTATTTCGCTTAGAAATAGCATTTTTAAGCGTTTGAAGGCGAGAAAATCAGTTTTTACATCATATTGGCCGATTCACTGTCTGAAACGAACGATTTGTAAGAACAACTCTCGGATACATATTCTACGCGATGTATCAATGGAAATCGCTTGATTAGGGCCTAATATTATCAGATGTACTGAATTTTAGTGAATACAAGGTTTTGGAGCTCCTCCGCGGTGCCCTCGCCGGTACAGCTAAAGTTCCGTGGAAGTTACTGTAAGATACTCAAATCACACTTATTTCGCTTAGAAATAGCATTTTTGAGCGTTTGAAGGCGAGAGAAGCAGTTTTTACATCATATTTGCCTGTTTCATTGTCTGAAACGAACGATTTGTAAGAACAACTCGGATACATACCTACGTGATGTATCAATGGAAATCGATTGATTAGGGCCAAATATTATCAGATGCAGTGAATTTTAGTGAATACAAGGTTTTAGGGGCCCTTGGTGATGCCCTCGATGGTACAGCTAAAGTTCCGTAAAAGTTACTGTAAAACACTCAAATCACACCTATTTCGCTTACAAATAGCATTTTTATGCGTTTGAAGACGAGAGAAAAAGATTTGTGCTCCTCCGGAAGCAAATTTTTAAAGAAGGGAGGTATGTAAGACTAGGTCACCACATAATTAAGGTCATTATTACTCAGTAGTAGTAATCACTAATATTGCAGAATAAGCAATATGGAGCAATTATAATATTGTTTCTTTATTTGGTAATTAGGTGACACCTCAATTGTTTGTTGACTTAGCATTACAGTAATATAAAAGACTGTATGGACGATGGGAAGACAGAGTCCGGTGAGAGTCCATCGAGAGGTCCATCAAGAGAGAGACTAGAAGAATACCATTCATCCTTACAGTCGGATCCATCATTTGTAAATATATCAACTCATCTTTATACTAGTCAATAAACTTAGTAATAATAAATCATTATTATTATTTCGAACCTTTACTCTTCTACGAGCAACGTCACAACGGTAAGAACATTTATTATTACTTATTATATTTTTGGCGATTACTAAATTGTACCTCCAGTCTGGCAAGAACCCATCTTAAATATTATTTGCTAATTCGCCTCATAAAGGCGGGTTACTGAGTGATAATGACCTCAATTGTGTGGTGACCTAGTCTTACAGTATTTCGCTTAGAAATAGCATTTTTAAGCGTTTGAAGGCAAGAGAAACAGTTTTTACATCATACTTGGCCGTTTCACGGTCTGAAACGTACGATTTGTAAGAACATCTCGGATAAATATTCTGCGTGATGTATCGGTAAATTGATTGATTAGGGCATAGAATCATCAGATGCACTGAATTTTAGTGAATACGAGGTTTCGGGGGCCCTCCGTGGTGCCCTCGCCGGTGCAGCTAAAGTTCCGTGGAAGTTACTGTAAAACACTCAAGTCACACGTATTTCGCTTAGAAATAGCATTTTTAAGCGTTTGAAGGCGAGAGAAACAGTTTTTACATCATATTTGACCGTTTCACGGTCTGTAACGAACGATTTGTAAGAACATCTCGGATATATATTCTATGTGATGTATCGATGGAAATCGATTGATTGGGGCATAGAATCATCAGATACACTGAATTTTAGTGAATACAAGGGTTTGGGGTCCGTCCGTGGTGCCCTCGGCGGTACAGCTAAAGTTCCGTGGCAGTTACTGTAAAACACTCAATCACACGTATTTTGCTTAGAAATGGCATTTTTATGCGTTTGAAGGCGAGAAAAACAGTTTTTACATCATATTTGACCGTTTCACCGTCTGAAACGAACGATTTGTAAGAACATCTCGGATACATATTCTACGTGATGTATCGATGGAAATCGATTGATTACTGCATAGAATCATCAGATGCACTGAATTTTAGTGAATTCAAGGTTTTGGAGGGCCCTCCGTGGTGCCCTCGCCGGTACAGCTAAAGTTCCGTGGAAGTTACTGTAAAACATTCAAATCACACGTATTTCGCTTAGAAATAGAATATTTAAGCGTTTGAAGATGAGAGAAACAAATTTTACATCATATTTGCCCGTTTCACGGTCTTAAACGAACGATTTGTAAGAACATCTCGGATACATATTCTGCGTAATGTATCGATGGAAATTGATTGATTAGGGCATAGAATCATCAGATGCACTGAATTTTAGTGAATACAAAGTTTTGGGGACCCTCCGTGGTGCGCTCGCCGGTACAGCTAAAGTTCCGTGGAAGTTACTGTAAAACACTCAAATCACACGTATTTCGCTTAGAAAAAGCATTTTAAGCGTTTGAAGGCGGGAGAAACAGATTTTACATCATATTTGGCCGTTTCACGGTCTGAAACGAACGATTTGTAAGAACATCTTGGATACATATTCTACGTGATGTATCGATGGAAATCGATTTATTCGGGCATAGAATCATCAGATACACTGAATTTTAGTGAATACAAGGTTTTGGGGGCCCTCCGTGGTGCCCTCGCCGGTACAGCTAAAGTTTCGTGGAAGTTATTGTAAAACACTCAAATCATACGTATTTTGCTTAGAAATCGCATTTTTAAGCGTTTGAAGGCGAGAGAAACAGTTTTTAAATCATATTTGGCCGTTTCACGGTCTGAAACGAACGATTTGTAAGAACAACTCGGATACATATCTACGTGATGTATCTATTGAAATCGATTGATTAGGGCATAGAATCATTAGATGCACTGAATTTTAGTGAATACAAGTGTTTGGGGGCCCTCCGTGTTGCCCTCGCTGGTACAACTAAAGTTCCGTGGAAGTTACTGTAAAACAATCATATCACACGTTGTTCGCTTACAAATAGCATTTTTATGCGTTTGAAGACGAGAGAAACAGATTTTACATCATATTTGGCCGTTTCACGGTCTGAAACGAACGATTTGTAAGAACATCTCGGATACATATTCTATCATCAGATACACTGAATTTTAGTGAATACAATGTTTTGGGCCCCTCCGTGGTGCCCTCGCCGATACAGCTAAAGTTTCGTGGAAGTTACTGTAAAACACTCAAATCAATCGTATTTCGCATAGAAATAGCATTTTTAAGCGTTTGAAGGCGAGAGAAAGTTTTTACATCATATTTGGCCGTTTCACGGTCTGAAACGAACGATTTGTAAGAACATCTCGGATACATATTCTACGTGATGTATCGATGAAAATCGATTGATTAGGGCACAGAATCATCAGATACACCGAATTTTAGTGAATACAAGTTTTTGGGGTCCTCCGTGGTGCCCTCGCCGGTACAGCCAAAGTTCCGTGGAAGTTACTGTAAAACACTCAAATCACACCTATTTCGCTTACAAATAGCATTTTTATGCGTTTGAAGACGGGAGAAACATATTTTACATCATACTTGGCCGTTTCACGGTCTGAAACGAACGATTTGTAAGAACATCTCGGATAAATATTCTGCGTGATGTATCGATGGATATCGATTGATTAGGGCATAGAATCATCAGATGCACTGAATTTTAGTGAATACAAGGTTTTGGGAGCCCTCCGTGGTGCCATCGCCGGTACAGCTAAAGTTCCGTGGAAGTTACTGTAAAACACTCAAATCACACGTATTTCGCTTAGAAAAAGCATTTTAAGCGTTTGAAGGCGAGAGAAACAGATTTTACATCATATTTGGCCGTTTCACGGTCTGAAACGAACGATTTGTAAGAACATCTTGGATACATATTCTACGTGATGTATCGATGGAAATCGATTTATTAGGGCATAGAATCATCAGATACACTGAATTTTAGTGAATACAAGGTTTTGGGGGGCCTCCGTGGTGCCCTCGCCGGTACAGCTAAAGTTTCGTGGAAGTTACTGTAAAACACTCAAATCACACGTATTTTGCTTAGAAGTCGCATTTTTAAGCGTTTGAAGGCGAGAGAAACAGTTTTTAAATCATATTTGGCCGTTTCACGGTCTGAAACGAACGATTTGTAAGAACAACTCGGATACATATCTACGTGATGTATCTATTGAAATCGATTGATTAGGACATAGAATCATTAGATGCACTGAATTTTAGTGAATACAAGTGTTTGGGGGCCCTCCGTGTTGCCCTCGCTGGTACAACTAAAGTTCCGTGGAAGTTACTGTAAAACAATCATATCACACGTTGTTCGATTACAAATAGCATTTTTATGCGTTTGAAGACGAGAGAAACAGATTTTACATCATATTTGCCCGTTTCACGGTCTGAAACGAACGATTTGTAAGAACATCTCGGATACATATTCTATCATCAGATACACTGAATTTTAGTGAATACAAGGTTTTGGGGGCCCTCCGTGGTGCCTTCGCCGGTACAGCTACAGTTTCGTGGAAGTTACTGTAAAACACTCAAATCACACGTATTTCGCTTAGAAATAGCTTTTTTAAGCGTTTGAACGCGAGAGAAACAGATTTTACATCATATTTGGCCGTTTCACGGTCTGAAACAAAAGATTTGTAAGAACATCTTGGATACATATTCTGCGTGATGTATCGATGGATATCGATTGATTAGGGCATAGAATCATCAGATGCACTGAATTTTAGTGAATACAAGGTTTTGGGGGCCCTCCGTGGTGCCCTCGCCGGTACAGCTAAAGTTCCGTGGAAGTTACTGTAAAACACTCAAATCAAACGTATTTCGCTTAGAAATAGCATTTTTATGCGTTTGAAGGCGAGAGAAACAGTTTTTACATCATATTTGGCCGTTTCACGGTCTGAAACGAACGATTTGTAAGAACATCTCGGATACATATTCTACGTGATGTATCGATGGAAACCGATTGATTAGGGCATAGAATCATGAGATGAATTGAATTTTAGTGAATACAAGGTTTTGGGGGCCCTCCGTGGTGCCCTCGCCGATACAGCTAAAGTTCCGTGGAAGTTACTGTAAAACACTCAAATCAAACGTATTTCGCATAGAAATAGCATTTTTAAGCGTTTGAAGGCGAGAGAAACAGTATTTACATCATATTTGGCCGTTTCACGGTCTGAAACGAACGATTTGTAAGAACATCCCGGATACATATTCTACGTGATGTATCGATGAAAATAGATTGAGTAGGGCACAGAATCATCAGATACACCGAATTTTAGTGAATACAAGTTTTTGGGGGCCCTCCGTGGTGCCCTCGCCGGTACAGCTAAAGTTCCGTGGAAGTTACTGTAAAACACTCAAATCACATGTATTTCGCTTAGAAATAGCATTTTTAAGCGTTTGAAGGCGAGAGAAACAGTTTTTACATCATATTTGGCAGTTTCACTGTCTGAAACGAACGATTTGTAAGAACATCTCGGATACATATTCTCCGTGATGTATCGATGGAAATCGATTGATTAGGGCATAGAATCATCAGATGCACTGAATTTTTGTGAATACAAGGTTTTGGAGGGCCCTCCGTGGTGCCCTCGCCGGTACAGCTAAAGTTCCTTGGAAGTTACTGTAAAACACTCAAATCACACGTATTTCGCTTAGAAATAGAATTTTTAAGCGTTTGAAGATGAGAGAAACAAATTTTACATCATATTTGCCCGTTTCACGGTCTTAAACGAACGATTTGTAAGAACATCTCGGATACATATTCTGCGTAATGTATCGATGGAAATCGATTGATTAGGGCATAGAATCATCAGATGCACTGAATTTTAGTAAATACATGGTTTTGGGGGCCCTCCGTGGTGCCCTCGCCGGTGCAGCTAAAGTTCCGTGGAAGTTACTGTAAAACACTCAAGTCACACGTATTTCGCTTAGAAATAGCATTTTTAAGCGTTTGAAGGTGAGAGAAACAGTTTTTACATCATATTTGACCGTTTCACGGTCTGTAACGAATGATTTGTAAGAACATCTCGGATACATATTCTATGTGATGTATCGATGGAAATCGATTGATTAGGGCATAGAATCATTAGATACACTGAATTTTAGTGAATACAAGGTTTTGGGGTCCGTCCGTGGTGCCCTCGCCGGAACAGCTTAAGTTCCGTGGAAGTTACTTTAAAACACTCAATCACACGTATTTCGCTTAGAAATGGCATTTTTATGCGTTTGAAGGCGAGAGAAACAGTTTTTACATCATATTTGACCGTTTCACGGTCTGAAACGAACGATTTGTAAGAACATCTCGGATACATATTCTGCGTGATGTATCGATGGACATCGATTGATTAGGGCATAGAATCATCAGATACACTGAATTTTTGTAAATACAAGGTTTTGGGGGCCCTCTGTGGTGCCCTCGCCGGTACAGCTAAAGTTCCGTGGAAGTTACTGTAAAACACTCAAATCACACGTCTTTCGCTTAGAAATAGCATGTTAAGCGTTTGAAGGCGAGAAAAACAGATTTTACATCATATTTGGCCGTTTCACGGTCTGAAACGAACGATTTGTAAGAACATCTCGGATACATATTCTGCGTGATGTATCGATGGAAATCGATTGATTAGGGCATAGAATCATTATATGCACTGAATTTTAGTGTATACAATGTTTTGGGGGCCCTCCGTGGTGCCCTCGCCGGTACAGCTAAAGTTCCGTGGAAGTTACTGTAAAACAATCAAATCACAAGTATTTCGCTTAGAAATAGCATTTTTATGCGTTTGAAGACAAGAGAAACAGATTTTACATCATATTTGGCCGTTTCACGGTCTGAAACGAACGATTTGTAAGAACTTCTCGGATACATATTCTGCGTGATGTATCGATGAAAATCGATTAATTAGGGCATAGAATTATCAGATGCACTGAATTTTAGTGAATACAAGGTTTTGGGGTGCCCTCGCCGGTACAGCTAAAGTTCCGTGGAAGTTACTGTAAAACACTCAAATCACATGTATTTCGCTTAGAAATAGCATTGTAAGCGTTTGAAGGCGAGAGAAACAGTTTTTCCATCATATTTGGCCGTTTCACGGTCTGAAACGAACGATTTGTAAGAACATCTTGGATACATATTCTACGTGATGTATCGATGGAAATCGATTTATTAGGGCATAGAATCATCAGATACACTGAATTTTAGTGAATACAAGGTTTTGGGGGCCCTCCGTAGTGCCCTCGCCGGTACAGCTAAAGTTTCGTGGAAGTTTCTGTAAAACACTCAAATCACACGTATTTTGCTTAGAAATCGCATTTTGAAGCGTTTGAAGGCGAGAGAAACAGTTTTTAAATCATATTTGGCCGTTTCACGGTCTGAAACGAACGATTTGTAAGAACATCTCGGATACATTTTCTGCGTGATGTATCGATGGATATCGATTGATTAGGGCATAGAATCATCAGATGCACTGAATTTTAGTGAATACAAGGTTTTGGGGGCCCTCCGTGGTGCCCTCGCCGGTACAGCTAAAGTTTCGTGGAAGTTACTGTAAAACACTCAAATCACACGTATTTCGCTTAGAAATAGCATTTTAAGCGTTTGAAGGCGAGAGAAACAGATTTTACATCATATTTGGCCGTTTCACGGTCTGAAACGAACGATTTGTAAGAACATCTCGGATACATATTCTGCGTGATGTATCGATGGAAATCGATTGATTAGGGCATAGAATCATTATATGCACTGAATTTTAGTGTATACAATGTTTTGGGGGCCCTCCGTGGTGCCCTCGCCGGTACAGCTAAAGTTCCGTGGAAGTTACTGTAAAACAATCAAATCACAAGTATTTCGCTTAGAAATAGCATTTTTATGCGTTTGAAGACAAGAGAAACAGATTTTACATCATATTTGGCCGTTTCACGGTCTGAAACGAACGATTTGTAAGAACTTCTCGGATACATATTCTGCGTGATGTATCGATGAAAATCGATTAATTAGGGCATAGAATTATCAGATGCACTGAATTTTAGTGAATACAAGGTTTTGGGGTGCCCTCGCCGGTACAGCTAAAGTTCCGTGGAAGTTACTGTAAAACACTCAAATCACATGTATTTCGCTTAGAAATAGCATTGTAAGCGTTTGAAGGCGAGAGAAACAGTTTTTCCATCATATTTGGCCGTTTCACGGTCTGAAACGAACGATTTGTAAGAACATCTTGGATACATATTCTACGTGATGTATCGATGGAAATCGATTTATTAGGGCATAGAATCATCAGATACACTGAATTTTAGTGAATACAAGGTTTTGGGGGCCCTCCGTAGTGCCCTCGCCGGTACAGCTAAAGTTTCGTGGAAGTTTCTGTAAAACACTCAAATCACACGTATTTTGCTTAGAAATCGCATTTTGAAGCGTTTGAAGGCGAGAGAAACAGTTTTTAAATCATATTTGACCGTTTCACGGTCTGAAACGAACGATTTGTAAGAACATCTCGGATACATATTCTGCGTGATGTATCGATGGACATCGATTGATTAGGGCATAGAATCATCAGATACACTGAATTTTTGTAAATACAAGGTTTTGGGGGCCCTCCGTGGTGCCCTCGCCGGTACAGCTAAAGTTCCGTGGAAGTTACTGTAAAACACTCAAATCACACGTATTTCGCTTAGAAATAGCATTTTAAGCGTTTGAAGGCTAGAGAAACAGATTTTACATCATATTTGGCCGTTTCACGGTCTGAAACGAACGATTTGTAAGAACATCTCGGATACATATTCTGCGTGATGTATCGATGGAAATCGATTGATTAGGGCATAGAATCATTATATGCACTGAATTTTAGTGTATACAATGTTTTGGGGGCCTCCGTGGTGCCCTTGCCGGTACAGCTAAAGTTCCGTGGAAGTTACTGTAAAACAATCAAATCACAAGTATTTCGCTTAGAAATAGCATTTTTATGCGTTTGAAGACAAGAGAAACAGATTTTACATCATATTTGGCCGTTTCACGGTCTGAAACGAACGATTTGTAAGAACATCTCGGATACATATTCTCCGTGATGTATCGATGGAAATCGATTGATTAGGGCATAGAATCATCAGATACACTGAATTTTAGTGAATACAAGGTTTTGGGGTGCCCTCGCCGGTACAGCTAAAGTTCCGTGGAAGTTACTGTAAAACACTCAAATCACATGTATTTCGCTTAGAAATAGCATTTTTAAGCGTTTGAAGGCGAGAGAAACAGTTTTTACATCATATTTGGCCGTTTCACTGTCTGAAACGAACGATTTGTAAGAACATCTCGGATACATATTCTCCGTGATGTATCGATGGAAATCGATTGATTAGGGCATAGAATCATCAGATACACTGAATTTTAGTGAATACAAGGTTTTGGGGGCCCTCCGTGGTGCCCTCGTCTGTACAGCTAAAGTTCCGTGGAAGTTACTGTAAAACACTCAAATCACATGTATTTCGCTTAGAAATAGCATTTTTAAGCGTTTGAAGGCGAGAGATGTTTCTACATCATATTTGGCCGTTTCACGCTCTGAAACGAACGATTTGTAAGAACATCTCGGATACATATTCTGCGTGATGTATCGATGGAAATCGATTGATTAGGGCATAGAATCATCAGATGCACTGAATTTTAGTGAATACAAGGTTTTGGGGGCCCTCCGTGGTGCCCTCGCCGGTACAGCTAAAGTTCCGTGGAAGGTACCGTATAACACTGAAATCACACGTATTTCGCTTAGAAATAGCATTTTTAAGCGTTTGAAGGCGAGAGAAACAGTTTTTACATCATATTTGACCGTTTCACGGTCTGTAACGAACGATTTGTAAGAACATCTCGGATATATATTCTATGTGATGTATCGATGAAAATCGATTAATTAGGGCATACAATCAACAGATACACTGAATTTTAGTGAATACAAGGGTTTGGGGTCCGTCCGTGGTGCCCTCGCCGGTACAGCTTAAGTTCCGTGGCAGTTACTGTAAAACACTCAATCACACGTATTTCGCTTAGAAATGGCATTTTTATGCGTTTGAAGACGAGAGAAACAGTTTTTACATCATATTTGCCCGTTTCATGGTCTGAAACGAACGATTTGTAAGAACATCTCGGATACATATTCTACGTGATGTATCGATGGAAATCGATTGATTACTGCATAGAATCATCAGATGCACTGAATTTTAGTGAATACAAGGTTTTGGAGGGCCCTCCGTGGTGCCCTCGCCGGTACAGCTAAAGTTCCTTGGAAGTTACTGTAAAACACTCAAATCACACGTATTTCGCTTAGAAATAGAATTTTTAAGCGTTTGAAGATGAGATAAACAAATTTTACATCATATTTGCCCGTTTCACGGTCTTAAACGAACGATTTGTAAGAACATCTCGGATACATATTCTGCGTAATGTATCGATGGAAATCGATTGATTAGGGCATAGAATCATCAGATACACTGAATTTTAGTGAATACAAGGTTTTGGGGGCCCTGCGTGGTGCCCTCGCCGGTACAGCTAAAGTTTCGTGGAAGTTACTGTAAAACACTCAAATCACACGTATTTCGCTTAGAAATAGCATTTTTAAGCGTTTGAAGGCGAGAGAAACAGTTTTTACATCATATTTGGCCGTTTCACTGTCTGAAACGAACGATTTGTAAGAACATCTCGGATACATATTCTCCGTGATATATCGATGGAAATCGATTGATTAGGGCATAGAATCATCAGATACACTGAATTTTAGTGAATACAAGGTTTTGGGGGCCCTCCGTGGTGCCCTCGTCTGTACAACTAAAGTTCCGTGGAAGTTACTATAAAACACTCAAATCACATGTATTTCGCTTAGAAATAGCATTGTAAGCGTTTGAAGGCGAGAGAAACAGTTTTTACATCATATTTGGCCGTTTCACGCTCTGAAACGAACGATTTGTAAGAACACCTCGGATACATATTCTCTGTGGTGTATCGATGGAAATCGATTGATTAGGGCATAAAATCATCAGATACACTGAATTTTAGTGAATACAAGGTTTTGGGGGCCCTCCGTGGTGCCCTCGCCGGTACAGCTAAAGTTCCGTGGAAGTTACTGTAAAACACTCAAATCACATGTATTTCGCTTAGAAATAGAATTTTTAAGCGTTTGAAGGCGAGAGATACAGTTTTTACATCATATTTGGCCGTTTCACGGTCTGAAACGAACGATTTGTAAGAACATCTCGGATACATATTCTGCGTGATGTATCGATGGAAATCGATTGATTAGGGCATAGAATCATCAGATGCACTGAATTTTAGTGAATACAAGGTTTTGAGGGCCCTCCGTGGTGCCCTCGCCGGTACAGCTAAAGTTCCGTAGAAGTTATTGTAAAACACTCAAATCACATGTATTTCGCTTAGAAATAGCATTTTTAAGCGTTTGAAGGCGAGAGAAACAGTTTTTACATCATATTTGGCCGTTTCACGCTCTGAAACGAACGATTTGTAAGAACATCTCGGATTTATATTCTGCGTGATGTATCGATGGAAATCGATTGATTAGGGCATAGAATCATCAGATACACTGAATTTTAGTAAATACAAGGTTTTGGGGCCCTCCGTGGTGCCCTTGCCGGTACAGCTAAAGTTCCGTGGAAGTTACTGTAAAACACTCAAATCACATGTATTTCGCTTAGAAATAGCATTTTTAAGCGTTTGAAGGCGAGAGAAACAGTTTTTACATCATATTTGGCCGTTTCACGGTCTAAAACGAACGATTTGTAAGAGCATCTCGGATCCTTATTCTACGTGATGTATCGATGGAAATCGATTGGTTAAGGCATAGAATCATCAGATACAATGAATTTTAGGGAATACAAGGTTTTGGGGGCCCTCCGTGGTGCCTTTGCCGGTACAGCTAACGTTCCGTGGAAGTTACGGTACCCTCCGTGGTGCCCTCACCGGTACAGCTAAAGTTCCGTGGAAGTTACTGTAAAACACTCAAATCACATGTATTTCGCTTAGAAATAGCATTTTTAAGCGTTTGAAGGCGAGAGAAACAGTTTTTACATCATATTTGGCCGTTTCACTGTCTGAAACGTACGATTTGTAAGAGCATCTCGGATACATATTCTACGTGATGTATCAATGGAAATCGATTGATTACGGCATAGAATCATCAGATACACTGAATTTTAGTGAATACAAGGTTTTGGGGGCCCTCCGTGGTGCCCTCGCCGGTACAGCTAAAGTTCCGTGGAAGTTACTGTAAAACACTCAAATCACATGTATTTTGCTTAGAAATAGCATTTTTAAGCGTTTGAAGGCGAGAGAAACAGTTTTTAGATCATATTTGGCCGTTTCACTGTCTGAAACGAACGATTTGTAAGAACATCTCGGTTACATATTCTCCGTGATATATCGATGGAAATCGATTGATTAGGGCATAGAATCATCAGATACACTGAATTTTAGTGAATACAAGGTTTTGGGGGCCCTCCGTGGTGCCCTCGTCTGTACAGCTAAAGTTTCGTGGAAGTTACTGTAAAACACTCAAATCACATGTATTTCGCTTAGAAATAGCATTTTTAAGCGTTTGAAGGCGAGAGAAACAGTTTTTACATCATATTTGGCCGTTTCACGCTCTGAAACGAACGATTTGTAAGAACATCTCGGATACATATTCTCTGTGATGTATCGATGGAAATCGATTGATTAGGGCATAAAATCATCAGATACACTGAATTTTAGTGAATACAAGGTTTTGGGGGCCCTCCGTGGTGCCCTCGCCGGTACAGCTAAAGTTCCGTGGAAGTTACTGCAAAACTCAAATCTCACATATTACGCTTAGAAATAGCATTTTTCAGCGTTTGAAGGCGAGAGAAACAGTTTTTACATCATATTTGGCCGTTTCACGCTCTGAAACGAACGATTTTAAGAACATCTCGGATACATATTCTGCGTGATGTATCGATGGAAATCGATTGATTAGGGCATAGAATCATCAGATACACTGAATTTTAGTGAATACAAGGTTTTGAGGGCCCTCCGTGGTGCCCTCGCCGGTACAGCTAAAGTTCCGTGGAAGTTACTGTAAAACACTCAAATCACACGTATTTCGCTTAGAAATAGCATTTTTAAGCGTTTGAAGGCGAGAGAAACAGTTTTTACATCATATTTGGCCGTTTCACTGTCTGAAACGAACGATTTGTAAGAACATCTCTGATACATATTCTCCGTGATATATCTATGGAAATCGATTGATTAGGGCTTAGAATCATCAGATTCACTGAATTTTAGTGAATACAAGGTTTTGGGGGCCCTACGTGGTGCCCTCGTCTGTACAGCTAAAGTTCCGTGGAAGTTACTATAAAACACTCAAATCACATGTATTTCGCTTAGAAATAGCATTTTAAGCGTTTGAAGGCGAGAGAAACAGTTTTTACATCATATTTGGCCGTTTCACGCTCTGAAACGAACGATTTGTAAGAACATCTCGGATACATATTCTCTGTGGTGTATCGATGGAAATCGATTGATTAGGGCATAAAATCATCAGATACACTGAATTTTAGTGAATACAAGGTTTTGGCGGCCCTCCGTGGTGCCCTCGCCGGTACAGCTAAAGTTCCGTGGAAGTTACTGTAAAACACTCAAATCACATGTATTTCGCTTAGAAATAGCATTTTTAAGCGTTTGAAGGCGAGAGATACAGTTTTTACATCATATTTGGCCGTTTCACGGTCTGAAACGAACGATTTGTAAGAACATCTCGGATACATATTCTGCGTGATGTATCGATGGAAATCGATTGATTAGGGCATAGAATCATCAGATGCACTGAATTTTAGTGAATACAAGGTTTTGAGGGCCCTCCGTGGTGCCCTCGCCGGTACAGCTAAAGTTCCGTAGAAGTTATTGTAAAACACTCAAATCACATGTATTTCGCTTAGAAATAGCATTTTTAAGCGTTTGAAGGCGAGAGAAACAGTTTTTACATCATATTTGGCCGTTTCACGCTCTGAAACGAACTATTTGTAAGAACATCTCGGATTTATATTCTGCGTGATGTATCGATGGAAATCGATTGATTAGGGCATAGAATCATCAGATACACTGAATTTTAGTGAATACAACGTTTTGGGGCCCTCCGTGGTGCCCTTGCCGGTACAGCTAAAGTTCCGTGGAAGTTACTGTAAAACACTCAAATCACATGTATTTCGCTTAGAAATAGCATTTTTAAGCGTTTGAAGGCGAGAGAAACAGTTTTTACATCATATTTGGCCGTTTCACGGTCTGAAACGAACGATTTGTAAGAGCATCTCGGATACTTATTCTACGTGATGTATCGATGGAAATCGATTGGTTAAGGCATAGAATCATCAGATACACTGAATTTTAGGGAATACATGGTTTTGGGGGCCCTCCGTGGTGCCTTTGCCGGTACAGCTAACGTTCCGTGGAAGTTACGGTACCCACCGTGGTGCCCTCACCGGTACAGCTAAAGTTCCGTGGAAGTTACTGTAAAACACTCAAATCACATGTATATCGCTTAGAAATAGCATTTTTAAGCGTTTGAAGGCGAGAGAAACAGTTTTTACATCATATTTGACCGTTTCACTGTCTGAAACGAACGATTTGTAAGAGCATCTCGGATACATATTCTACGTGATGTATCAATGGAAATCGATTGATTACGGCATAGAATCATCAGATACACTGAATTTTAGTGAATACAAGGTTTTGGGGGCTCTCCGTGGTGCCCTCGCCGGTACAGCTAAAGTTCCGTGGAAGTTACTGTAAAACACTCAAATCACATGTATTTTGCTTAGAAATAGCATTTTTAAGCGTTTGAAGGCGAGAGAAACAGTTTTTAGATCATATTTGGCCGTTTCACTGTCTGAAACGAACGATTTGTAAGAACATCTCGGTTACATATTCTCCGTGATATATCGATGGAAATCGATTGATTAGGGCATAGAATCATCAGATACACTGAATTTTAGTGAGTACTTGGTTTTGGGGGCCCTCCGTGGTGCCCTCGTCTGTACAGCTAAAGTTTCGTGGAAGTTACTGTAAAACACTCAAATCACATGTATTTTGCTTAGAAATAGCATTTTTAAGCGTTTGAAGGCGAGAGAAACAGTTTTTAGATCATATTTGGCCGTTTCACTGTCTGAAACGAACGATTTGTAAGAACATCTCGGATACATATTCTGCGTGATGTATCGATGGAAATCGATTGATTAAGGCATAGAATCATCAGATACACTGAATTTTAGTGAATACAAGGTTTTGGGGGCCCTCCGTGGTGCCCTCGCCGGTACAGCTAAAATTCCGTGGAAGTTACTGCAAAACTCAAATCTCATATATTACGCTTAGAAATAGCATTTTTCAGCATTTGAAGGCGAGAGAAACAGTTTTTACATCATATTTGGCCGTTTCACACTCTGAAACGAACGATTTGTAAGAACATCTCGGATATATATTCTGCGTGATGTATCGATGGAAATCGATTGATTAGGGCATAGAATCATCAGATACACTGAATTTTAGTGAATACAAGGTTTTGGGGGACCTCCGTGGTGCCCTCGCCGGTACAGCTAAAGTTCCGTGGAAGTTATTGTAAAACACTCAAATCACATGTATTTCGCTTAGAAATAGCATTTTTAAGCGTTTGAAGGCGAGAGAAACTGTTTTTACATCATATTTGGCCGTTTCACGGTCTGAAACGAACGATTTGTAAGAACATCTCGGATACATATTCTCCGTGATGTATCGATGGAAATCGATTGAGTAGGGCATAGAATCATCAGATACACTAAATTTGAGTGAATACAAGGTTTTGGGGGCCTTCCGTGGTGCCCTCGTCTGTACAGCTAAAGTTCCGTGGAAGTTACTGTAAAACACTCAAATCACATGTATTTCGCTTAGAAATAGCATTTTTAAGCGTTTGAAGGCGAGAGTTGTTTCTACATCATATTTGACCGTTTCACGGTCTGAAACGAACGATTTGTAAGAACATCTCGGATACATATTCTGCGTGATGTATCGATGGAAATCGATTGATTAGGGCATAAAATCATCAGATGCACTGAATTTTAGTGAATACAAGGTTTTGGGGGCCCTCCGTGGTGCCCTCGCCGGTACAGCTAAAGTTCCGTGGAAGTTACTGTAAAACACTCAAATCACACGTATTTCGCTTAGAAATAGCATTTTTAAGCGTTTGAAGGCGAGAGAAACAGTTTTTACATCATATTTGGCCGTTTAACTGTCTGAAACGAACGATTTGTAAGAACATCTCGGATACATATTCTCCGTGATGTATCGATGGAAATCGATTGATTAGGGCATAGAATCATCAGATACACTGAATTTTAGTGAATACAAGGTTTTGGGGCCCCTCCGTGGTGCCCTCTCCGGTACAGCTAAAGTTCTGTGGAAGTTACTGTAAAACACTCAAATCACATGTATTTCGCTTAGAAATAGCAGTTTTAAGCGTTTGAAGGCGAGAGAAACAGTTTTTACATCATATTTGGCCGTTTCACTGTCTGAAACGAACGATTTGTAAGAACATCTCGGATACATATTCTCCGTGATGTATCGATGGAAATCGATTGATTAGGGCATAGAATCATCAGATACACTGAATTTTAGTGAATACAAGGTTTTGGGGGCCCTCCGTGGTGCCCTCGTCTGTACAGCTAAAGTTCCGTGGAAGTTACTGTAAAACACTCAAATCACATGTATTTCGCTTAGAAATAGCATTTTTAAGCGTTTGAAGGCGAGAGATGTTTCTACATCATATTTGACCGTTTCACGGTCTGAAACGAACGATTTGTAAGAACATCTCGGATACATATTCTGCGTGATATATCGATGGAAATCGATTGATTAGGGCATAGAATCATCAGATGCACTGAATTTTAGTGAATACAAGGTTTTGGGGGCCCTCCGTGGTGCCCTCGCCGGTACAGCTAAAGTTCGGTGGAAGTTACTGTAAAACACTCAAATCACATGTATTTCGCTTAGAAATAGCATTTTTAAGCATTTGAAGGCGAGAGAAACAGTTTTTACATCATATTTGGCCGTTTCACTGTCTGAAACGAACGATTTGTAAGAACATCTCGGATACATATTCTCCGTGATGTATCGATGGAAATCGATTGATTAGGGCATAGAATCATCAGATACACTGAATTTTAGTGAATACAAGGTTTTGGGGCCCTCCGTGTTGCCCTCGCCGGTACAGCTAAAGTTCCGTGGAAGTTACTGTAAAACACTCAAATCACATGTATTTCGCTTAGAAATAGCATTTTTAAGCGTTTGAAGGCGAGAGAAACAGTTTTTACATCATATTTGGCCGTTTCACTGTCTGAAACGTACGATTTGTAAGAACATCTCGGATACATATTCTGCGTGATATATCGATGGAAATCGATTGATTAGGGCATAGAATCTTCAGATACACTGAATTTTAGTGAATACAAGGTTTTGGGGGCCCTCCGTGGTGTCCTCGCTGGTTCAGCTAAAGTTCCGTGGAAGCTACTGTAAAACACTCAAATCACACGTATTTCGCTTAGAAATAGCATTTTTAAGCGTTTGAAGGGGAGAGAAACAGTTTTAAATAATATTTGGCCGTTTCACTGTCTGAAACGAACGATTTGTAAGAACATCTCGGATACATATTCTCCGTGATGTATCGATGGAAATCGATTGATTAGGGCATAGAATCATCAGATACACTGAATTTTAGTGAATACAAGGTTTTGGGGGCCCTCCGTGGTGCCCTCGCCGGTACAGCTAAAGTTCCGTGGAAGTTACTGTAAAACACTCAAATCACATGTATTTCGCTTAGAAATAGCATTTTTAAGCGTTTGAAGGCGAGAGAAACAGTTTTTACATCATATTTGGCCGTTTCACTGTCTGAAACGAACGATTTATAAGAACATCTCGGATACATATTCTCCGTGATGTATCGATGGAAATCGATTGATGAGGGCATAGAATTATCAGATACACTGAATTTTACTGAATACAAGGTTTTGGGGGCCCTCCGTGGTGCCTTCGCCGGTACAGCTAAAGTTCCGTGGAAGTTACTGTAAAACACTCAAATCACATGTATTTCGCTTAGAAATAGCATTTTTAAGCGTTTGAAGGCGAGAGAAACAGTTTTTACATCATATTTGGCCGTTTCACGGTCTGAAACGAACGATTTGTAAGAACATCTCGGATACATATTCTGCGTGATGTATCGATGGAAATCGATTGATTAGGGCATAGAATCATCAGATGCACTAAATTTTAGTGAATACAAGGTTTTGGGGGCCCTCCGTGGTGCCCTCGTCTGTACAGCTAAAGTTCCGTGGAAGTTACAGTAAAACACTCAAATCACATGTATTTCGCTTAGAAATAGCATTTTTAAGCATTTGAAAGCGAGAGAAACAGTTTTTACATCATATTTGGCCGTTTCACGGTCTGAAACGAACAATTTGTAAGAACATCTCGGATTTATATTCTGCGTGATGTATCGATGGAAATCGATTGATTAGGGCATAGAATCATCAGATACACTGAATTTTAGTGAATACAAGGTTTTGGGGGCCCTCCGTGGTGCCCTCGTCTGTACAGCTAAAGTTCCGTGCAAGTTACTGTAAAACACTCAAATCACATGTATTTCGCTTTGAAATAGCATTTTTAAGCGTTTGAAGGCGAGGGAAACAGTTTTTACATCATATTTGGCCGTTACACGCTCTGAAACGAACGATTTGTAAGAACATCTCGGATACATATTCTGCGTGATGTATCGATGGAAATCGATTGATTAAGGCATAGAATCATCAGATACACTGAATTTTAGTGAATACAAGGTTTTGGGGGCCCTCCGTGGTGCCCTCGCCGGTACAGCTAAAGTTCCGTGGAAGTTATTGTAAAACACTCAAATCACATGTATTTCGCTTAGAAATAGCATTTTTAAGCGTTTGAAGGCGAGAGAAACAGTTTTTACATCATATTTGGCCGTTTCACTGTCTGAAACGAACGATTTGTAAGAACATCTCGGATACATATTCTCCGTGATGTATCGATGGAAATCGATTGATTAGGGCATAGAATCATCAGATACACTGAATTTTAGTGAATACAAGGTTTTGGAGGCCCTCCGTGGTGCCCTCGCCGGTACAGCTAAAGTTCCGTGGAAGTTAATGTAAAACACTCAAATCACACGTATTTCGCTTAGAAATAGCATTTTTAAGCGTTTGAAGGCGAGAGAAACAGTTTCTACATCATATTTGGCCGTTTCACGCTCTGAAACGAACGATTTGTGAGAATATCTCGGATACATATTCTGCGTGATGTATCGATGGAAATCGATTGATTAAGGCATAGAATCATCAGATACACTGAATTTTATTGAATACAAGGTTTTGGTGGCCCTCCGTGGTGCCCTCGCCGGTACAGCTAAAGTTTCGTGGATGTTACTGTAAAACACTCAAATCACATGTATTTTGCTTAGAAATAGCATTTTTAAGCGTTTGAAGGCGAGAGAAACCGTTTTTACATCATATTTGGCCGTTTCACGGTCTGAAACGAACGGTTTGTAAGAACATCTCGGATACATATTCTGCGTGATGTATCGATGGAAATCGATTGATTAGGGCATAGATTCATCAGATGCACAGAATTTTAGTGAATACAAGGTTTTGGGGGCCCTCCGTGGTGCCCACGCCGGTACAGCTAAAGTTTCGTGGAAGTTACTGTAAAATACTCAAATCATACGGATTTCGCTTAGAAATAGCATTTTTAAGCGTCTGAAGGCGAGAGAAACAGTTTTTACATCATATTTGGCCGTTTCACGGTCTGAAACGAATGATTTGTAAGAACATCTCGGATTTATATTCTGCGTGATGTATCGATGGAAATCGATTGATTAGGGCATAGAATCATCAGATACACTGAATTTTAGTGAATACAAGGTTTTGGGGGCCCTCCGTGGTGCCCTCACCGGTACAGCTAAAGTTCCGTGGAAGTTACTGTAAAACACTCAAATCACATGTATTTCGCTTAGAAATAGCATTGTTAAGCGTTTGAAGGCGAGAGAAACAGTTTTTACATCATATTTGGCCGTTTCACGCTCTGAAACGAACGATTTGTAAGAACATCTCGGATACATATTCTGCGTGATGTATCGATGGAAATCGATTGATTAAGGCATAGAATCATCAGATACACTGAATTTTAGTGAATACAAGGTTTTGGGGGCCCTCCGTGGTGCCCTCGCCGGTACAGCTAAAGTTCCGTGGAAGTTATTGTAAAACACTCAAATCACATGTATTTCGCTTAGAAATAGCATTTTTAAGCGTTTGAAGGCGAGAGAAACAGTTTTTACATCATATTTGGCCGTTTCACTGTCTGAAACGAACGATTTGTAAGAACATCTCGGATACATATTCTCCGTGATGTATCGATGGAAATCGATTGATTAGGGCATAGAATCATCAGATACACTGAATTTTAGTGAATACAAGGTTTTGGAGGCCCTCCGTGGTGCCCTCGCCGGTACAGCTAAAGTTCCGTGGAAGTTAATGTAAAACAATCAAATCACACGTATTTCGCTTAGAAATAGCATTTTTAAGCGTTTGAAGGCGAGAGAAACAGTTTCTACATCATATTTGGCCGTTTCACGCTCTGAAACGAACGATTTGTGAGAATATCTCGGATACATATTCTGCGTGATGTATCGATGGAAATCGATTGATTAAGGCATAGAATCATCAAATACACTGAATTTTAGTGAATACAAGGTTTTGGGGGCCCTCCGTGGTGCCCTCGCCGGTACAGCTAAAGTTCCGTGGAAGTTATTGTAAAACACTCAAATCACATGTATTTCGCTTAGAAATAGCATTTTTAAGCGTTTGAAGGCGAGAGAAACCGTTTTTACATCATATTTGGCCGTTTCACGGTCTGAAACGAACGGTTTGTAAGAACATCTCGGATACATATTCTGCGTGATGTATCGATGGAAATCGATTGGTTAAGGCATAGAATCATCAGATACACTGAATTTTAGGGAATACATGGTTTTGGGGGCCCTCCGTGGTGCCTTTGCCGGTACAGCTAACGTTCCGTGGAAGTTACGGTACCCACCGTGGTGCCCTCACCGGTACAGCTAAAGTTCCGTGGAAGTTACTGTAAAACACTCAAATCACATGTATATCGCTTAGAAATAGCATTTTTAAGCGTTTGAAGGCGAGAGAAACAGTTTTTACATCATATTTGGCCGTTTCACTGTCTGAAACGTACGATTTGTAAGAGCATCTCGGATACATATTCTACGTGATGTATCAATGGAAATCGATTGATTACGGCATAGAATCATCAGATACACTGAATTTTAGTGAATACAAGGTTTTGGGGGCCCTCCGTGGTGCCCTCGCCGGTACAGCTAAAGTTCCGTGGAAGTTACTGTAAAACACTCAAATCACATGTATTTTGCTTAGAAATAGCATTTTTAAGCGTTTGAAGGCGAGAGAAACAGTTTTTAGATCATATTTGGCCGTTTCACTGTCTGAAACGAACGATTTGTAAGAACATCTCGGTTACATATTCTCCGTGATATATCGATGGAAATCGATTGATTAGGGCATAGAATCATCAGATACACTGAATTTTAGTGAATACAAGGTTTTGGGGGCCCTCCGTGGTGCCCTCGTCTGTACAGCTAAAGTTTCGTGGAAGTTACTGTAAAACACTCAAATCACATGTATTTCGCTTAGAAATAGCATTTTTAAGCGTTTGAAGGCGAGAGAAACAGTTTTTACATCATATTTGGCCGTTTCACGCTCTGAAACGAACGATTTGTAAGAACATCTCGGATACATATTCTCTGTGATGTATCGATGGAAATCGATTGATTAGGGCATAAAATCATCAGATACACTGAATTTTAGTGAATACAAGGTTTTGGGGGCCCTCCGTGGTGCCCTCGCCGGTACAGCTAAAGTTCCGTGGAAGTTACTGCAAAACTCAAATCTCACATATTACGCTTAGAAATAGCATTTTTCAGCGTTTGAAGGCGAGAGAAACAGTTTTTACATCATATTTGGCCGTTTCACGCTCTGAAACGAACGATTTTAAGAACATCTCGGATACATATTCTGCGTGATGTATCGATGGAAATCGATTGATTAGGGCATAGAATCATCAGATACACTGAATTTTAGTGAATACAAGGTTTTGAGGGCCCTCCGTGGTGCCCTCGCCGGTACAGCTAAAGTTCCGTGGAAGTTACTGTAAAACACTCAAATCACACGTATTTCGCTTAGAAATAGCATTTTTAAGCGTTTGAAGGCGAGAGAAACAGTTTTTACATCATATTTGGCCGTTTCACTGTCTGAAACGAACGATTTGTAAGAACATCTCTGATACATATTCTCCGTGATATATCTATGGAAATCGATTGATTAGGGCTTAGAATCATCAGATTCACTGAATTTTAGTGAATACAAGGTTTTGGGGGCCCTACGTGGTGCCCTCGTCTGTACAGCTAAAGTTCCGTGGAAGTTACTATAAAACACTCAAATCACATGTATTTCGCTTAGAAATAGCATTTTAAGCGTTTGAAGGCGAGAGAAACAGTTTTTACATCATATTTGGCCGTTTCACGCTCTGAAACGAACGATTTGTAAGAACATCTCGGATACATATTCTCTGTGGTGTATCGATGGAAATCGATTGATTAGGGCATAAAATCATCAGATACACTGAATTTTAGTGAATACAAGGTTTTGGCGGCCCTCCGTGGTGCCCTCGCCGGTACAGCTAAAGTTCCGTGGAAGTTACTGTAAAACACTCAAATCACATGTATTTCGCTTAGAAATAGCATTTTTAAGCGTTTGAAGGCGAGAGATACAGTTTTTACATCATATTTGGCCGTTTCACGGTCTGAAACGAACGATTTGTAAGAACATCTCGGATACATATTCTGCGTGATGTATCGATGGAAATCGATTGATTAGGGCATAGAATCATCAGATGCACTGAATTTTAGTGAATACAAGGTTTTGAGGGCCCTCCGTGGTGCCCTCGCCGGTACAGCTAAAGTTCCGTAGAAGTTATTGTAAAACACTCAAATCACATGTATTTCGCTTAGAAATAGCATTTTTAAGCGTTTGAAGGCGAGAGAAACAGTTTTTACATCATATTTGGCCGTTTCACGCTCTGAAACGAACTATTTGTAAGAACATCTCGGATTTATATTCTGCGTGATGTATCGATGGAAATCGATTGATTAGGGCATAGAATCATCAGATACACTGAATTTTAGTGAATACAACGTTTTGGGGCCCTCCGTGGTGCCCTTGCCGGTACAGCTAAAGTTCCGTGGAAGTTACTGTAAAACACTCAAATCACATGTATTTCGCTTAGAAATAGCATTTTTAAGCGTTTGAAGGCGAGAGAAACAGTTTTTACATCATATTTGGCCGTTTCACGGTCTGAAACGAACGATTTGTAAGAGCATCTCGGATACTTATTCTACGTGATGTATCGATGGAAATCGATTGGTTAAGGCATAGAATCATCAGATACACTGAATTTTAGGGAATACATGGTTTTGGGGGCCCTCCGTGGTGCCTTTGCCGGTACAGCTAACGTTCCGTGGAAGTTACGGTACCCACCGTGGTGCCCTCACCGGTACAGCTAAAGTTCCGTGGAAGTTACTGTAAAACACTCAAATCACATGTATATCGCTTAGAAATAGCATTTTTAAGCGTTTGAAGGCGAGAGAAACAGTTTTTACATCATATTTGACCGTTTCACTGTCTGAAACGAACGATTTGTAAGAGCATCTCGGATACATATTCTACGTGATGTATCAATGGAAATCGATTGATTACGGCATAGAATCATCAGATACACTGAATTTTAGTGAATACAAGGTTTTGGGGGCTCTCCGTGGTGCCCTCGCCGGTACAGCTAAAGTTCCGTGGAAGTTACTGTAAAACACTCAAATCACATGTATTTTGCTTAGAAATAGCATTTTTAAGCGTTTGAAGGCGAGAGAAACAGTTTTTAGATCATATTTGGCCGTTTCACTGTCTGAAACGAACGATTTGTAAGAACATCTCGGTTACATATTCTCCGTGATATATCGATGGAAATCGATTGATTAGGGCATAGAATCATCAGATACACTGAATTTTAGTGAATACTTGGTTTTGGGGGCCCTCCGTGGTGCCCTCGTCTGTACAGCTAAAGTTTCGTGGAAGTTACTGTAAAACACTCAAATCACATGTATTTTGCTTAGAAATAGCATTTTTAAGCGTTTGAAGGCGAGAGAAACAGTTTTTAGATCATATTTGGCCGTTTCACTGTCTGAAACGAACGATTTGTAAGAACATCTCGGATACATATTCTGCGTGATGTATCGATGGAAATCGATTGATTAAGGCATAGAATCATCAGATACACTGAATTTTAGTGAATACAAGGTTTTGGGGGCCCTCCGTGGTGCCCTCGCCGGTACAGCTAAAATTCCGTGGAAGTTACTGCAAAACTCAAATCTCATATATTACGCTTAGAAATAGCATTTTTCAGCATTTGAAGGCGAGAGAAACAGTTTTTACATCATATTTGGCCGTTTCACACTCTGAAACGAACGATTTGTAAGAACATCTCGGATATATATTCTGCGTGATGTATCGATGGAAATCGATTGATTAGGGCATAGAATCATCAGATACACTGAATTTTAGTGAATACAAGGTTTTGGGGGACCTCCGTGGTGCCCTCGCCGGTACAGCTAAAGTTCCGTGGAAGTTATTGTAAAACACTCAAATCACATGTATTTCGCTTAGAAATAGCATTTTTAAGCGTTTGAAGGCGAGAGAAACTGTTTTTACATCATATTTGGCCGTTTCACGGTCTGAAACGAACGATTTGTAAGAACATCTCGGATACATATTCTCCGTGATGTATCGATGGAAATCGATTGAGTAGGGCATAGAATCATCAGATACACTAAATTTGAGTGAATACAAGGTTTTGGGGGCCTTCCGTGGTGCCCTCGTCTGTACAGCTAAAGTTCCGTGGAAGTTACTGTAAAACACTCAAATCACATGTATTTCGCTTAGAAATAGCATTTTTAAGCGTTTGAAGGCGAGAGTTGTTTCTACATCATATTTGACCGTTTCACGGTCTGAAACGAACGATTTGTAAGAACATCTCGGATACATATTCTGCGTGATGTATCGATGGAAATCGATTGATTAGGGCATAGAATCATCAGATACACTGAATTTTAGTGAATACAAGGTTTTGGGGCCCCTCCGTGGTGCCCTCTCCGGTACAGCTAAAGTTCTGTGGAAGTTACTGTAAAACACTCAAATCACATGTATTTCGCTTAGAAATAGCAGTTTTAAGCGTTTGAAGGCGAGAGAAACAGTTTTTACATCATATTTGGCCGTTTCACTGTCTGAAACGAACGATTTGTAAGAACATCTCGGATACATATTCTCCGTGATGTATCGATGGAAATCGATTGATTAGGGCATAGAATCATCAGATACACTGAATTTTAGTGAATACAAGGTTTTGGGGGCCCTCCGTGGTGCCCTCGTCTGTACAGCTAAAGTTCCGTGGAAGTTACTGTAAAACACTCAAATCACATGTATTTCGCTTAGAAATAGCATTTTTAAGCGTTTGAAGGCGAGAGATGTTTCTACATCATATTTGACCGTTTCACGGTCTGAAACGAACGATTTGTAAGAACATCTCGGATACATATTCTGCGTGATATATCGATGGAAATCGATTGATTAGGGCATAGAATCATCAGATGCACTGATTTTTAGTGAATACAAGGTTTTGGGGGCCCTCCGTGGTGCCCTCGCCGGTACAGCTAAAGTTCGGTGGAAGTTACTGTAAAACACTCAAATCACATGTATTTCGCTTAGAAATAGCATTTTTAAGCATTTGAAGGCGAGAGAAACAGTTTTTACATCATATTTGGCCGTTTCACTGTCTGAAACGAACGATTTGTAAGAACATCTCGGATACATATTCTCCGTGATGTATCGATGGAAATCGATTGATTAGGGCATAGAATCATCAGATACACTGAATTTTAGTGAATACAAGGTTTTGGGGCCCTCCGTGTTGCCCTCGCCGGTACAGCTAAAGTTCCGTGGAAGTTACTGTAAAACACTCAAATCACATGTATTTCGCTTAGAAATAGCATTTTTAAGCGTTTGAAGGCGAGAGAAACAGTTTTTACATCATATTTGGCCGTTTCACTGTCTGAAACGTACGATTTGTAAGAACATCTCGGATACATATTCTGCGTGATATATCGATGGAAATCGATTGATTAGGGCATAGAATCTTCAGATACACTGAATTTTAGTGAATACAAGGTTTTGGGGGCCCTCCGTGGTGTCCTCGCTGGTTCAGCTAAAGTTCCGTGGAAGCTACTGTAAAACACTCAAATCACACGTATTTCGCTTAGAAATAGCATTTTTAAGCGTTTGAAGGGGAGAGAAACAGTTTTAAATAATATTTGGCCGTTTCACTGTCTGAAACGAACGATTTGTAAGAACATCTCGGATACATATTCTCCGTGATGTATCGATGGAAATCGATTGATTAGGGCATAGAATCATCAGATACACTGAATTTTAGTGAATACAAGGTTTTGGGGGCCCTCCGTGGTGCCCTCGCCGGTACAGCTAAAGTTCCGTGGAAGTTACTGTAAAACACTCAAATCACATGTATTTCGCTTAGAAATAGCATTTTTAAGCGTTTGAAGGCGAGAGAAACAGTTTTTACATCATATTTGGCCGTTTCACTGTCTGAAACGAACGATTTATAAGAACATCTCGGATACATATTCTCCGTGATGTATCGATGGAAATCGATTGATGAGGGCATAGAATTATCAGATACACTGAATTTTACTGAATACAAGGTTTTGGGGGCCCTCCGTGGTGCCTTCGCCGGTACAGCTAAAGTTCCGTGGAAGTTACTGTAAAACACTCAAATCACATGTATTTCGCTTAGAAATAGCATTTTTAAGCGTTTGAAGGCGAGAGAAACAGTTTTTACATCATATTTGGCCGTTTCACGGTCTGAAACGAACGATTTGTAAGAACATCTCGGATACATATTCTGCGTGATGTATCGATGGAAATCGATTGATTAGGGCATAGAATCATCAGATGCACTAAATTTTAGTGAATACAAGGTTTTGGGGGCCCTCCGTGGTGCCCTCGTCTGTACAGCTAAAGTTCCGTGGAAGTTACAGTAAAACACTCAAATCACATGTATTTCGCTTAGAAATAGCATTTTTAAGCATTTGAAAGCGAGAGAAACAGTTTTTACATCATATTTGGCCGTTTCACGGTCTGAAACGAACAATTTGTAAGAACATCTCGGATTTATATTCTGCGTGATGTATCGATGGAAATCGATTGATTAGGGCATAGAATCATCAGATACACTGAATTTTAGTGAATACAAGGTTTTGGGGGCCCTCCGTGGTGCCCTCGTCTGTACAGCTAAAGTTCCGTGCAAGTTACTGTAAAACACTCAAATCACATGTATTTCGCTTTGAAATAGCATTTTTAAGCGTTTGAAGGCGAGGGAAACAGTTTTTACATCATATTTGGCCGTTACACGCTCTGAAACGAACGATTTGTAAGAACATCTCGGATACATATTCTGCGTGATGTATCGATGGAAATCGATTGATTAAGGCATAGAATCATCAGATACACTGAATTTTAGTGAATACAAGGTTTTGGGGGCCCTCCGTGGTGCCCTCGCCGGTACAGCTAAAGTTCCGTGGAAGTTATTGTAAAACACTCAAATCACATGTATTTCGCTTAGAAATAGCATTTTTAAGCGTTTGAAGGCGAGAGAAACCGTTTTTACATCATATTTGGCCGTTTCACTGTCTGAAACGAACGATTTGTAAGAACATCTCGGATACATATTCTCCGTGATGTATCGATGGAAATCGATTGATTAGGGCATAGAATCATCAGATACACTGAATTTTAGTGAATACAAGGTTTTGGAGGCCCTCCGTGGTGCCCTCGCCGGTACAGCTAAAGTTCCGTGGAAGTTAATGTAAAACACTCAAATCACACGTATTTCGCTTAGAAATAGCATTTTTAAGCGTTTGAAGGCGAGAGAAACAGTTTCTACATCATATTTGGCCGTTTCACGCTCTGAAACGAACGATTTGTGAGAATATCTCGGATACATATTCTGCGTGATGTATCGATGGAAATCGATTGATTAAGGCATAGAATCATCAGATACACTGAATTTTATTGAATACAAGGTTTTGGTGGCCCTCCGTGGTGCCCTCGCCGGTACAGCTAAAGTTTCGTGGATGTTACTGTAAAACACTCAAATCACATGTATTTTGCTTAGAAATAGCATTTTTAAGCGTTTGAAGGCGAGAGAAACCGTTTTTACATCATATTTGGCCGTTTCACGGTCTGAAACGAACGGTTTGTAAGAACATCTCGGATACATATTCTGCGTGATGTATCGATGGAAATCGATTGATTAGGGCATAGATTCATCAGATGCACAGAATTTTAGTGAATACAAGGTTTTGGGGGCCCTCCGTGGTGCCCACGCCGGTACAGCTAAAGTTTCGTGGAAGTTACTGTAAAATACTCAAATCATACGGATTTCGCTTAGAAATAGCATTTTTAAGCGTCTGAAGGCGAGAGAAACAGTTTTTACATCATATTTGGCCGTTTCACGGTCTGAAACGAATGATTTGTAAGAACATCTCGGATTTATATTCTGCGTGATGTATCGATGGAAATCGATTGATTAGGGCATAGAATCATCAGATACACTGAATTTTAGTGAATACAAGGTTTTGGGGGCCCTCCGTGGTGCCCTCACCGGTACAGCTAAAGTTCCGTGGAAGTTACTGTAAAACACTCAAATCACATGTATTTCGCTTAGAAATAGCATTGTTAAGCGTTTGAAGGCGAGAGAAACAGTTTTTACATCATATTTGGCCGTTTCACGCTCTGAAACGAACGATTTGTAAGAACATCTCGGATACATATTCTGCGTGATGTATCGATGGAAATCGATTGATTAAGGCATAGAATCATCAGATACACTGAATTTTAGTGAATACAAGGTTTTGGGGGCCCTCCGTGGTGCCCTCGCCGGTACAGCTAAAGTTCCGTGGAAGTTATTGTAAAACACTCAAATCACATGTATTTCGCTTAGAAATAGCATTTTTAAGCGTTTGAAGGCGAGAGAAACAGTTTTTACATCATATTTGGCCGTTTCACTGTCTGAAACGAACGATTTGTAAGAACATCTCGGATACATATTCTCCGTGATGTATCGATGGAAATCGATTGATTAGGGCATAGAATCATCAGATACACTGAATTTTAGTGAATACAAGGTTTTGGAGGCCCTCCGTGGTGCCCTCGCCGGTACAGCTAAAGTTCCGTGGAAGTTAATGTAAAACAATCAAATCACACGTATTTCGCTTAGAAATAGCATTTTTAAGCGTTTGAAGGCGAGAGAAACAGTTTCTACATCATATTTGGCCGTTTCACGCTCTGAAACGAACGATTTGTGAGAATATCTCGGATACATATTCTGCGTGATGTATCGATGGAAATCGATTGATTAAGGCATAGAATCATCAAATACACTGAATTTTAGTGAATACAAGGTTTTGGGGGCCCTCCGTGGTGCCCTCGCCGGTACAGCTAAAGTTCCGTGGAAGTTATTGTAAAACACTCAAATCACATGTATTTCGCTTAGAAATAGCATTTTTAAGCGTTTGAAGGCGAGAGAAACAGTTTTTACATCATATTTGGCCGTTTCACTGTCTGAAACGAACGATTTGTAAGAACATCTCGGATACATATTCTCCGTGATGTATCGATGGAAATCGATTGATTAGGGCATAGAATCATCAGATACACTGAATTTTAGTGAATACAAGGTTTTGGGGGCCCTCCGTGGTGCCCTCGCCGGTACAGCTAAAGTTCCGTGGAAGTTAATGTAAAACACTCAAATCACACGTATTTCGCTTAGAAATAGCATTTTTAAGCGTTTGAAGGCGAGAGAAACAGTTTCTACATCATATTTGGCCGTTTCACGCTCTGAAACGAACGATTTGTGAGAATATCTCGGATACATATTCTGCGTGATGTATCGATGGAAATCGATTGATTAAGGCATAGAATCATCAGATACACTGAATTTTATTGAATACAAGGTTTTGGGGGCCCTCCGTGGTGCCCTCGCCGGTACAGCTAAAGTTCCGTGGAAGTTACTGTAAAACACTCAAAACACATGTATTTTGCTTAGAAATAGCATTTTTAAGCGTTTGAAGGCGAGAGAAACCGTTTTTACATCATATTTGGCCGTTTCACGGTCTGAAACGAACGGTTTGTAAGAACATCTCGGATACATATTCTGCGTGATGTATCGATGGAAATCGATTGATTAGGGCATAGAATCATCAGATGCACAGAATTTTAGTGAATACAAGGTTTTGGGGGCCCTCCGTGGTGCCCACGCCGGTACAGCTAAAGTTCCGTGGAAGTTAATGTAAAACACTCAAATCACACGTATTTCGCTTAGAAATAGCATTATTAAGCGTTTGATGGCGAGAGAAACAGTTTTTACATCATATTTGGCCGTTTCACGGTCTGAAACGAACGATTTGTAAGAACATCTCGGATACATATTCTGCGTGATGTATCGATGGAAATCGATTGATTAGGGCATAGAATCATCAGATGCACTGAATTTTATTGAATACAAGGTTTTGGGGGCCCTCCGTGGTGCCCTCGCCGGTACAGCTAAAGTTCCGTGGAAGTTACTGTAAAACACTCAAATCACATGTATTTTGCTTAGAAATAGCATTTTTAAGTGTTTGAAGGCGAGAGAAACCGTTTTTACATCATATTTGGCCGTTTCACGGTCTGAAACGAACGGTTTGTAAGAACATCTCGGATACATATTCTGCGTGACGTATCGATGGAAATCGATTGATTAGGGCATAGATTCATCAGATGCACAGAATTTTAGTGAATACAAGGTTTTGGGGGCCCTCCGTGGTGCCCACGCCGGTACAGCTAAAGTTTCGTGGAAGTTACTGTAAAATACTCAAATCATACGGATTTCGCTTAGAAATAGCATTTTTAAGCGTCTGAAGGCGAGAGAAACAGTTTTTACATCATATTTGGCCGTTTCACGGTCTGAAACGAATGATTTGTAAGAATATCTCGGATTTATATTCTGCGTGATGTATCGATGGAAATCGATTGATTAGGGCATAGAATCATCAGATACACTGAATTTTAGTGAATACAAGGTTTTGGGGGCCCTCCGTGGTGCCCTCACCGGTACAGCTAAAGTTCCGTGGAAGTTACTGTAAAACACTCAAATCACATGTATTTCGCTTAGAAATAGCATTTTTAAGCGTTTGAAGGCGAGAGAAACAGTTTTTACATCATATTTGGCCGTTTCACGCTCTGAAACGAACGATTTGTAAGAACATCTCGGATACATATCTGCGTGATGTATCGATGGAAATCGATTGATTAAGGCATAGAATCATCAGATACCCTGAATTTTAGTGAATACAAGGTTTTGGGGGGCCCTCCGTGGTGCCCTCGCCGGTACAGCTAAATTTCCGTGGAAGTTATTGTAAAACACTCAAATCACATGTATTTCGCTTAGAAATAGCATTTTTAAGCGTTTGAAGGCGAGAGAAACAGTTTTTACATCATATTTGGCCGTTTCACTATCTGAAACGAACGATTTGTAAGAACATCTCGGATACATATTCTCCGTGATGTATCGATGGAAATCGATTGATTAGGGCATAGAATCATCAGATACACTGAATTTTAGTGAATACAAGGTTTTGGAGGCCCTCCGTGGTGCCCTCGCCGGTACAGCTAAAGTTCCGTGGAAGTTAATGTAAAACAATCAAATCACACGTATTTCGCTTAGAAATAGCATTTTTAAGCGTTTGAAGGCGAGAGAAACAGTTTCTACATCATATTTGGCCGTTTCACGCTCTGAAACGAACGATTTGTGAGAATATCTCGGATACATATTCTGCGTGATGTATCGATGGAAATCGATTGATTAAGGCATAGAATCATCAGATACACTGAATTTTATTGAATACAAGGTTTTGGGGGCCATCCGTGGTGCCCTCGCCGGTACAGCTAAAGTTCCGTGGAAGTTACTGTAAACACTCAAATCACATGTATTTTGCTTAGAAATAGCATTTTTAAGCGTTTGAAGGCGAGAGAAACCGTTTTTACATCATATTTGGCCGTTTCACGGTCTGAAACGAACGGTTTGTAAGAACATCTCGGATACATATTCTGCGTGATGTATCGATGGAAATCGATTGATTAGGGCATAGAATCATCAGATGCACAGAATTTTAGTGAATACAAGGTTTTTGGGGCCCTCCGTGGTGCCCACGCCGGTACAGATAAAGTTTCGTTGAAGTTACTGTAAAATACTCAAATCATACGGATTTCGCTTAGAATAGCATTTTTAAGCGTCTGAAGGCGAGAGAAACAGTTTTTACATCATATTTGGCCGTTTCACGGTCTGAAACGAATGATTTGTAAGAACATCTCAGATTTATATTCTGCGTGATGTATCGATGGAAATCGATTGATTAGGGCATAGAATCATCAGATACACTGAAATTTAGTGAATACAAGGTTTTGGGGGCCCTCCGTGGTGCCCTCACCGGTACAGCTAAAGTTCCGTGGAAGTTACTGTAAAACACTCAAATCACATGTATTTCGCTTAGAAATAGCATTTTTAAGCGTTTGAAGGCGAGAGAAACAGTTTTTACATCATATTTGGCCGTTTCACTGTCTGAAACGAACGATTTGTAAGAACATTTCGGATACATATTCTCCGTGATGTACCGATGGAAATTGATTGATTAGGGCATAGAATCATCAGATACACTGAATTTTAGTGGATACAAGGTTTTGGGGGCCCTCCGTGGTGCCCTCGTCTGTACAGCTAAAGTTCCGTGGAAGTTACTGTAAAATACTCAAATCACATGTATTTCGCTTAGAAATAGCATTTTTAAGCGTTTGAAGGCGAGAGAAACAGTTTTTACATCATATTTGGCCGTTTCACTGTCTGAAACGAACGATTTGTAAGAACATCTCGGATACATATTCTGCGTGATGTATCGATGGAAATCTATTGAATAGGGCATATAATCATCAGATACACTGAATTTTATTGAATGCAAGGTTTTGGGGGCCCTCCGTGGTGCCCTCGCCGGTACAGCTAAAGTTCCGTGGAAGTTACTGTAAAACACTCAAATCACATGTATTTCGCTTAGAAACAGCATTTTTAAGCGTTTGAAGGCGAGAGAAACAGTTTTTAGATCATATTTGGCCGTTTCACTGTCTGACACGAACGATTTGTAAGAACATCTCGGTTAAATATTCTCCGTGATATATCGATGGAAATCGATTGATTAGGGCATAGAATCATCAGATACACTGAATTTTAGTGAATACAAGGTTTTGGGGGCCCTCCGTGGTGCCCTCGTCTGTACAGCTAAAGTTCATGGAAGTTACTGTAAAACACTCAAATCACATGTATTTTGCTTAGAAATAGTTTTTTTTAAGCGTTTGAAGGCGAGAGAAACAGTTTTTACATCATATTTGGCCGTTTCACTGTCTGACACGAACGATTTGTAAGAACATATCGGATACATATTCTCCGTGATGTATCGATGGAAATCGATTGATGAGGGCATAGAATCATCAGATACACTGAATTTTAGTGAATACAAGGTTTTGGGGGCCCTCCGTGGTGCCCTCGCCGGTGCAGCTAAAGTTCCGTGGAAGTTACTGTAAAACACTCAAATCACATGTATTTCGCTTAGAAATAGCATTTTTAAGCGTTTTGAAGGCGAGAGAAACAGTTTTTACATCATATTTGGCCGTTTCACGGTCTGAAACGAACGATTTGTAAGAACATCTCGGATACATATTCTGCGTGATGTATCGATGGAAATCGATTGATTAGGGCATAGAATCATCAGATGCACTAAATTTTAGTGAATACAAGGTTTTGGGGGCCCTCCGTGGTGCCCTCGTCTGCACAGCTAAAGTTCCGTGGAAGTTACAGTAAAACACTCAAATCACATGTATTTCGCTTAGAAATAGCATTTTTAAGCATTTGAAGGCGAGAGAAACAGTTTTTACATCATATTTGGCCGTTTCACGGTCTGAAACGAACGATTTGTAAGAACATCTCGGATTTATATTCTGCGTGATGTATCGATGGAAATCGATTGATGAGGGCATAGAATCATCAGATACACTGAATTTTAGTGAATACAAGGTTTTGGAGGCCCTCCGTGGTGCCCTCGCCGGTACAGCTAAAGTTCCGTGGAAGTTAATGTAAAACAATCAAATCACACGTATTTCGCTTAGAAATAGCATTTTTAAGCGTTTGAAGGCGAGAGAAACAGTTTCTACATCATATTTGGCCGTTTCACGCTCTGAAACGAACGATTTGTGAGAATATCTCGGATACATATTCTGCGTGATGTATCGATGGAAATCGATTGATTAAGGCATAGAATCATCAGATACACTGAATTTTAGTGAATACAAGGTTTTGGGGGCCCTCCGTGGTGCCCTCGCCGGTACAGCTAAAGTTCCGTGGAAGTTATTGTAAAAACACTCAAATCACATGTATTTCGCTTAGAAATAGCATTTTTAAGCGTTTGAAGGCGAGAGAAACAGTTTTTACATCATATTTGGCCGTTTCACTGTCTGAAACGAACGATTTGTAAGAACATCTCGGATACATATTCTCCGTGATGTATCGATGGAAATCGATTGATTAGGGCATAGAATCATCAGATACACTGAATTTTAGTGAATACAAGGTTTTGGGGGCCCTCCGTGGTGCCCTCGCCGGTACAGCTAAAGTTCCGTGGAAGTTAATGTAAAACACTCAAATCACACGTATTTCGCTTAGAAATAGCATTTTTAAGCGTTTGAAGGCGAGAGAAACAGTTTCTACATCATATTTGGCCGTTTCACGCTCTGAAACGAACGATTTGTGAGAATATCTCGGATACATATTCTGCGTGATGTATCGATGGAAATCGATTGATTAAGGCATAGAATCATCAGATACACTGAATTTTATTGAATACAAGGTTTTGGGGGCCCTCCGTGGTGCCCTCGCCGGTACAGCTAAAGTTCCGTGGAAGTTACTGTAAAACACTCAAAACACATGTATTTTGCTTAGAAATAGCATTTTTAAGCGTTTGAAAGCGAGAGAAACCGTTTTTACATCATATTTGGCCGTTTCACGGTCTGAAACGAACGGTTTGTAAGAACATCTCGGATACATATTCTGCGTGATGTATCGATGGAAATCGATTGATTAGGGCATAGAATCATCAGATGCACAGAATTTTAGTGAATACAAGGTTTTGGGGGCCCTCCGTGGTGCCCACGCCGGTACAGCTAAAGTTCCGTGGAAGTTAATGTAAAACACTCAAATCACACGTATTTCGCTTAGAAATAGCATTATTAAGCGTTTGATGGCGAGAGAAACAGTTTTTACATCATATTTGGCCGTTTCACGGTCTGAAACGAACGATTTGTAAGAACATCTCGGATACATATTCTGCGTGATGTATCGATGGAAATCGATTGATTAGGGCATAGAATCATCAGATGCACTGAATTTTATTGAATACAAGGTTTTGGGGGCCCTCCGTGGTGCCCTCGCCGGTACAGCTAAAGTTCCGTGGAAGTTACTGTAAAACACTCAAATCACATGTATTTTGCTTAGAAATAGCATTTTTAAGTGTTTGAAGGCGAGAGAAACCGTTTTTACATCATATTTGGCCGTTTCACGGTCTGAAACGAACGGTTTGTAAGAACATCTCGGATACATATTCTGCGTGACGTATCGATGGAAATCGATTGATTAGGGCATAGATTCATCAGATGCACAGAATTTTAGTGAATACAAAGTTTTGGGGGCCCTCCGTGGTGCCCACGCCGGTACAGCTAAAGTTTCGTGGAAGTTACTGTAAAATACTCAAATCATACGGATTTCGCTTAGAAATAGCATTTTTAAGCGTCTGAAGGCGAGAGAAACAGTTTTTACATCATATTTGGCCGTTTCACGGTCCTGAAACGAATGATTTGTAAGAATATCTCGGATTTATATTCTGCGTGATGTATCGATGGAAATCGATTGATTAGGGCATAGAATCATCAGATACACTGAATTTTAGTGAATACAAGGTTTTGGGGGCCCTCCGTGGTGCCCTCACCGGTACAGCTAAAGTTCCGTGGAAGTTACTGTAAAACACTCAAATCACATGTATTTCGCTTAGAAATAGCATTTTTAAGCGTTTGAAGGCGAGAGAAACAGTTTTTACATCATATTTGGCCGTTTCACGCTCTGAAACGAACGATTTGTAAGAACATCTCGGATACATATTCTGCGTGATGTATCGATGGAAATCGATTGATTAAGGCATAGAATCATCAGATACCCTGAATTTTAGTGAATACAAGGTTTTGGGGGCCCTCCGTGGTGCCCTCGCCGGTACAGCTAAATTTCCGTGGAAGTTATTGTAAAACACTCAAATCACATGTATTTCGCTTAGAAATAGCATTTTTAAGCGTTTGAAGGCGAGAGAAACAGTTTTTACATCATATTTGGCCGTTTCACTATCTGAAACGAACGATTTGTAAGAACATCTCGGATACATATTCTCCGTGATGTATCGATGGAAATCGATTGATTAGGGCATAGAATCATCAGATACACTGAATTTTAGTGAATACAAGGTTTTGGAGGCCCTCCGTGGTGCCCTCGCCGGTACAGCTAAAGTTCCGTGGAAGTTAATGTAAAACAATCAAATCACACGTATTTCGCTTAGAAATAGCATTTTTAAGCGTTTGAAGGCGAGAGAAACAGTTTCTACATCATATTTGGCCGTTTCACGCTCTGAAACGAACGATTTGTGAGAATATCTCGGATACATATTCTGCGTGATGTATCGATGGAAATCGATTGATTAAGGCATAGAATCATCAGATACACTGAATTTTATTGAATACAAGGTTTTGGGGGCCCTCCGTGGTGCCCTCGCCGGTACAGCTAAAGTTCCGTGGAAGTTACTGTAAAACACTCAAATCACATGTATTTTGCTTAGAAATAGCATTTTTAAGCGTTTGAAGGCGAGAGAAACCGTTTTTACATCATATTTGGCCGTTTCACGGTCTGAAACGAACGGTTTGTAAGAACATCTCGGATACATATTCTGCGTGATGTATCGATGGAAATCGATTGATTAGGGCATAGAATCATCAGATGCACAGAATTTTAGTGAATACAAGGTTTTGGGGCCCTCCGTGGTGCCCACGCCGGTACAGATAAAGTTTCGTTGAAGTTACTGTAAAATACTCAAATCATACGGATTTCGCTTAGAAATAGCATTTTTAAGCGTCTGAAGGCGAGAGAAACAGTTTTTACATCATATTTGGCCGTTTCACGGTCTGAAACGAATTATTTGTAAGAACATCTCAGATTTATATTCTGCGTGATGTATCGATGGAAATCGATTGATTAGGGCATAGAATCATCAGATACACTGAAATTTAGTGAATACAAGGTTTTGGGGGCCCTCCGTGGTGCCCTCACCGGTACAGCTAAAGTTCCGTGGAAGTTACTGTAAAACACTCAAATCACATGTATTTCGCTTAGAAATAGCATTTTTAAGCGTTTGAAGGCGAGAGAAACAGTTTTTACATCATATTTGGCCGTTTCACTGTCTGAAACGAACGATTTGTAAGAACATTTCGGATACATATTCTCCGTGATGTACCGATGGAAATTGATTGATTAGGGCATAGAATCATCAGATACACTGAATTTTAGTGGATACAAGGTTTTGGGGGTCCTCCGTGGTGCCCTCGTCTGTACAGCTAAAGTTCCGTGGAAGTTACTGTAAAACACTCAAATCACATGTATTTCGCTTAGAAATAGCATTTTTAAGCGTTTGAAGGCGAGAGAAACAGTTTTTACATCATATTTGGCCGTTTCACTGTCTGAAACGAACGATTTGTAAGAACATCTCGGATACATATTCTGCGTGATGTATCGATGGAAATCTATTGAATAGGGCATATAATCATCAGATACACTGAATTTTAGTGAATGCAAGGTTTTGGGGGCCCTCCGTGGTGCCCTCGCCGGTACAGCTAAAGTTCCGTGGAAGTTACTGTAAAACACTCAAATCACATGTATTTCGCTTAGAAACAGCATTTTTAAGCGTTTGAAGGCGAGAGAAACAGTTTTTAGTTCATATTTGGCCGTTTCACTGTCTGACACGAACGATTTGTAAGAACATCTCGGTTAAATATTCTCCGTGATATATCGATGGAAATCGATTGATTAGGGCATAGAATCATCAGATACACTGAATTTTAGTGAATACAAGGTTTTGGGGGCCCTCCGTGGTGCCCTCGTCTGTACAGCTAAAGTTCCATGGAAGTTACTGTAAAACACTCAAATCACATGTATTTTGCTTAGAAATAGTTTTTTTTAAGCGTTTGAAGGCGAGAGAAACAGTTTTTACATCATATTTGGCCGTTTCACTGTCTGACACGAACGATTTGTAAGAACATATCGGATACATATTCTCCGTGATGTATCGATGGAAATCGATTGATGAGGGCATAGAATCATCAGATACACTGAATTTTAGTGAATACAAGGTTTTGGGGGCCCTCCGTGGTGCCCTCGCCGGTGCAGCTAAAGTTCCGTGGAAGTTACTGTAAAACACTCAAATCACATGTATTTCGCTTAGAAATAGCATTTTTAAGCGTTTGAAGGCGAGAGAAACAGTTTTTACATCATATTTGGCCGTTTCACGGTCTGAAACGAACGATTTGTAAGAACATCTCGGATACATATTCTGCGTGATGTATCGATGGAAATCGATTGATTAGGGCATAGAATCATCAGATGCACTAAATTTTAGTGAATACAAGGTTTTGGGGGCCCTCCGTGGTGCCCTCGTCTGCACAGCTAAAGTTCCGTGGAAGTTATTGTAAAACACTGAAATTACACGTATTTCGCTTATAAATAGCATTATTAAGCGTTTGATGGCGAGAGAAACAGTTTTTACATCATATTTGGCCGTTTCACGGTCTGAAACGAATGATTTGTAAGAACATCTCGGATTTATATTCTGCGTGATGTATCGATGGAAATCGATTGATTAGGGCATAGAATCATCAGATACACTGAATTTTAGTGAATACAAGGTTTTGGGGGCCCTCCGTGGTGCCCTCGCCAGTACAGCAAAAGTTCCGTGGAAGTTACTGTAAAACACTCAAATCACACGTATTTCGCTTAGAAATAGCATTTTTAAGCGTTTGAAGGCGAGAGAAACAGTTTTTACATCATATTTGGCCGTTTCACTGTCTGAAACGAACGATTTGTAAGAACATCTCGGATACATATTCTCCGTGATGTATCGATGGAAATCGATTGATTAGGGCATAGAATCATCAGATACACTGAATTTTAGTGAATACAAGGTTTTGGGGGCCCTCCGTGGTGCCCTCGCCGGTACAGCTAAAGTTCCGTGTAAGTTACTGTAAAACACTCAAATCACACGTATTTCGCTTAGAAATAGCATTTTTAAGCGTTTGTAGGCGAGAGAAACAGTTTCTACATCATATTTGGCCGTTTCACGCTCTGAAACGAACGATTTGTGAGAATATCTCGGTTACATATTCTGCGTGATGTATCGATGGAAATCGATTGATTAAGGCATAGAATCATCAGATACACTGAATTTTAGTGAATACAAGGTTTTGGGGGCCCTCCGTGGTGCCCTCGCCGGTACAGCTAAAGTTCCGTGGAAGTTACTGTAAAACACTCAAATCACATGTATTTTGCTTAGAAATAGCATTTTTAAGCGTTTGAAGGCGAGAGAAACCGTTTTTACATCATATTTGGCCGTTTCACGGTCTGAAACGAACGATTTGTAAGAACATCTCGGATACATATTCTGCGTGATGTATCGATGGAAATCGATTGATTAGGGCATAGAATCATCAGATGCACAGAATTTTAGTGAATACAAGGTTTTGGGGGCCCTCCGTGGTGCCCACGCCGGTACAGCTAAAGTTTCGTGGAAGTTACTGTAAAATACTCAAATCATACGGATTTCGCTTAGAAATAGCATTTTTAAGCGTCTGAAGGCGAGAGAAACAGTTTTTACATCATATTTGGCCGTTTCACGGTCTGAAACGAATGATTTGTAAGAACATCTCGGATTTATATTCTGCGTGATGTATCGATGGAAATCGATTGATTAGGGCATAGAATCATCAGATACACTGAATTTTAGTGAATACAAGGTTTTGGGGGCCCTCCGTGGTGCCCTCGCCGGTACAGCTAAAGTTCCGTGGAAGTTATTGTAAAACACTCAAATCACATGTATTTCGCTTAGAAATAGCATTTTTAAGCGTTTGAAGGCGAGAGAAACAGTTTTTACATCATATTTGGCCGTTTCACTGTCTAAAACGAACGATTTGTAAGAACATCTCGGATACATATTCTCCGTGATGTATCGATGGAAATCGATTGATTAGGGCATAGAATCATCAGATACACTGAATTTTAGTGAATACAAGGTTTTGGGGGCCCTCCGTGGTGCCCTCGCCGGTACAGCTAAAGTTCCGTGGAAGTTAATGTAAAACACTCAAATCACACGTATTTCGCTTAGAAATAGCATTTTTAAGCGTTTGAAGGCGAGAGAAACAGTTTCTACATCATATTTGGCCGTTTCACGCTCTGAAACGAACGATTTGTGAGAATATCTCGGATACATATTCTGCGTGATGTATCGATGGAAATCGATTGATTAAGGCATAGAATCATCAGATACACTGAATTTTATTGAAAACAAGGTTTTGGGGGCCCTCCGTGGTGCCCTCGCCGGTACAGCTAAAGTTCCGTGGAAGTTACTGTAAAACACTCAAATCACATGTATTTTGCTTAGAAATAGCATTTTTAAGCGTTTGAAGGCGAGAGAAACCGTTTTTACATCATACTTGGCCGTTTCACGGTCTGAAACGAACGGTTTGTAAGAACATCTCGGATACATATTCTGCGTGATGTATCGATGGAAATCGATTGATTAGGGCATAGAATCATCAGATGCACAGAATTTTAGTGAATACAAGGTTTTAGGGGCCTTCCGTGGTGTCCACGCCGGTACTGCTAAAGTTTCGTGGAAGTTACTGTAAAATACTCAAATCATACGGATTTCGCTTAGAAATAGCATTTTTAAGCGTCTGAAGGCGAGAGAAACAGTTTTTACATCATATTTGGCCGTTTCACGGTCTGAAACGAATGATTTGTAAGAACATCTCGGATTTATATTCTGCGTGATGTATCGATGGAAATCGATTGATTAGGGCATAGAATCATCAGATACACTGAATTTTAGTGAATACAAGGTTTTGGGGGCCCTCCGTGGTGCCCTCACCGGTACAGCTAAAGTTCCGTGGAAGTTACTGTAAAACACTCAAATCACATGTATTTCGCTTAGAAATAGCATTTTTAAGCGTTTGAAGGCGAGAGAAACAGTTTTTACATCATATTTGGCCGTTTCACTGTCTGAAACGAACGATTTGTAAGAGCATCTCGGATTTATATTCTGCGTGATGTATCGATGGAAATCGATTGATTAGGGCATGGAATCATCAGATACACTGAATTTTAGTGAATACAAGGTTTTGGGGGCCCTCCGTGGTGCCCTCACCGGTACAGCTAAAGTTCCGTGGAAGTTACTGTAAAACACAGAAATCACACGTATTTCGCTTAGAAATAGCATTTTTAAGCGTTTGAAGGCGAGAGAAACAGTTTTTACATCATATTTGGCCGTTTCACTGTCTGAAACGAACGATTTGTAAGAACATCTCGGATACATATTCTCCGTGATGTATCGATGGAAATCGATTGATTAGGGCATAGAATCATCAGATACACTGAATTTTAGTGAATACAAGGTTTTGGGGGCCCTCCGTGGTGCCCTCGCCGGTACAGCTAAAGTTCCGTGGAAGTTAATGTAAAACACTCAAATCACACGTATTTCGCTTAGAAATAGCATTTTTAAGCGTTTGAAGGCGAGAGAAACAGTTTCTACATCATATTTGGCCGTTTCACGCTCTGAAACGAACGATTTGTGAGAATATCTCGGATACATATTCTGCGTGATGTATCGATGGAAATCGATTGATTAAGGCATAGAATCATCAGATACACTGAATTTTATTGAATACAAGGTTTTGGGGGCCCTCCGTGGTGCCCTCGCCGGTACAGCTAAAGTTCCGTGGAAGTTACTGTAAAACACTCAAATCACATGTATTTTGCTTAGAAATAGCATTTTTAAGCGTTTGAAGGCGAGAGAAACCGTTTTTACATCATATTTGGCCGTTTCACGGTCTGAAACGAACGGTTTGTAAGAACATCTCGGATACATATTCTGCGTGATGTATCGATGGAAATCGATTGATTAGGGCATAGAATCATCAGATGCACAGAATTTTAGTGAATACAAGGTTTTGGGGGCCCTCCGTGGTGCCCACGCCGGTACAGCTAAAGTTTCGTGGAAGTTACTGTAAAATACTCAAATCATACGGATTTCGCTTAGAAATAGCATTTTTAAGCGTCTGAAGGCGAGAGAAACAGTTTTTACATCATATTTGGCCGTTTCACGGTCTGAAACGAATGATTTGTAAGAACATCTCGGATTTATATTCTGCGTGATGTATCGATGGAAATCGATTGATTAGGGCATAGAATCATCAGATACACTGAATTTTAGTGAATACAAGGTTTTGGGGGCCCTCCGTGGTGCCCTCACCGGTACAGCTAAAGTTCCGTGGAAGTTACTGTAAAACACTCAAATCACATGTATTTCGCTTAGAAATAGCATTTTTAAGCGTTTGAAGGCGAGAGAAACAGTTTTTACATCATATTTGGCCGTTTCACTGGCTGAAACGAACGATTTGTAAGAGCATCTCGGATTTATATTCTGCGTGATGTATCGATGGAAATCGATTGATTAGGGCATGGAATCATCAGATACACTGAATTTTAGTGAATACAAGGTTTTGGGGGCCCTCCGTGGTGCCCTCACCGGTACAGCTAAAGTTCCGTGGAAGTTACTGTAAAACACAGAAATCACACGTATTTCGCTTAGAAATAGCATTTTTAAGCGTTTGAAGGCGAGAGAAACAGTTTTTACATCATATTTGGCCGTTTCACTGTCTGAAACGAACGATTTGTAAGAACATCTCGGATACATATTCTCCGTGATGTATCGATGGAAATCGATTGATTAGGGCATAGAATCATCAGATACACTGAATTTTAGTGAATACAAGGTTTTGGGGGCCCTCCGTGGTGCCCTCACCGGTACAGCTAAAGTTCCGTGGAAGTTACTGTAAAACACTCAAATCACATGTATTTCGCTTAGAAATAGCATTTTTAAGCGTTTGAAGGCGAGAGAAACAGTTTTTACATCATATTTGGCCGTTTCACTGTCTGAAACGAACGATTTGTAAGAGCATCTCGGATACATATTCTACGTGATGTATCAATGGAAATCGATTGATTAGGGCATAGAATCATCAGATACACTGAATTTTAGTGAATACAAGGTTTTGGGGGCCCTCCGTGGTGCCCACGCCGGTACAGCTAAAGTTTCGTGGAAGTTACTGTAAAACACTCAAATCACATGTATATCGCTTAGAAATAGCATTTTTAAGCGTTTGAAGGCGAGAGAAACAGATTTACATCATATTTGGCCGTTTCACTGTCTGAAACGAACGATTTGTAAGAACATCTCGGTTACATATTCTCCGTGATATATCGATGGAAATCGATTGATTAGGGCATAGAATCATCAGATACACTGAATTTTAGTGAATACAAGGTTTTGGGGGCCCTCCGTGGTGCCCTCGTCTGTACAGCTAAAGTTCCATGGAAGTTACTGTAAAACACTCAAATCACATGTATTTCGCTTAGAAATAGCATTTTTAAGCGTTTGAAGGCGAGAGAAACAGTTTTTACATCATATTTGGCCGTTTCACTGTCTGAAACGAACGATTTGTAAGAACATTTCGGATACATATTCTCCGTGATGTACCGATGGAAATCGATTGATTAGGGCATAGAATCATCAGATACACTGAATTTTAGTGGATACAAGGTTTTGGGGGCCCTCCGTGGTGCCCTCGTCTGTACAGCTAAAGTTCCGTGGAAGTTACTGTAAACACTCAAATCACATGTATTTCGCTTAGAAACAGCATTTTTAAGCGTTTGAAGGCGAGAGAAACAGTTTTTAGATCATATTTGGCCGTTTCACTGTCTGAAACGAACGATTTGTAAGAACATCTCGGTTACATATTCTCCGTGATATATCGATGGAAATCGATTGATTAGGGCATAGAATCATCAGATACACTGAATTTTAGTGAATACAAGGTTTTGGGGGCCCTCCGTGGTGCCCTCGTCTGTACAGCTAATGTTCCGTGGAAGTTACAGTAAAACACTCAAATCACATGTATTTCGCTTAGAAATAGCATTTTTAAGCGTTTGAAGGCGAGAGAAACAGTTTTTATATCATATTTGGCCGTTTCACGCTCTGAAACGAACGATTTGTAAGAACATCTCGGATACATATTCTGCGTGATGTATCGATGGAAATCGATTGATTAAGGCATAGAATCATCAGATACACTGAATATTAGTGAATACAAGGTTTTGGGGGCCCTCCGTGGTGCCCTCGCCGGTACACCTAAAGTTCCCTGGAAGTTACTGCAAAACTCAAATCTCACATATTACGCTTAGAAATAGCATTTTTCAGCATTTGAAGGCGAGAGAAACAGTTTTTACATCATATTTGGCCGTTTCATGCTCTGAAACGAACGATTTGTAAGAACATCTCGGATACATATTCTGCGTGATGTATCGATGGAAATCGATTGATTAGGGCATAGAATCATCAGATACACTGAATTTTAGTGAATACAAGGTTTTGGGGGCCCTCCGTGGTGCCCTCGCCGGTACAGCTAAAGTTCCGTGTAAGTTACTGTAAAACACTCAAATCACACGTATTTCGCTTAGAAATAGCATTTTTAAGCGTTTGTAGGCGAGAGAAACAGTTTCTACATCATATTTGGCCGTTTCACGCTCTGAAACGAACGATTTGTGAGAATATCTCGGTTACATATTCTGCGTGATGTATCGATGGAAATCGATTGATTAAGGCATAGAATCATCAGATACACTGAATTTTAGTGAATACAAGGTTTTGGGGGCCCTCCGTGGTGCCCTCGCCGGTACAGCTAAAGTTCCGTGGAAGTTACTGTAAAACACTCAAATCACATGTATTTTGCTTAGAAATAGCATTTTTAAGCGTTTGAAGGCGAGAGAAACCGTTTTTACATCATATTTGGCCGTTTCACGGTCTGAAACGAACGATTTGTAAGAACATCTCGGATACATATTCTGCGTGATGTATCGATGGAAATCGATTGATTAGGGCATAGAATCATCAGATGCACAGAATTTTAGTGAATACAAGGTTTTGGGGGCCCTCCGTGGTGCCCACGCCGGTACAGCTAAAGTTTCGTGGAAGTTACTGTAAAATACTCAAATCATACGGATTTCGCTTAGAAATAGCATTTTTAAGCGTCTGAAGGCGAGAGAAACAGTTTTTACATCATATTTGGCCGTTTCACGGTCTGAAACGAATGATTTGTAAGAACATCTCGGATTTATATTCTGCGTGATGTATCGATGGAAATCGATTGATTAGGGCATAGAATCATCAGATACACTGAATTTTAGTGAATACAAGGTTTTGGGGGCCCTCCGTGGTGCCCTCGCCGGTACAGCTAAAGTTCCGTGGAAGTTATTGTAAAACACTCAAATCACATGTATTTCGCTTAGAAATAGCATTTTTAAGCGTTTGAAGGCGAGAGAAACAGTTTTTACATCATATTTGGCCGTTTCACTGTCTAAAACGAACGATTTGTAAGAACATCTCGGATACATATTCTCCGTGATGTATCGATGGAAATCGATTGATTAGGGCATAGAATCATCAGATACACTGAATTTTAGTGAATACAAGGTTTTGGGGGCCCTCCGTGGTGCCCTCGCCGGTACAGCTAAAGTTCCGTGGAAGTTAATGTAAAACACTCAAATCACACGTGTTTCGCTTAGAAATAGCATTTTTAAGCGTTTGAAGGCGAGAGAAACAGTTTCTACATCATATTTGGCCGTTTCACGCTCTGAAACGAACGATTTGTGAGAATATCTCGGATACATATTCTGCGTGATGTATCGATGGAAATCGATTGATTAAGGCATAGAATCATCAGATACACTGAATTTTATTGAATACAAGGTTTTGGGGGCCCTCCGTGGTGCCCTCGCCGGTACAGCTAAAGTTCCGTGGAAGTTACTGTAAAACACTCAAATCACATGTATTTTGCTTAGAAATAGCATTTTTAAGCGTTTGAAGGCGAGAGAAACCGTTTTTACATCATATTTGGCCGTTTCACGGTCTGAAACGAACGGTTTGTAAGAACATCTCGGATACATATTCTGCGTGATGTATCGATGGAAATCGATTGATTAGGGCATAGAATCATCAGATGCACAGAATTTTAGTGAATACAAGGTTTTGGGGGCCTTCCGTGGTGTCCACGCCGGTACTGCTAAAGTTTCGTGGAAGTTACTGTAAAATACTCAAATCATACGGATTTCGCTTAGAAATAGCATTTTTAAGCGTCTGAAGGCGAGAGAAACAGTTTTTACATCATATTTGGCCGTTTCACGGTCTGAAACGAATGATTTGTAAGAACATCTCGGATTTATATTCTGCGTGATGTATCGATGGAAATCGATTGATTAGGGCATAGAATCATCAGATACACTGAATTTTAGTGAATACAAGGTTTTGGGGGCCCTCCGTGGTGCCCTCACCGGTACAGCTAAAGTTCCGTGGAAGTTACTGTAAAACACTCAAATCACATGTATTTCGCTTAGAAATAGCATTTTTAAGCGTTTGAAGGCGAGAGAAACAGTTTTTACATCATATTTGGCCGTTTCACTGTCTGAAACGAACGATTTGTAAGAGCATCTCGGATTTATATTCTGCGTGATGTATCGATGGAAATCGATTGATTAGGGCATGGAATCATCAGATACACTGAATTTTAGTGAATACAAGGTTTTGGGGGCCCTCCGTGGTGCCCTCACCGGTACAGCTAAAGTTCCGTGGAAGTTACTGTAAAACACAGAAATCACACGTATTTCGCTTAGAAATAGCATTTTTAAGCGTTTGAAGGCGAGAGAAACAGTTTTTACATCATATTTGGCCGTTTCACTGTCTGAAACGAACGATTTGTAAGAACATCTCGGATACATATTCTCCGTGATGTATCGATGGAAATCGATTGATTAGGGCATAGAATCATCAGATACACTGAATTTTAGTGAATACAAGGTTTTGGGGGCCCTCCGTGGTGCCCTCGCCGGTACAGCTAAAGTTCCGTGGAAGTTAATGTAAAACACTCAAATCACACGTATTTCGCTTAGAAATAGCATTTTTAAGCGTTTGAAGGCGAGAGAAACAGTTTCTACATCATATTTGGCCGTTTCACGCTCTGAAACGAACGATTTGTGAGAATATCTCGGATACATATTCTGCGTGATGTATCGATGGAAATCGATTGATTAAGGCATAGAATCATCAGATACACTGAATTTTATTGAATACAAGGTTTTGGGGGCCCTCCGTGGTGCCCTCGCCGGTACAGCTAAAGTTCCGTGGAAGTTACTGTAAAACACTCAAATCACATGTATTTTGCTTAGAAATAGCATTTTTAAGCGTTTGAAGGCGAGAGAAACCGTTTTTACATCATATTTGGCCGTTTCACGGTCTGAAACGAACGGTTTGTAAGAACATCTCGGATACATATTCTGCGTGATGTATCGATGGAAATCGATTGATTAGGGCATAGAATCATCAGATGCACAGAATTTTAGTGAATACAAGGTTTTGGGGGCCCTCCGTGGTGCCCACGCCGGTACAGCTAAAGTTTCGTGGAAGTTACTGTAAAATACTCAAATCATACGGATTTCGCTTAGAAATAGCATTTTTAAGCGTCTGAAGGCGAGAGAAACAGTTTTTACATCATATTTGGCCGTTTCACGGTCTGAAACGAATGATTTGTAAGAACATCTCGGATTTATATTCTGCGTGATGTATCGATGGAAATCGATTGATTAGGGCATAGAATCATCAGATACACTGAATTTTAGTGAATACAAGGTTTTGGGGGGCCCTCCGTGGTGCCCTCACCGGTACAGCTAAAGTTCCGTGGAAGTTACTGTAAAACACTCAAATCACATGTATTTCGCTTAGAAATAGCATTTTTAAGCGTTTGAAGGCGAGAGAAACAGTTTTTACATCATATTTGGCCGTTTCACTGGCTGAAACGAACGATTTGTAAGAGCATCTCGGATTTATATTCTGCGTGATGTATCGATGGAAATCGATTGATTAGGGCATGGATCATCAGATTACACTGAATTTTAGTGAATACAAGGTTTTGGGGGCCCTCCGTGGTGCCCTCACCGGTACAGCTAAAGTTCCGTGGAAGTTACTTGTAAAACACAGAAATCACACGTATTTCGCTTAGAAATAGCATTTTTAAGCGTTTGAAGGCGAGAGAAACAGTTTTTACATCATATTTGGCCGCTTCACTGTCTGAAACGAACGATTTGTAAGAACATCTCGGATACATATTCTCCGTGATGTATCGATGGAAATCGATTGATTAGGGCATAGAATCATCAGATACACTGAATTTTAGTGAATACAAGGTTTTGGGGGCCCTCCGTGGTGCCCTCACCGGTACAGCTAAAGTTCCGTGGAAGTTACTGTAAAACACTCAAATCACATGTATTTCGCTTAGAAATAGCATTTTTAAGCGTTTGAAGGCGAGAGAAACAGTTTTTACATCATATTTGGCCGTTTCACTGTCTGAAACGAACGATTTGTAAGAGCATCTCGGATACATATTCTACGTGATGTATCAATGGAAATCGATTGATTAGGGCATAGAATCATCAGATACACTGAATTTTAGTGAATACAAGGTTTTGGGGGCCCTCCGTGGTGCCCACGCCGGTACAGCTAAAGTTTCGTGGAAGTTACTGTAAAACACTCAAATCACATGTATATCGCTTAGAAATAGCATTTTTAAGCGTTTGAAGGCGAGAGAAACAGATTTACATCATATTTGGCCGTTTCACTGTCTGAAACGAACGATTTGTAAGAACATCTCGGTTACATATTCTCCGTGATATATCGATGGAAATCGATTGATTAGGGCATAGAATCATCAGATACACTGAATTTTAGTGAATACAAGGTTTTGGGGGCCCTCCGTGGTGCCCTCGTCTGTACAGCTAAAGTTCCATGGAAGTTACTGTAAAACACTCAAATCACATGTATTTCGCTTAGAAATAGCATTTTTAAGCGTTTGAAGGCGAGAGAAACAGTTTTTACATCATATTTGGCCGTTTCACTGTCTGAAAACGAACGATTTGTAAGAACATTTCGGATACATATTCTCCGTGATGTACCGATGGAAATCGATTGATTAGGGCATAGAATCATCAGATACACTGAATTTTAGTGGATACAAGGTTTTGGGGGCCCTCCGTGGTGCCCTCGTCTGTACAGCTAAAGTTCCGTGGAAGTTACTGTAAAACACTCAAATCACATGTATTTCGCTTAGAAACAGCATTTTTAAGCGTTTGAAGGCGAGAGAAACAGTTTTTAGATCATATTTGGCCGTTTCACTGTCTGAAACGAACGATTTGTAAGAACATCTCGGTTACATATTCTCCGTGATATATCGATGGAAATCGATTGATTAGGGCATAGAATCATCAGATACACTGAATTTTAGTGGATACAAGGTTTTGGGGGCCCTCCGTGGTGCCCTCGTCTGTACAGCTAAAGTTCCGTGGAAGTTACAGTAAAACACTCAAATCACATGTATTTCGCTTAGAAATAGCATTTTTAAGCGTTTGAAGGCGAGAGAAACAGTTTTTTATATCATATTTGGCCGTTTCACGCTCTGAAACGAACGATTTGTAAGAACATCTCGGATACATATTCTGCGTGATGTATCGATGGAAATCGATTGATTAAGGCATAGAATCATCAGATACACTGAATATTAGTGAATACAAGGTTTTGGGGGCCCTCCGTGGTGCCCTCGCCGGTACACCTAAAGTTCCCTGGAAGTTACTGCAAGACTCAAATCTCACATATTACGCTTAGAAATAGCATTTTTCAGCATTTGAAGGCGAGAGAAACAGTTTTTACATCATATTTGGCCGTTTCACGCTCTGAAACGAACGATTTGTAAGAACATCTCGGATACATATTCTGCGTGATGTATCGATGGAAATCGATTGATTAGGGCATAGAATCATCAGATACACTGAATTTTAGTGAATACAAGGTTTTGGGGGCCCTCCGTGGTTGCCCTCGCCGGTACAGCTAAAGTTCCGTGGAAGTTACTGTAAAACACTCAAATCACACGTATTTCGCTTAGAAATAGCATTTGTAAGCGTTTGAAGGCGAGAGAAACAGTTTTTACATCATATTTGGCCGTTTCACTGTCTGAAACGAACGATTTGTAAGAACATCTCGGATACATATTCTACGTGATGTATCAATGGAAATCGATTGATTAGGGCATAGAATCATCAGATACACTGAATTTTAGTGAATACAAGGTTTTGGGGGCCCTCCGTGGTGCCCTCGCCGGTACAGCTAAAGTTCCGTGGAAGTTATTGTAAAACACTCAAATCACATGTATTTCGCTTAGAAATAGCATTTTTAAGCGTTTGAAGGCGAGAGAAACAGTTTTTACATCATATTTGGCCGTTTCACTGTCTGAAACGAACGATTTGTAAGAGCATCTCGGATACATATTCTACGTGATGTATCAATGGAAATCGATTGATTAGGGCATAGAATCATCAGATACACTGAATTTAGTGAATACAAGGTTTTGGGGGCCCTCCGTGGTGCCCACGCCGGTACAGCTAAAGTTTCGTGGAAGTTACTGTAAAATACTCAAATCATACGGATTTCGCTTAGAAATAGCATTTTTAAGCGTCTGAAGGCGAGAGAAACAGTTTTTACATCATATTTGGCC